>LR812542.1:14074526-14632026 GCA_903798195.1 Danio kyathit
GATTCCTGTGATGCTCCAAGGACAGACGAGTCTTCGCCGAGGTCCACCGTGCTGCGCCTAGACTGCAGCTCTGCACAAGACGTTTGGCCATAGGGGAAATGGTCGTGCCCAACTGAGCCTGGTTTCTCTCGAGGTTTTTTAAATCTTCGCTTTCGCCAATTGGTGAAGTTTTTTCCTCGCCGCTGTCGCCACTGGCTTGCATGGTTCGGGATCTGTAGAGCTGCGCATCGATGGATTTGCTCTTCAGTGTTTGGACTCTCAGTAGTGATTATTAACCCACACTGAACTGAGCTAAACTGAACTGAACTTAATCTCTGAAAATTGAACTGACACTGTTTCAATTCACTATAATCTTCCATGTGAAGCTGCTTTGACACAATCTACATTGTATAAGCGCTATACAAATAAAGATGAATTGAATTGAATTGAATTGCGGGGGAAACCGGAGCACCCAGAGAAAACCCACGCAAACGCAGGGAGAACATGCAAACTCCACACAGAAACGACAACTGACCCAGCCGAGGCTCGAACTAGCGACCTTCTTGCTGTGAGGTGACAGCACTACCTACTGCGCCACTGCATCACCCAAATATATATACATATAAAAAAATTTTACAATCTCTAAAATGTTACCAATTACAAATAAAAATAACCAAAACTTACATTTTGGCCTTATTTGGGTTTATAAACGATACAAAATATATAGTCTGTACAAACCTTTCATCTTTAATTTTTACCAGCACATGTAACCTTAACATATTGTTAAAAAGTAAATCCGTCCTTCAGAGTTTATAATAGTCCAAAAGGCGATGATAATAGTTAAACATGGCAGTTTGTTCATCTTTTAGGTTGCTGAAAAACTCATTTGCTCCTTTGTTTTTTTCGCACTTTCACTCTTGCGTGTGTCCGTTTCTGAAAGGATCGGATGTCAGAAGCATTTCATTAATTATATGCACGTTATTATCATGAGCTCAAGAAGTTTGTTATTTCAAATATAGATAGTGCTTCCTTTGTTTTCATTCTCCTGGCTTGTAAACGAACTAGTGATGTTTCTTTGCAAACCAATAGCGGTCAGCTGCGCGTGTAGCTCTATCTTTTGGTACCCTTTTGTTGTGCTAGGTACCCTTTGGAAAGAGTACCCAAAAAGTGGTACAGTACGGTTCTCTTTTTGGTACCTTTTGAAAGTGGAAACGGGCATAAAAGCGTACTGACCTGTACTGTACCGTTCCACTCAGTGGAAACAGGCCATAAAGCACATAGATGAAAAGAAACCATCAAACAGTGAACTTGAGGTGAAGATGTTTACTCAGAACTCACCATCCTGTCCAAAAACAGTAAGTGGCCTTATCTTCTTTACTCCTGGTGTGCTCATGGGGACCAGAATCATGGTGTGCACCCCATGCCTGAAAACATTTGCACATTTACACACATATTCACCATTAATAACACACAGGTAACACTTTACAATGACCATGGTACACATAATCATACACATAACAACTGGGCCAAAAGCAATTGCCACTGCCACCATCACCTTAGTAGCCTTTAAACATACACTAGCCTTTGTTTAAAAATTATATGAGACTTTGTTTCTGCGGCAGAAAGCAGAATGTAGCGAGTTCAACAAAAACATAGCTTGTTATAGTATGTAGCCTAATCATCTATCTATCTATCTATTCATCCATCCATCCATATATATATACACACACACACACACACACACGCATATATATATATATATATATACATACGCACGCATGCATGCACGCACGCACGCACGCACGCACGCACGCACGCACGCACGCACGCACGCACGCACGCACACACAGTTAACCTAATTAACCTAGTTAGGCCTTTAAATGACACTTTAGGCTGTACAGAAGTGTCTTGAAAAATATCTGGTAAAATATTATGTACCGTCATCATGACAAAGATAAAACAAATCAGTTACGTTATGAAAACTATTATGTTTATAAATGTGTTGAAAAAATCTTCTCTCCATTAAACATAAAATGTGGAAAAAAAATAAACAGGGGGCTAATAATTCTGCCTTCAACAATATATATATATTTATATATACTGTGTAGAAAGAAGGTCGCTGGTTCGAGCCTCGCCGCTGTGGCGACCCCAGATTGATGGAGGGACTAAGCCGAAAAGAAAATGAATGAATATATATATATATATATATATATATATATATATATATATATATATATATATATATATATATATATATATATATATATATATATATATATATATATATATATATATATATATATATATACACAGTTGAAACCAGAAGTTTACATACACTGTATTAAAAGGCACATAACCATTTAAAAAAAGTCAGATGTTAATGTGACTTAACTTTTTCTCTTTTAGGTAAGTTATATTTATCAAATTAGTTTCTGTTATGCTTAATAGCAGAATAATGAGAGAGATATTTTTTGAGAAATTGTTATAACTTTTCTTGAAAGTCAAGTTTACATACAATAAGATTATTATGCCTCTGAAAAAGCTCAGATGATGGTGTCAAGGTTTTGGAAGTTTCTGATTGGCTAATTGACAACATTTGAGTTAATTGGAGGCACAACTGTAGAATAGTATTTAAGGAAAACACACTGCTTCCTTGTATGACAACATGGGAAAACCAACAAGCCAAAATCCACAAAAAAGCCAGATTACAATTTGCTAAATTACACTGGGAAAAAAAATAATTTTTGGAGAAATGTCCTGTGGTCTGATGGAACTAAAAATGAACAGTTTGGCCATAATGACCAGTGTTACATTTGGAGGACAAAGGGGAAAGCTTACAAGCCTAGGAACACCATCCCAACTGTGAAATATGGGGGTGGCAGCATCATGTTGTGGGGCTGTTTTGTTGCAGAAGGGACTGGTCCACTTCACAGCATAGATGGCATCATGAAGAAAAAACATTATGTAGAAATACTGAAGCAACATCTCAAGACATCAGCCAGGAAATTAAAACTTGGCCACAAATGGGTCTTCAAAACAGACCAAACAGAGTGAATGTTTTGGAGTGGCCATCACAAAGTCCTGAATGAATGGGCCAAAATTTCTTAAAACTATTGTGAGAAGCTTGTGGAAGGATACCCAAAACATTTGACCAAAGGTATACAGTTTAAAAGCAAAGCTAAAAAAATACCAAGGAAATGTATGTAAACTTTTGACTGTCTAGAATTTAATAAAACAATTCTCAAAAAAAAATTATCTCATTATTCTGGCATTTAGCAAATGTAAATGATTTAGATAATCCTAACGGACTTAAAATAGTAAACGTTTAGTATGATTTACCATCAGACATTTAAAAAAAAAAATGGTTATGTTCCTTTTTTTAGAGTGTATGTAAACTTCTAGTTTCAACTGTACATACATACATACAAACATGCATATACACACAGAGAATATATTTTCAACACATTTCTAAACATAATAGTTTTAATAGCTCATTTCTAATAACTGATTTATTTTATCTTGCCATGATGACAGTAAATAATATTTTACTAGATGTTTTTCAAGACACTTCTATACAGCTTAAAGTGACATTTATAGGCTTAACAAGGTTAATTAGGTTAACTAGGCAGGTTAAGGTAATTAGGCAAGTTATTGTATAACGATGGTTTGTTCTGTAGACTATTGAAAAAAAAAGAGCTTAAAGGGGCTAATAATTTTGACCTTAAAATGTTTTTTAAAAAATTTAAAACTGATTCTATTCTGGCCAAAATAAAATAAAACAAATAAGACTTTATCCAGAAGAAAAAATATTATCAGACATACTGTGAAAATTTCCTTGCTCTGTTAAACATCATTTGGGAAATATTTTAAAATATGTAAAAAAATAAAAGGGGGGCAAATAATTCTGACTTCAACTGTTTATATGGTAAATGCTCACTTTATTTGAAGAAGGGATGAGGAGGAGGGAGTGTGGATTGATGGTTTGAGTTGTGTGTGGTGTTTGCTCTGCCTAATAAAGTGGATCCAAAAGTGCTGAAGGCACCAGCCTGTCTGCTCCATGTGCTCTCTACTTTGAGCAGCAGAAAGAATTGTTGCTTTTGCAGAATGACACTCAATGTAAAAAATGGTATTTGGAATGTGAAAAAATACATTAGAGCAAGAGCTTGATGAAAGTCGACTGGAGCGACTGCAATAGGTTGAGCATCAATGCCTAGACTTAATAAAAGAGGGTAAATTAATAAATAAAAGCCCTAGTTTGTCCCAAGGTAAACATTGCTAATAATTTACATTTGATTGAGCCATTAAACAAATATGACAATGTTAAGACCACTTCTCAGACAACATTGCTGGCTGATGATTGAAAACACAATTATTCACATGTCTCAGTTGTGTGTAGTTTGTGCAGTAACCCAATCTGCTAGCCAAGCCAGGACTGAAGTAAAGCCTACAAAGTGTGAACATCTCTAACTGATTACCTGGTAGCTGTTTTTTGATATGAGCAGTCAACTGCGGTACAAAGAGGTCATTTGCAATGTTGCAATTCGAGGGGTTATTATATTAAAAACAGTGTTCTACTGAGAAAATGGTCCCTTCATGCTGGTGATTGTTTTGGTGATCTTATAGTCCAGGTTATAGTGCCCATTAAGTTTTAACCAGTAATTTTAAAAACTGCCTTGCTGGTCATGCCAGTGTAAAGAAGTATGACAGAATTTTATGTAATGATGTTTTCAGTTTTGTTAAAACTTGCCACACATGTCATCTTACTGGTAAAACTGCCCACTCTGTGTCTAATTCCAGCTGTGTGTCAACAATTCAAGAGTCTCATCACTGACTGCGTCAGCCCACATCCTCTTCCTAGCTTTAAAGCTGGAAGTGAGTATTTGCTTATGGTGATGTGCCAGGTTACTCATTGTCTGACCACTTTTCCATTGCCTTCCATTAACATGAAATCTATCATAAATCTCATTTAATATTTGTACCTAAAATTAACCATTCCAACCAGGAAACTAAATTCACAGTTCAGTGATGAAACTCTAATAATCACCTATTGTGTCATTCAGACGCAGAACTACTGGCCATACTACTGGCCATACTACCATCCTCCTTTCCAGCGCCACCTGTGGAGATCTGCTCGCGGCTTTTACTTGTTTAAAGCAAATATTTTTCCTCTTGCCTAAGCAGAAATAACTATAGCATTCTTGTTCTAAAGCAGAAGTAGCTTAGCAGAGCTTGTCTGCCAAAATGAAGCTTATGTATATTGTATACACATGCCAAAAAAAATGCTGATTACTCTGACAGTTGTCATGACTGAACATTACTTCAAGTGTGTGATCAATGTTCGTCGTCAGCAGTACTCTTCCAATTTTTAAGGACATACCTTAGTCAAAATGATTTAGTTATTAAGTTTACAGTAATATCAGTACAATATTACGGACTGAAAGATCAACAGTAAATGCTTCTCTCCGAATGTGAACAGTAAACCCCTTAATCAAACTATTACCGTCGTGTAGGATTTTCACTGCGTATGATTTTTGCCGTATTTTGTGACAGCATAGTTTATACACACACACGGCTGTTTGACGCTATTCTCTGCAACTACAGAGAAATGCAGATGCTGTTTTTCTTTCATTCGGTGTGCGGTATCAAATTCCATTAAAACGGCATTCTTCCAGTAGTTCCTCGCATCCAATATCTTGTTTGTCACGAAGGGCATGCATGAAATGTTCCTGAATAAAAGTGAAAGTGCCAAACTGCAGTTAAAGTCGACAAATTAAAAATGAAACATCCGAAATGACATGAAACTCCAGAGAAAATGTGGACAGCGTAGTGACGCGATGACGTTAATTGTTCTGTGTGCTATAACATGTTAAACAGGATCATGAAAGGAACATTCAAACAGCAACTTATGTAAACACCTTAATCATATTATTGTCTTATTCAGATTAAGGAAAATAATTTGATTACGGATCTCCATGTAAACGTAGTATCTGTCTATCCCCCTTTGTCTGTGTTTGTGTTGCTACTGTGAAATTAGCACGTGCACGGGGGGTCATGGCTCTTTAAACACAACTTAGCCACCATGTATCATGTGCAGAACCAAAGAGCACTTTTCATTTCACATTAAAAAAATTTGGGTTAGAGCTTACTGCATCAGGTTGAATAGAGACTAGAAAGAGGCCTGCCATGGCTAATATTGGCAGCCAGAGAGGTTACTCAACAGGGTATTGGTTTAAGCACAGACAAGCGTGTCTTTGTGTTCATAAGTTCCTGGCTGTCTTGCATGACAAGTGGAGTCATTCAGAACTACCTGGAAAATTGTCAGACTCTGTATTTTGTTTCTGACGAAGACTTTCAAAGACCTGCGATCTGGCTCAAGAGCACCCCAGAAAGCTTCGACAATTTAGCATAGGTGATCAGGTCATTCTTCTTCTTCCAGCAGTAGTTGTTAATCTTAAGTAAACTTTAATATTCTCAAGATGTACTACAATCAAAACAGTGCTGGCTAGTCCTGTGATACTTGTAGACAGCTTCCCTCATTCCTATTCTTCACATTTTGTGACTGCCTCACAAGTGGATGAGTTAAAGTCACCTGACAATTGCCTGTTTCAGGGGCAATTAAAAATTCTGACATTATTTAAAAAAATGCTGTCTGATCTGTATTTGCTTGTTGGTCAACAACAAGAATTAATTAATTTGTCTCCACAGTTGTTCTCTGATATGCCAATGCTTTGAGGCATGACACAGTAGATGTTCTTCACTTATATAGGGCCAAACAGAATCTGTGAACATTTTTTGCTATTTCTACAGAGAATTTTGTAAAAAATCTGCGGATTTATGCGGTATCGTAACTAAAAACTTAATATATGAAATAAAATAAAAAATAGCATTTTAACTTTAATGTTTACAATGCAAATCCATCTAGATCCACTTATTTGGTAAACAAAGCAAGTCTATCATATAATATATCTACTAAAAGATAAAAAAAATTACTTTACAAACTGTATTGTAAATAAATCAAATGAACACTTTCATATTAATCAATACTATTACGAAATTATTATGAGTCGAAATTAATTTAAAAAACTGAAAAAATATAAATTTACACAAGTAAATAAATAGACTCAATGATGGGCCAAAAATCTGCGCAAATCTGCAAATTTCTGAGTGCGCAAATTCCGTGTGTGTCAGGGTTGAGGTGTGGGGAAAAGGAGCGAGGACTCAAGTGCAAGATAAATGGGTTTATTTATAATAAAATAAAATAAAAAGGCAAAAATAAACAACCCCGAGGGGGAAAAACACTAATGAATAAAAAGAAACAAACAACACTAACTGGACAGGGCAGGCTGGCAGGGATCTGGACTGGAGGACAGGACAAGGCACGATGAAGTACGATGACGAACTGGCACAGGACAGCAGACATGAGGAGATTTTAAGCTGAAGTAAATTAACACAAACAGGTGAACATGATAAACTAATAATGGGTTAACAAGGAGGGTAGGGCTAGACAATACAAGACTAGAACACGCAGCCAATGAGAGAACTCATTAACCGCGTGTTCTCAAGACAACACAGAAGCACACCACAAAAAGCATGCGGTCACAATGTAAACATCCAACCACGTGCTTAGACAACACCAACAGACGCAAGACACGAGCACACGATAGATGAACACCTTACCGTGCGCTCACACATACGCAAAGCGCATGTTTCATCTCAGCGCCAACCGAAACCAAAACCAACCAGACTGAGACGCTGAGAATGAAACAGCGCGATGCAGATAGAACAAAACACAAATACGAGTACGCGCACGTCACAAGCGCATGCAGACCCTACGCATCAAGCAGGAGCGTGCACGGTCTGCATGCACCAACGACGGCGCGCACACAGAGACACACACAATGACAGAGCACAAGTGCCCCACCTGAGAAACTCGAGCCGAGCACAACAGGGCATGACAAGACAGAGCTAGTGTCCGGACTCTGCCACCAAACAAGAATTTACAAGACCAAAGTGGCAGAACCCTGACACTAGCACCGCCCAAAAGGGACGCCACCTGGCTTGTGGGCCGGAGGCCTGTGGGGAGCCGGCAGGGCTGGAGCCGGCTGGACCGGGGGCCTGTGGGAAGCCGACTGGACTGGAGGCCTGTGGGGAGCAGGCAGGGCTGGAGCCGGCTGGACCGGGGGCCTGTGGGAAGCCGACTGGCCTGGAGGCCTGTGGGGAGCAGGCAGGGCTGGAGCCGGCTGAGCTGGAGGCCTGAGGGGAACCGGCAGGGCTGGAGCCCTGTGGGCCGACGGCAGGGCTGGAGGCCTGTGGGGAGCTGGCAGGGCTGGAGCCAACTGGATAGGAGGCTTGTGGGGAGCCGGCAGGGCTGGAGGCCAGTGGGGAGCCGGCAGGGCTGGAGCCGGCTGGACCGGGGGCCTGTGGGAAGCCGACTGGACTGGAGGCCCGTGGGGAGCAGGCAGGGCTGGAGCCGGCTGAGCTGGAGGCCTGAGGGGAACCGGCAGGGCTGGAGCCCTGTGGGCCGACGGCAGGGCTGGAGGCCTGTGGGGAGCCGGCAGGGCTGGAGCCAACTGGATAGGAGGCCTGTGGGCAGCCGGCAGGGCTGGAGGCCAGTGGGGAGCCGGCAGGGCTGGAGCCGGCTGGACCGGGGGCCTGTGGGAAGCCGACTGGACTGGAGGCCTGTGGGGAGCAGGCAGGGCTGGAGCCGGCTGAGCTGGAGGCCTGAGGGGAACCGGCAGGGCTGGAGCCCTGTGGGGGGACGGCAGGGCTGGAGGCCTGTGGGGAGCTGGCAGGGCTAGAGCCAACTGGATAGGAGGCCTGTGAGGAGCCGGCAGGGCTGGAGGCCAGTGGGGAGCCGGCAGGGCTGGAGGCCTGTGGGGAGCCGGCAGGGCTAGGCGTCTGGGTGGTGCCGGCAGGGCTGGAGGCCTGAGGGGGGCCGGCAGGGCAAGGAGCTGGGCTGGGGCCGGCAGGGCAAGCCATCTGGGTGGTGCCGGCAGGGCAAGACGACTGGGTGGTGTAGGCAGGGCAAGGAGCCTGGCTGGGACCGGCAGGGCAAGACGTCTGGGTGGTGCCGGCAGGGCTAGACGTCTGGGTGGTGCCGGCAGGGCAAGACGTCTGGGTGGTGCCGGCAGGGCAAGACGTCTGGGTGGTGCCGGCAGGGCAAGACGACTGGGTGGTGTAGGCAGGGCTAGGAGCCGGGCTGGCACAGACACTGAGCCGCGTTCTGGGGCTGGAGCAGACACTGAGCGGCGCTCTGGGGCTGGAGCCGACACTGGCGGGCGCACTGGGGCTGGAGCCGACACTGGCGGGCGCACTGGGGCTGGAGCCGACACTGGCGGGCGCACTGGGGCTGGAGCCGACACTGGCGGGCGCACTGGGGCTGGAGCCGGCACTGGCGGGCGCACTGGGGCTGGAGCCGACACTGGCGGGCGCACTGGGGCTGGAGCCGACACTGGCGGGCGTTCTGGGGCTGGAGCCGACACTGGCGGGCGCTCTGGGGCTGGACCCGCCTTTGAAGAGGCCTTCCTCTTCATCCTCCGCTTCTGGGTGCGGGTCAACCCTTGGGGGTTGGTCATGGGCTGGGAGATGGTGCTGGTGGTGGTGGTGAGAGGGGTCCATTCCCCCTGCAAGATTTCCCTCTCCTTCCTCAGGCAGGAATACTCCACCACCTCCCAATACGTCCATGCCTCAATTTCACCCAGCTCCTCCCAATCAAATGGTTCATCCAATCCAGCCAGAAAGATGTGGATGAGGTTGGTCTCACTGAACCCAAGCCCCCGGACTGCCTCAAGGAGATCTTCAGCGAAGATTCCAAAGGGGCGATGGTTCTGCTGGTGAGACAGTCCTCTGGCTAGGGGTTGGTCCTTGGGTCCCTCTTGCTGGGAGAGAGCTGGGCGCAGAAATAAACCCATTCTGCTGAGTCCTCTTGTGGCCAGTTCGTACTGTCAGGGTTGAGGTGTGGGGAAAAGGAGCGAGGACTCAAGTGCAAGATAAATGGGTTTATTTATAAAAAAATAAAATAAAAAGGCAAAAATAAACAACCCGGAGGGGGGAAAACACTAATGAATAAAAAGAAACAAACAACACAAACTGGACAGGGCAGGCTGGCAAGGATCTGGACAGGAGGACAGGACAAGGCACGATGAAGTACGATGACGAACTGGCACAGGACAGCAGACATGAGGAGATTTTAAGCTGAAGTAAATTAACACAAACAGGTGAACATGATAAACTAATAATGGGTTAACAAGGAGGGTAGGGCTAGACAATACAAGACTAGAACACGCAGCCAATGAGAGAACTCATTAACCGCGTGTTCTCAAGACAACACAGAAGCACACCACAAAAAGCACGCGGTCACAATGTAAACATCCAACCACGTGCTTAGACAACACCAACAGACGCAAGACACGAGCACACGATAGATGAACACCTTACCGTGCGCTCACACATACGCAAAGCGCATGTTTCATCTCAGCGCCAACCGAAACCAAAACCAACCAGACTGAGACGCTGAGAATGAAACAGCGCGATGCAGACAGAACAAAACACAAATACGAGTATGCGCACGTCACAAGCGCATGCAGACCATACGCATCAAGCAGGAGCGTGCACGGTCTGCATGCACCAACGACGGCGTGCACACAGAGACGCACACAATGACAGAGCACAAGTGCCCAACCCGAGAAACTCGAGCCGAGCACAACAGGGCATGACAAGACAGAGCTAGTGTCCGGACTCTGCCACCAAACAAGAATTTACAAGACCAAAGTGGCAGAACCCTGACAGTGTGGGCCTACCTATTGTCGACACTTTTATCAAATTCCATTAAACAACCTTGAGATTTTATCTACGTATATATAAAGAATGCAATACAATAAAGGGAGGGAAAGAGAAGCTATGTTTACATCCAAAGATGCGAAGTATATGTGGTTGCGAAACTGGATATCGTACAAAAAATTTGCGAATAAAGCACCGTTTACATCCAGTGTGTCAAAAAGAACAAAACGTCACTTCCTGATTAACTGGCGCCACATATCACAAATAAAGACAGAATTTGATGTGGTATGAGAACCTCCGTGAATCTTTTCTTTATTTAATAAATTACTTGCACCTTAGAAGACAATGCAGACACGCAATGAATGCAATGAACAATTCTGGAGGTAATTAATAATATAATAACACTAATCATAAAACAGTTAAGGCCTGCTGGTTTGTCCATTCACACACATTTTTATCATCACATGATCTCATAACAAAATTACATGACTTTTTTAATGCGCATACTGGAATTTATTCGGTAAAATTGTTTCCATGGAATTGTTATTCTTATCGAATCAAAGGTTTATCCTACTCAGTTATGTGCATACATTTTTATGTGCATTTTCAAAATGCAGGCGCATCTTTGCGTTTCCATCTTATCCAAAATGCGCATAAAAATGGCTGGATGGAAACATAGCGAGAGAGATAGAGAGACAATTATATACCCAATTATTTAATAACCAATTAATTCCAAATGTGATGTAGAAATCATATCTCCAAGACATAGTTTACATGTAGGAGCCTCCTTTTTCCTCCAAAACAATAGTAATAATTCTTGAATGTAGTTAAACTGTATGCATACATGATAATGATTGCATTTCAGGCTTCCCACTCTAAACAAATGTAAAATCTTCCTGACTTTTCCCTGACTTTCACTGGCTAAAAAGCAGAATTTATATGACCTACAGTTGATATCAGAATTCATTAAACCCCCTTTGATTTTTTTTTCTTTTTTTAAATATTTCCTAAATTATGTTTTCACAGTATGTCTGATAATATTTGTTCTTCTATAGAAAGTCTTGTTTGTTTTATTTCGGTTAAAATAAAAGCAGTTTTTAATAAAAAAAAAAAAAAAACATTTTATGATCAAAATTATTAGCCCCTTTAAGTTATATATTTTTTTTCCGCTAGTCTACAGAAAATAACATAGTTATTCAATAACTTGCCTAATTACCCTAACCTACCTAGTTAACCTAATTAACCTAGTTAAGTCTTTAAATGTCACTTTAAGCTGTATAGAAGTGTCTTGAAAAATATCTAGTAAAATATTATTTACTGTCATCATGGCAAAGATAAAATAAATCCGTTATTAGAAACCAGTTCTTAAAACTATTATGTTTAGAAATGTGTTGAAAAAATATTCTCTCCATTAAACAGATATTGGGGGAAAAAATAAACAGGGGGGCTTACAAATCAGGGGGTTTCATAATCCTGACTTCAACTGTATACTGAACAGAAAAACAGGCAGCTGTTGTGTTTAGCAGTCTATCCAGATATCTGCAATTTAATGCAAAATCAAGAAAATGGCACAAAAATTAGACGCAGATTTTCACGCAGATTTTGGCCAGCCAGGTCACCGTTTTATATTAAATAAATAATATTTTGTTTGCATATTTAAAATGCTTACGTGGGCTTACGTACATTAGGGCTGCACAATATAACTTTTCAGCAATGATTTTACAATGTACAGTATGCATCCTTATGCCATATTCACACTAGCAGCAACTTTGTAGATGACTGTCGCTCTGGGTGGCGACCTGCTGAAAAAGCAGATCAGTGTAGGTCTACAGCACGGAGAATACAACCGGCCTCTGAGTGAGCTGAGAGAGGTAGACGGAGGTCGCCAAAAGTCACTCACTCGCAGTTGAAATGAAAGGAGTCGCTCGTAGTGTAAATGAGGCTTTAATAGTCACATCGCATGGTTTGCAATGTCGAGTAAGTATTATAGTTGACCAGGAGCACAGTTCAGGACACATGAGATTTGTTGAGTCGCTACAAAGTTTAACCACAATAAGGTGAATGTTTATCATTTGCATGTTACTACACACTGTTATTTTACATTTGATTATTTAATTTATTTACCTGAAATCTCCCCTTTAGATTCCCCATAAAAACATTAAGCAATGTTTATTGCATTTGTATCTTTGCCCTATAGTATTCATCTATGCTTGTGAGTTATTATTTATTTATTATTTATTAATTTTAAGCAGATGCACTCTCATAATAAATCATCCCAAACAATGTAAAATGATTTCCAAATACAGCTTTTCAGTTCATCTGGTAAAATGTTATTCATGTCACAATATACAGTTGAACTCAGAATTATTAGCCCCCTTTTTTATTTTCCCCCAATTTCTGTTTAACAGAGAGATTTTTTTAACACATTTCTAAACATAATAGTTTTAATAACTCATTTCTAATAACTGATTTATTTTATCTTTGCCATGATGAAATGTAAATAATATTTTACTAGATATTTTTCAAGACACTTCTATACAGCTTAAAGTGACATTTAAAGGTTTAACTACAGTAGGTTAATTAGGTTAACTAGGCAGGTTAGAGTAATTAGGCAAGTTATTGTATAACGATGGTTTGTTCTGTAGATTATCAAAAAATAATAATAATTAGCTTAAAGGGGCTAATAATTTTGTCCCTAAAATGTTTTTTGGTCCCACTTTATATTGTCGCTTATACCTGTGAACTTACATGGTAATTAGATGTGTAAGTAGTATGTAACTACAGTGTATGTACACACTGGTACAGAGTATTTACTTGTGTATACTGGTGTAACTACACTCATGTAACAACCAACTGAATAGTATGTGTATGTACAAATGTGTAACAGGACATTGGTAACAACACTAGGAAAGTACACATCTGTAACAAGAATTATGTAAGTGCATTGTGTAACAACAATATGTACTTGCAGATGTTTTTCCACTTCCACACCTGTTTGCAGATCATGCACTTGTGAACACTGTATGGCAGAACTAATGCTGCATTAGAAGGTTTCACCTTGTGATACAAGTGTACTTGCATGGTAAATCCACAGGATCCACTCAATATAAAGTGTAAAATGGTCACAAATTACTGTTCATACATTCATTCATTTTCTTTTCGGCTTAGATGGGTTGCAGCTGGAAGGGCATTCACTGTGTAAAACATATGCTGGATAAGTTGGCGGTTCATTCCGCTGTGGCGACCCTAGATAAATAAAGGGACTAGGCCGAAACGAAAATGAATTTTATTTTAAACTTTATATTGTGGACTGTTTCTGTGGAGTAACCATGTAACTACACTGTTATTAAAGTGTTGCATAGAAGATATTTCTACAAGTTACACAGTAATTTGTGACCATTTTACACTTTATATTAAGTGGACAGTTCCCGTGGAGTTACCATGTAAGTACACTGGTATCACAAGGTGAAACCTTCTAATGCAGCATTAGTTCTGCCATACAGTGTTCACAAATGCATGATCTGCAAACAGGTGTGGAAGTGGGAAAACATCTGCAAGTACATATTGTTGTTACACAATGCACTTACATAATTCTTGTTACAGATGTGTACTTTCCTACTGTTGTTACCAATGTCCTGTTACACATTTGTACTTACACATACTATTCAGTGGGTTGTTACATGAGTGTAGTTACACCAGTAATACAAAAGTAAATACTATGTAAACGTGTGTACATACACTGTAGTTACATACTACTTACACATCTAATTACCATGTAAGTTCACAGGTATAAGCGACAATATAAAGTGGGACCAAAATATTATCAGATATACAGTACTGTGAAAATGTCCTTGCTCTGTTAAACATCATTTGGGAAATATTAAAAAAAAAAAAAAAAACTAATTCAAAGGGGGGCTAATAATTCTGACTTCAACTGTGTATTTGCAGAAGAACAAAATATTGCAATGGCAGATTTTTCCCATTTCAAGGAGCCAATAGATTTGTATGGTATGGTTGTGTTTCTCCTTAGTTGTGTGACCTGCTTTAGATGTATCATTATCGCAATGCACATTCAAAACATGCCCCAACAATCGCCACAAATTTTGAGAAAAGACACCACAAAAAAGTAATTTTAGGCTGCAATCATGTAAAAAAAAAAACTTCTGAGAAGATAAAATCAACCACAAACTGCATGACTTGGACAAAAGAATACATAAGTCTCCCTGACTTTCAATGTCGGGTTTACATTTCTGATAGGTATAGTGTATCCACTGTCATATCGGAGTATATAAACACAAGTCTCTTTTTTTAATTTCTTGACGCTAAAATAGAATCCAAATCCCAGTGATTTTGTGGTCCACCACAATGTGACGTAGGAGTGTGGTTTCCCCACACACCAAATTGATTTACAGCTGCGTATTAGCATGTCTCTGCAGTAATGCGTATACATGTCCACAAAAACAGGACTTGCAAAGAAACTAGGATTAAAATATGTTTAATGTTCAGTGATCAGCTGCACCTCAAGAATGAGTTTTACAAGTTTAAAACATTTTTAAAACAGAGCAGCTTTGTAATAAAGAAAAGACATAGAGGCTATACAAGGCCGCTTCAAGTAGGCATGCCAAAACCGTATGTGTGTGTGTGTGTACTGCAAACTTTTTAACGGCATTGTGTGTGACTTATTATTGCAAAACGATGTTTGGTTAAATAAACTCTACCACAAATGTATCAAATAAATTTAATTCCTAGATTTGACTCAAAATTAATCCTGGATCTGCTTCATCTGTGTCTGTAACTGTGCTGTTTATCTGATTTTGATGCAGTTGTCGATGTTTCATTTTTTAATGAATGTGAAGTATAAATTAATATTTATAAATTCATTTAGTGAGTCAGTGATTCAGCTACCCATTTGTAAAAACAGTCACATGTTTCACTGCTAAATGAATTAGCCATGCAAATGAATCATTCGAATGAATGATTCAGTGATAAAATCTGTGATTTGGAGTCACCTAATGGCAGTTTATTTAGTTTAATATTTAATGTATAATTGTTATTGAAAACATTTTAATCAATCAGCACTGTTGTATTTAAATTCTGAATTATAATTAAAATATTAATCTCACAACAGGTCCAAAGCAATTTGTATAAATTTATATTAAAAATATGAATTAAACATTTGGTAAAGCCTTTAGCATTTTCTTATTTATTCTTTTGATTATTTGTTGGCTACTTGGTTTGATATTAAATAAACTGTATTTAGATTCTTATCAGCCATATTACATAATTCCTAATGAATTAATACATACAGATGGCATAGTCCAACTCTTTGTGTGTGTGTGTGTGTGTTTAAATTTATATGTATGCCTGTTTTTATTCCGGTGGGGGCTAAAACATGAATAAACACCCATTCACGGGGGCTTATTTCATTGTGGGGACCTAAATAGAGGTCCTCGTGAGTAAACAGGTGTATAAATCATACAGAATGATTATTTAAAGAATGTAAAGCAACCAGTAGTTTCCTGTGAGGGGTAGGTTTAGGTGTAGTGTGATAGAAAATACAGTTTGTACAATAAAACATCCATTACGTCTATGGAGAGTCCATCTCCAGAAAATAGCAAACTAGACATGTGATTGCATGGTGGGCTGATCTAGATGATGTTCAGGGCTGTTTTTTGTTCCAGTCCAACCCTGTTCCCAGAGTAACATCAGTCTGTGTTATTGCTGCTGATCTACTAATAACTTGGCAGCTCGTCACGTCCAGATGACATGAAAAATGTGACCTAAAGTACATATAAATCATGGGGGGGAGTCATGCAACAGTCTGTTTTGTTTTCCGATAGGCCCATATTTCACCTGGGTTTTACACTCGTGGAATTTACATGAGAACAAGGAAAAATTGTGTCTGAGGCTCAGTATGGCCATTTCCATGTACTTAACTCTTATTATTTGACTATGTCTATGCCTAGATTATAGGGCACCTTTAATGTTTATTCATGAGTGATATGTTTCAATTGTAAGTATCTTAAGTAAAATGGGATGGTGACAGACAGACAGAGATAGATCTATATCTCAGTTGGTTTAGCCCTGGTCATTAATCTGACCCTTTTCCATATAATGTTAAATCCAAAAATATTTATAAAAAAACTAAATATCTAATTTATGAATATTTTTTTATATTTAAAATAAATATGTATAAATATATATTTTTTTATAATAATAATAATAATAATAATAAACAAATTGAGCTGTTTGACTTAGTAGGTACACAATAATATGGGATAATGTAAGCAAACAAGTCAGCAAAATAAATAACACTGTTCTTGTGTTTTGAAAAAACTTTATGTATTTTGCTTTTAAGTTTTACTTCTGTAGTTATTGCAGTGAAAGTAACTCAAAGGTAATACAGGAGTAATGTAATGTTACAATGAGACACAGTATTATTTTTAAAAACCGGAAACAAGTAATCTTTAAACTATAGGTTGTTTTCAATCACGTGGTACTGGTGATGTGCAAAATTCAAATGGAGGGCAGAAAGATAACAACTGAATGGGAGACATGGAGGAAAGTCCATATTTTTGGGATTTATAACATATTTCAAAGGAGATATAAATAGAAAATAAGCACATATGTTGGGCATGAACCCTATATCATGAAGAGGGCCGTGTTTTCTACTCAACTAAAAATATATTGGCCTCTCAGAGGCGGTATACTGTTTAAGCTATTACTTAGTGTTTGAAAGCATACTATAGATAATTACTTGAATTAAACTGTCGTAGTAATTATATAGTACCTGTGGTACAACATAACTGTAGTATTGACTAGTGAAATTATCCAATAATCTATGCTATAATTATACACCCTCACAATGCATCACAGTTTACACTAATATTACAGTATTTATTACAGTTTACTATACTAATTAATTAACAAAGAGTTGCACATATTATACACTTTACGTGGTTCAAAAACATGTATATTATAAATTACTATAGTTTTTTCCTCATGTAAATATCTTCCAGACATCACGGAATAACAGATGAAAACATACAAAAGCGTAGACGCATAGTTATTATTTATTTATTTTTATGGGGGGAAAAGTACTCCACGATAATAACTGTCTAATGCAAGGGTTGCATTTCATTTTTGTTCTGTCGATAAACTAACCATCAACAAACATAACCACTGCTGCGCATCTCAATGTTCACATTACGCTTATTTATTGCACCAAAACGCCAGTAAAGACATGGATTATTGCAAAACAAGACGAAGATTACATTGCAGCGATTACATGACATGGTACGTTATTTATATTCTTCTGGATTTTGTATAAGTGTGATGGTGTTTGTATCTGATTTTTATATAACACAAACATATTTATACACATAGTGTAGCTAGGCCTGTATATTATCTTTATTGGTGCTGTCAAACGAGCTGTTATAGTGTTCAAAAAAAAGCTTGTACACATAGATGTATTGAACATGAATGTTTATTACATGCCGCCTTTTCTTCCATTTTTCAGCCAGTTTCTTGAACTTTCCCCCCTTTATGAGCAAAAACTTTTGCAAGTCTATAAAAGCTGTTCGGCATTTCTCATTTTGGCCTATTTAAACAATTATAAATAACATAAAACAGAAATATGTTGATGTTCTAATAGCGATTCCTATGTAGAAGAATCACATCTTCTAAGAGTCTCGCGTGTCATCAATGACGTCATGTGAACACAACATATTACATGTTTGGAAGTAACTTGCATATTACTGGAAATAAAGAGAAAAGTCTGTTTAGGTTTACAGAGATGTGCCTTTTAACTCTTTGATTTTTATAACCCCACAAGAACGAAAGAATGGTCATGCCTAATTGTTTAAAAAAGTATTTAGGTAAAGCTTGAGATATTCTGAAATAAATAAATATGTAGTAAGAATACAATTTTTGTTGCATTTATTCTATTATTGCTATTATTATAGCAAATTAGCACAACCTAAAATGGATCAGGGATGAGCAATATCTACTAAAAATATATCTAAAGAAAAAACAGTTTTTTTATTTTCAGAATTTATCATAATATTATTGCATTTCATTCATTCATTTTCCTTCAGCTTAGTCCATGATTTATCAGGGGTCGCCACAGCGGAATGAACCGCCAACTACTCTGGCATATGTTTAACGCAATGGATGCCCTTTCAGCTGAAACCCAGTGATGGGAAAGTCACTGCGTTTGTGATCACAAAAATTCCAGCCTGTCTGCAGTACATTGGAGTGCCAAAACTGATCTGACTGTGTTGTTCAAAAGTCAGCTCAGCGAAAGAATGCCGTCAAAGCAGATCTCAACACTGACCACAGATTACATACCAGATCTGCCAATGCCAGTAATAAATAATTTCAGAAAAACAGCTCAAATAGAAGCTGTGTCACAGATACATGGATACACAGACACATGACTTGAATAAAATATGTAAAATAGTGGCTAAAGTTACCCAATACAGTAGCTGAGACGAATTTGCATGCTCATTTAACCTGATAGTACTGCTGATAAAAATGACAATGTTTTTGCCATGTGTGTCAGAAATGCAATACCTTTTATTATTTGAGTCCAGTGGCTTGCTCCTGCACATAACAATGGCAATCTCACACTTCGGGTTACCAGCACCTGGGGTGGGGCGGAAATAGAGAGAAAATGTTAACTATGTAATAAGACTAAAACCAATAAATAATTATTTTGGTGTGTGTGTGTGTGTGTGTGTTTGTGTGTGTGTGTGTGTGTGTGTGTGTGTGTGTGTGTGTGTGTGTGTGTGTGTGTGTGTGTGTGTGTGTGTGTGTGTGTGTGTGTGTGTGTGTGTGTGTGTGTGTGTGTGTGTGTTTCATTTCAAACTGTTTGCCAGACGAATGGAATTTTCCACAGAACTGAGCTAGACTGTCTGATAGCTAAAATGACATGGAATTTCAGAAGATAACACAGAGAACTGAATTGCTAGAAAAGGAATTACAATTCTGAAAAGTTTTGACAGCTTCACTGAATCACTGTGTGTGGAATGATTTTCCTGCAACAATTTAATTAAACTTTCATGTTTATTTATTTATTTTTTAAATACTTTTCTAAAGTGGTGCTTTTACAAACTCATGGGTAGTGTTAAGATGTCATCCAGATGTCAAAATAGGGGTATGACGGATCATGGTTGATCTGTGATCCCCACAACCCACAGTTCGGAAAGCACGTGACCCGCGGATTAATAACTTTTTTTGAACATGTAGGTTAATCCAACATTTATAACAATTGCAGAGAGATCGCCACCATTTTGGCTTCCCTGTAATATAATGATGATGGAAAAAGTTGTGGTGGGACCTACCTAAATGCTTTCTTAGGTTATTAATCAAATATGTTTTCTGTCACTGTTTCTTTATCCTGCATTAATGCATTCAGTGTAAAGCTGCACAATTGAACATTAAAAGATCATGATCTCAATTCAAACCTGTGCAACATGACTGTTAAATGACAATGATTTGCTGATATGTTTATTAATTCTTCGAAGCGCTGCATTTTAAATTTGCATTTGATCAAGAAAGATTCAGTTTTTACACTTTTTCAGTTAGTTACAGTCAAATAACACAGAAGTACTGGGAGAACAGTTTATAGTTCAAATATAAACACTGATGTTTATGATAAGATTAAGGCCCAATCTTAATTCTACCCCTTAACCCTTCCCCTTACTTTGTTTTGTGCGTTCACATGAAGGGGTAGGGGTGTCCCAATTTTCTTCAGCTTGAAGGCATAGGGCAGGGCTATTCAATTAGTTTGTCATAGGGGCCAGTTCATGAAAAGCATCCCAAATGGGGGGCCAGAGAGATATGACTTGCAATATAAGTGATGACACAGCAGCAATATAAGAGCCCATATGCTGTATTTTTGCTCTTTAAGACACCCACCCTTTTTCTACATTAAAATGTTAATATATTGTAATTTGAAACTACATAACATCACGGCATTGTACAATGTGGTTTTTTTTTTACAAACATTCAAATGTTGTATTTCGAAGCACAACAAAATCAGTGTATTGCTTAAGTAGGCTTCTTCTACATTCAGACACATTCATATGTTATGTTTGCAACTGCATAACAATTAGGGTTGCAACGATTATAGATTCTGGTTGTACGATTATAGTCTGAAGAATAATCATGATTTCACAGTTATCACGATTATTATGTATTTATTAAATTCAAAACACTACTAGTTTAGAAAATCACAAGAAAACTGCTTCTATTTTAAAGTGTTGTTTACTGCTACTCAGTAACCAAATACAGCACAAAAATATTAATAAAAGACAAACAATAGTCCATTTTTCTCTTTGGACATAAAATAGATGAAAGAGTTTTTGATTTAAACATGAGTGATATTTTTACAATGAAAATAAATGATAGAACAATGAATAAATAAATAAATAAATAAATAAAAATAAGAATAAATAAAAATAGTATTTGTCTAATGTTAATTTAAGCTTTATATTATCTAAGAATTTAAATGAACTGTTGTTATTATCTGCATTCATACATAATCATTTTAATAGTTTGTAATAATTCATCTAACATATCTTTTGTTAACATATCTTTTGTTTGAAAGCCAAGCACAACTCTCACCACTACAGCATGAGATAATTTCTCACGTGCGCCTGGAGGGCACGAGTGTGTCGGTCCGCTCTACGAGCCGTGCACACATCGCTCCTAATATGCGCATGTCTCTATTGGAAATAATGTACTTGCACGCAGAAAAGACGTGATATGTGAACGGCCTACTGCTATAGTTAATCCAATGTGCGTGCGTATTAGCCTCGGTATAAGCTCTGAACTTTAAACTAGCACACAGGTGGCATAACTTTGTTTAGTTACAGCAGTTTTGTTCCGTGCAACAGAAACGCAGCGTTGAGAAGCCTTTACGATTAATTAACCGTATTGAAATTAAAGCGCGGTTAATAGTGAAATTGGCTAATTATTGCATCACGATATCAGTGTATTGTACAAAAGGTCTTTTCTACAAACACATCCAAATGTTTTCGGCTGCTCGCGCCACTCGCTTAATGTCAGGTGACTTGCGCTCTGCGCAGCCTTCAACTGCAGCTTGTGATGTATTGAACAGAAGCACGGCACCTCATAACTATAGCCGCCGTTTTTCGCCTGAACTAAATTTATATTTGATGTCTAGTTCACACTATTTGAAGGGCCAGAACAAATAGCCAAATGGCCAAAAAATTTAATAGCTCTGGCGTTGGGCTAAGGGGAAGAGCTAGATACCCCTTGAAACTGAGATTTTTCAGGACCACACTCGAGACCAGGGGGTAAGAAAATTTCCCAGAATACACCATCTACAACAGCGACATGGCTGCACACGGAAGTAAGGGGATGCACAAATTATTATTATTATTTTTTTCATTATTACGAATTTTTTCAACAGACAATCATATGTTTTAAAAAATTCATAACGGCCTTCGGATTTTACGGTAATGCTAAAAAAAAAAAACGCTAAAATAAAAACCGCTAAATCTCCCTAATAATTACCCCTGTATAGCAGTCCCACAACACATTTTCACATCTGTCACTCAAAGACGCTCGAATACCCTGCCAGAAAAGTCTAGTGGCTAGGAATGACCTATTTACATTGTCTGGTACGACATTAATGTTGTTTTTGTGTGTTTACATAGATGAATATGGCCATGGTGTAAATGCACAGTACAGTTACGATCTTATTGCCACATTATATCATTATGATAACTGAAGATAAATACCAAATAATATGCAACTGCAGCAGTCGCCATTGTTGATCTCATATGAAGTAAGAGATTGCGATGACATGATGACGTGTGCAGGTGCTGTGGTGGTGTCCCATTTCTTAGGGATAAATTTTGTAGCCCTTCCCCTTCACACTCTGTTTCAAGGGTCAAGGGGGAGATGTAGGGGTACAAAAATAGAATTGGGATTGGGCCTAGATTTACCATTTAATGGGACTTGACGCTGGTGAATGTTGTAGCAATTACATTGTCTAACCAATGGGTGGTGACAAACAACCATAAAAATTATGTCAGTGAATAGGTTTTCAAAAAATGAAGTATTATGTGTGAATTGTTGAACTATTAATTGAAAATAAATATGATATGTTGTACAAGATGTTAGATTTCTATATTTAGCATTATCAGCAACAGTGGCAAAAATACTTTTTCGTATTAAATATTTTCCTTTTTTTTCAGCTGGTTCTTTCTTGATTTTTATTTTTATTAAAGTTACAGGTTCTAAGTTCTGTTTGTTAAAACCAAGGGTTTTTGTTCTAATATTGGAAAGCAAATTAAATTGTCTCCTTCCTTTTTTGCTGAAAAAAGTTATCCAATCCGTGACTCAAAAACCGTAGTGTTATCCGAACTGTGAGATTTGTGATCCATTACACCACTATGTCAAAGTATTCAGTTATTTAGTCAGTTAGTTATTTTTGTCAATGTCTCCTCATGAGGGAGCTCTCGAGTGCATGTGCAAAGTGAATGGACTGTAGTTGCTAGCATGTGCATACACTTACACACAAACACATGAAATGCTTAAAGCCATTAAAACTAAAATTATTCACAGACCGCTGTAACATACATAATGACTCAAAGCTGCTATAATTCACAGCAAAGTGAAGCACATACAAGCCTGGGGCCAATCTGTGATCTGTGGGACAGATGGGTGTGTCCCACAATCAATCTTTTTGTTTATTGTCCAGAATTATAACGAAGCGCATAAGGACACCAGATCAGTATGATACTGCCCAGATAAAACGAGTAACAGCTCAGTGAAGTGTGAATGTGTAGGTGTTGTCCCTGATAGGAGCCTGCGGGGAAAATAGTCCAACATTGTCCACTATTTGTTGTATACACATTCACTTTAAATATCTAAATATCTAAATATATATATATATATATATAAATAAAAAACATGCGACATTCTGCAAAACCATACACAGACAGGGGTCAGCTAAAGCTATGCACATATGTTATAAATCATGAAAGAATGAGGAGAATGCACCTAAACGCATACACATTTAACTGCTATTTATATGTGCTTTAAAATGGTCATAAGGATATCGTCACCTTAGAATTATAAGGTTCTATCTGACATTTTTGTCAAAATTAAGTTATTCACATATTCTTATTAAATGACAACTTATTTACATTATGGGATGTTTTTTTAGAAGTTGTTTACATTTTAAGATGTTTTATTTAAAAAACAAATGTTACACATGCACTGTTTGCTATGGAATGCAAAAACTTTGAAGCTCAATATCTCAAAATCATTCAGAACGCAGATAGAACCTTATAATTCCAAGGTGACGATCAGTGGTGTAGTCCTAAAAAAAAAGTGGTGTACTATTACCCACCCAACCCAAATATTAAAAGTAGGCAAAGAAACGACGAAACTATATATATATATTTTTTTTTTTTTCTTTTTTTTTTTTTTTACATAAGTTACCTGTATGGGTCAGTTGGCGTTTCTGTGTGGAGTTTGCATGTTCTCCCTGCATTCGCGTGGGTTTCCTCCGGGTGCTCCGGTTTCCCCCACAGTCCAAAAACATGCGGTACAGGTGAATTGGGTAGGCTAAATTGTCCGTAGTGTATGAGTGTGAATGAGTGTGTGGATGTTCCCAGAGATGGGTTGCGGCTGGAAGGGCATCCGCTGTGTAAAATCGTGCTGAATGAATGAAGTTACCTGTAACTATCGAAAGAAAAAACAAATACTATGGAAGTTAATGATTACAGGTTTCTAGCTTTCTTCAAAATATCTTCTTTTGTGTTAAACAAAATTAAAAAAAGACAAACCGGTTCGGAACAAGTAAAGGATGACAATTTTACTTTTTTTGAATGAACTATCCATTAAAAAAGGAAAAATATTTAAACAAATTTGTTCATTTTAAAGGGCAACGCAGTGGCGCAGTAGGTAGTGCTGTTGCCTCACAGCAAGAACGTCGCTGGGTCGCAGGTTCGAACCTCGGCTGGGCTTGGTCAGTTGGCGTTTCTGTGTGGAGTTTGCATGTTCTCCCTGCGTTTGCGTGGGTTTCCTCCGGGTGCTCCGGTTTCCCCCACAGTCCAAAGACATGCAGTACAGGTGAATTGAGTAAGCTAAATTGTCCGTAGTGTATGAGTGTGAATGAGTGTGTGGAAGTTCCCAGAGATGGGTTGCGGCTGGAAGGGCATCCGCTGCGTAAAATCATGCTGGATAAGTTGGCGGTTCATTCCGCTGTGGCGACCCCGCAAGGGACAAATCCGACAAGAAAATGAATAAATGTTCATTTTAAAGCGAGATGCTAATAGCCTAATCCTATTCAATGATTTATGCTTAGCTAATAGTGCCCCCAGCAGACCCGGAGATTGGCTGAGTATATCAAGCTGTGGTAAAACCTGGGTAAAAGCCAACTGTTTAACTCTAAAGGGACTTCTAAAATGAGCCTATAATTAATATAACAATATATATATATATATATATATATATATATATATATATATATATATATATATATATATATATATATATATATATATATATATATATATTCTTTTTTTTATTAGGAAAATAAAAAGTTTTTTTCTTCAAAAACTCAAATACTATCCTATACTCAAGTATTTTTTCCATGATTTAAATAGAACTGCCACTTTTATAATTTAAAATGGCATAAATATAAACATATAAAAAATGTACAGGCTAATTTACATATTTCACTATCATAATATAAGTCATAATAGGAAATAATTTTTAACAAGATACAACACATGATGTTTCACTCTGATATGCAGTTAAAATGAGTACATTCACTGAGTGGTTCTGTCACTGTGTTTAATCCTGTGCATGAATGTATGATATATATAATGCCACATGCACTGTAATGTGTTTTACAATCATAGTTAATAGATAAATGTTCGTTAAGAGTTGCATTTTTGCTGGAGGAAACAGCTGTGATGACAAGGGAAGCGCCAAGGTAGATGGGGAAACCCGATTGGTACATGTGATACAAGTGTTTCTATAGCAAAGAACTGCGAATATGCAGATATTATAGCAATCTATAGATAAGCACACCTTCTGCTCTCACTCTGCAAAGCTGTGGTTTGCTGATTAAACGAAAAACGAGTTGAAAACGGAGGAGCGGAAGTCTGCCGCGGTTTTCATATCAAATTTAAAGGGGACTGAGGTGATCTTTTAGTAGTGTACAGTTCATGAGAAAATCGCAAAACATTCAAGGGACTGAACAGAAATATAGGGGGCTAAAGCGATGCCCATGCTTTTTTTTTTAAATAATTTGACCTCAGTGTTTCAGCGAGACATCATTTAGTTGACTTGTCGTCGTTATCGAAAAACTCCCGAAATTTTCTCACAGCTGCTGCGGTCGTCAGGAGGCGGGGAATGCCGCAAATTAAACAAAAATCCACTGATTGCAACAAATAAGATGCAAGTAAAAAAACATTTGGTATACAGTTAAAGGGGACGCGAATACACGTAAATTAGGGAAGTCTAATCAGAAAAACAAGTGAGTATAACGAGGGCATACGCAATTATTGATCCTCAGAAGTCGTAATACCCAAACAGCTCATGGAAAAAAGTAGGCATACTGAGTATACGTGCGTATAGCCCCAACTACACCACTGGTGACGATATACATATGCACATACACAGGTAAATAATTTTACACAGTTGAACACACAAATATTATTCTAACATACTTTAATGTTTTTTTTAATTATTTACCAAGTACTGTGCAAAGAAGAGAAGATTTTTTTCAACATTTTTAGACAATTATTTTAATAACTAATATCTAATAACTTTTCTTTTGTTTTCCATGATGACAGTACATAATATATTACTCGTTATTTTGAAAGATACTAGTATTCTGCCTAAAACTATTTAAATGTTTAATGCTTAATAGATATACAGTTGAAGTCAAAATTATTAGCCCTCCTGTGAATTTTTTTGTTTTCTTTTTTAAATATTTCCCAAATGATTATTAACAGAGCAACAAAAAAAATCATATAATATTTTTTCTTCAGGAGAAAATCGTATTTGTTTTATCAGGGTTTCTGCAGGTTACTGCAAATCAAATTTAAGACTTTTTTTCAGACCCTTTTAAGACCATTATGAATTAAATTTTAGACTGTATACAGGGCTAAACACTAAGATTTTTTTTTTCCTAATGGCCCAGTTACTTCAGCAAATAGTTTTTGTATTAATGGGAGATCATGTAAAGCAGTGGTCTCAAACTACATTACTGGAGAGCCACAGCTCTGCACAGCTTTACTCCAACCACCTCCTACTCAACACCTGCTTAATAGTCTCTAGTAGTCTTGATCACCTTGATTAGTTGGATCAGCTGTGTTTAATTAGGGTTGGAGCAAAACTGTGAAGAGCTGCGGCCCTCCAGGAATACAGTTTGAGACCTATGATGTAAAGGGAGTTTTTTTTCTTTATAGGGAATTTAATTTGGACAATTTGTTGTAAAATGTCTAACAGCTGTTGTGAACTGTATCTCTTTGCAATAAAAAAAAGTTAAATATATATAAAAAAAAAAGAAGTTTTGAGATGGATTATAGGCGATTGGGTGTCAGCCAGATTAAAATGATTTAGGACCTACAACACAATACTTCAGTGAACTTGAGACTTTTTAAGGCCTAAAATTTTGTTTTTGAAATGTAAAACATTTTAAGACTTTTTAAGACCCAGCAGACACCCTGTTTATTTTGGCCAAAATAAATGCAGTTTGGGCAACCCAGTGGCGCAGTAGGTAGTGCTGTTGCCTCACAGCAAGAACGTCGCTGGGTCGTAGGTTCGAACCTCGGCTGGGCTGGGTCAGTTGGCGTTTCTGTGTGGAGTTTGCATGTTCTCCCTGGGTTCGCGTGGGTTTCCTCCGGGTGCTCCGGTTTCCCCCACAGTCCAAAGACATGCAGTACAGGTGAATTGGGTAAGCTAAATTGTCCGTAGTGTATGAGTGTGAATGTGTGTGTGGAAGTTCCCAGAGATGGGTTGCGGCTGGAAGGGCATCCGCTGCGTAAAATCGTGCTGGATAAGTTGGCGGTTCATTCCGCTGTGGCGACCCCGCAAGGGACAAAGCCGACAAGAAAATGAATGAATGAATGAATAAATGCAGTTTAACATAAATTTTTATTTTTATTTTTTATGTTAAACTGCATTTATTCTGGCCAAAATAAACAGGGTGTCTGCTGGGTCTTAAAAAGTCTTAAAATTTTTTTTTTTTTTTTTTTTAAGGTTGATATTATTAGCCATCTTAGGGTGCTTTCACACCTAGGCTTTTGTTTCGGAACCTACCGGAATTCCTTCGAAAGTGAAAGCTGAACTATTAACGAGAGCTGTTTATTCATTGGAAAAATTGACCGAACAGCAGTCTTGGTTTATCTGTTGTTTGACATCTGTGGGTGTCACCATTCCAAATTAAAGTGCACCTTTTCGCTTATAATGTCTTATTGCTCATCGTCATAAATTAAAATAAGGATGCATGACAGCTGAGCGGGACAAAATAAATCGTGAAACTATGACCAATGTGCGGAGAGTTTACTCGCACGTGACTTGTTTTAGCACTAAGAACAAAGTGCAACACTGTAACAATTTTAATCCCTGTTTCGGAACAAAAGAATCAAATTTTTTGACTGTCTACAGAACAAACTGTTATACAATGACTTGCCTAATTACCCTACCTTGTCAAGTTAACCTAAATAACCCAGTTAAGCCTTTACGGGTGCTTTCATACCTAGACTTTTGTTCCGGTTCGTTTGGCATATGTGAAACCCAAAACAATCGGTCCGAGATCGCCTGAATGAGGTGGTCTCGGCTCGATTGAAACTAACTCTGGAGCGGATCGATTGTAGTGGGAAAGCAGTACGATCCGAACCAGGCTATATAACAGTGTATTATGGATATGTAACAGCCATATATGGCTATATGAAGAGAGAATCATGAGTAGGGCAGGATGTCATTCCTACCGGTAAATGTGCGTTTCATGTCAAATACGAAAGTGAAAGCTGAACTATTAACGAGAGCTGTTTATTCGTTAGGAAAATAGACCAAACAGCAGTCTTGGTTTATCTGTTGTTTCTCTCTACAATGTAAAGCCTATAATGCAGAATTCTAGCCAACGGCTATGTATGAGAAAGTCTTACCTCTGATTTATATTTGGTGACTATATCTGTAGGTTAGGGATGCAACGATTATAGATTTTGGTTGTACGATTATAGTCTGAGAAATAATCACGGTTTCATGGTTATCACGATTATTATGCATTTATTAATTACAAAACACTACTAGTTTAGAAAATCATATGAAAACTCCTTATATTTTAAAGTGTTCTTTATTGCTGCTCAGTAACCAGTTAATACGGCACATAATAATATTAAAAACAAACAATAGTCCATGTTTCTCTTTGTGCTTAAAAATAAGTAAAATATTTGACATTTAAACATACATAATTTTTACACTGTAAATAAATGACAGAACAATGAATAAATAAATAAAAATTGCCTTTGTCTAATGCAGGGCTTGAAATTTACTTTTTAATTTGTTAGCACCAGTGCTCCCAACTTCAAAAATGTTAAGAGCACCATAAAAAATTTAGGAGCACCCACCAAAAATGAATGAGCACCACTGCAAATTGTATATTAACAGATTTATTGTATTTGAAAACAACATCAATCAAAACTAACAATAACCAGAAACCACTATCTAATTCTGTTATGAATTCTGTATGATTATTAATATTTGTGCAATAATTCCAAAATGAGTGTCCAATAATTATAAAATATTAATGATGTCGATAATAATAATAATACTAACAATTAATTACATTATCATGCTGCCTTGAATGTGCTTGAATGTGAGTTATCTGCTATAAAAAGTCCAACTGTTACTTTATGAGAAAAAAAATCTATGGTTTGCATCAAACAAAAATGAAGCATTGCAGTAAGAAATTTGCATTTTGCACTATTGTTTTTATACGCATGTCAATATAATAACCAGAAAGATCGGACAAAAGAAAGGAAGGAAAGTCTCACTACTACCAGTCTTTAAATGTTTTGGTTTCGGTTTTTGTCATTGTAAATGCTCAGTCTCGTTATGCGCTGATTTATCCAATATATGATTGGCGCAGAGCAGGATTCTTGCGATGACCACCTGCACAATTGTCATGAGTCGAAGTTTCAGTTTAAACTTAGGAAAGTTGAGCTTCTTTGGCAAAGATAGACTGTTAGATTTTACATTTGGCGTCTATTTGCGCTGAACACGCAGTGAATGCAACGCATCGAGATTCGGGCCATTAAACAGGTGATCCACCGAGTCTTTCAGCACCCTCTCCGAAATCACTCGATTGATCTCGGCTGGCGGATCAACATTCACCGCATGAGTCTCTCATCGGCGCCAATATAACTTTAAGTGGGTTTGCCAACCTGTGTACTTCTCATTGCTTCTTACTGAAACTTCAGCCGTTTGCAGTTCCCGTGGTCACAAAAGCCCCCATCTCAACTAGTGCGCCTAAAAAACGTGAGCGCGTTGCATCGCGTGCGCGTCCCTCCATTGGAAATAATGAACTTGCACGAGCTTGCCGTAATTAATAGCTTTAGTCATAGTTAATCCAGTGTGCTTGGTTATTCGTCTCGATGTACAAACTAGCGTTTAGTTGGCATAACTTTGTTTGTTGCTGCAGTTTTGTTCTGTGCAGAAACGCGGTGTTAAGAAGCCTTTACGATTAATTAACCGTGACGAATTAAAGCGCGGTTAATAGTGAAACCGGTTAATCGTTGCATCCCTACTGTAGGTGTCACCATTCCAAATTAATGTGCACCTTTTAGCTTATAATGTCTTATTGCTCATCGTCATAAATTACAAAAAGGACGCATGACAGCTGAGCGGGACAAAATAAATCATGAAACTATGACCAATGTGAGGAGAGTTAACTCGCACGTGACTTGTTTTAGCACTAAGAACAAAGTGCAACACTGTAACAATTTATTCCCTGTTTCGGAACAAAAGAATCAAATTTTTTGACTGTCTACAGAACAAACTGTTATACATTGACTTGCCTAATTACCCTAACTTGTCTATTTTGGTCCGTTTAGAAACTTTGCTGTGTGAAAGCGAACCGTACCAAGAACAAAGTGCAACATTGTAACAATTTTAATCCTTGTTTCGGAACAAAAGAATCGATCCACAGGTGTGAAGGCACCCTAAATTGCAGTTTAAACAGAATACTGGTATCTTGAAAACGATCTAGTAAAATATTATGCACTGTCAGTAATTCAAGGTTAATAGAAATTATTTATTAAAACCATTATGTTGAGAAATATGCTGAAAACAAAATTGGGGACAGATATATATGTATATATCAAAAGAAAATATATTCTGATTCAAATCTGAGAGATTTCTGCCTCTCCATTGACAGCTCCAGAAAGATAATGAAAAAATGTATGAAGTGATAGGAACGCTTCTTCTATGCCAAAAGAAGTAAAAAAAAAAAAAAAACTCCATTTGCTTTTTCCTCTATTACCTTCCAATAGTTTGCTTCAAGATGTCACTAACTGGAAGATCTTTAGATTTCCTGTGACTCCACAGATTTTAGTGGAGTCTGGTTTTGCTTTCCTGGCAACTGCAAAAACATCTTCAAAAGATTGTCCTCATTATTGCTTTTATGCATTTAACTGTAATCACAAACCTAGTGTCCTTTCTGTTGCAATACCATTTTTTCAGCGTCTTAGCTTTATTTATGCTCATTTACTCTTGTCATTTGTTTTAAAACATATTGTATTGAAAAGATTTGGATAAGACTTTGTGTGGTTTTTTCAATCTTTGCATATTTTTCCCCTGAGTTGAAAGTATTTTCAATTTATAGAGTGCAAGAAAAAAATATAGCAATCTCCCATCTGCACACACTGTGATACGTGCTTCTATGCCAATTGACAAGACAAAGAATCAACAATTCCTTACAGAACAGACATGCACACATGATTCTCACAAATACACACACACACACCCCCTACAATTTCTGGAAAGACTATTGTTTTTCCTAAAGAAGAGTTAGTCACTAGTCTGTAGAGTTTGTGTTTTTGTGCGTGGGTGTGTATGTTTGTGCTACCAACTGCCCTTACTTCAGTAATTATTGTAACGAAAACATAGCTTGTGTTTCTAAGGGTGTGATATAAAAGGCTTGTTCTTTCATGTCTGCAAGTTGTCCCTGTACATGCAGCCAAACGTGCGACAGTAAGCTCCACAGTGCATTCCATAAAGACCAGTCTTTATCAAACAAACAAACTTGCGGTGCCGTTGGAATGCTGTGCTCTATCAAATAACAGGATTTGTACATAGTAACTACTGGAAGGAATTTCACCAATCAGACAAGAACCTGTTTATATCTCCTTCACGGTAAAAAAAAAAAAAAAAAAAAAGTTATTTAAAAAATTCCCAGACAAACAAATTAAATGGTTGCACTTAAGAACAGTTACAAGACTAATGGCAATGACACATGATGCTTGATTGCATCAACTAGGTTTAGAAAATAGTTCAGCTTAAGCTCAAGAACTTGGTTTTTATTCTTCTTCTTAGAAGTGAGGGCTAATTACAATCTACATAAATATAGAACAGCTGTAGTTTACTTGATCCATTTATGATTTGTCTGCATAAATCCTTTTTATTGCATCAACATCCTTTTTTCTAAAGCACATTGAAGGGTGTAATCTGAGTAAATAGAACTCGCTGTTAATGATTATTTTTAGTAATGTTTTCCATTTTACAAGAGCTTATTTCATGTTCTTACCCTTGTGCTTAATCTTTTGTAATGACATACCCGTAATAAAAATTCAAGTTATCCGGTTTACTTAAAAATAAATATACAATTTTTACATTCAATTTAGTATTTTTGTTTCAACTGATAACACCCTTTTAAAAAGGTATTAATGACTACATATATATATATATATATATATATATATATATATATATATATATATATATATATATATATATATATATATATATATATATACCTATACCTGTTTAATGGAGAGAAGATTTTTTTCAACACATTTCTAAACATAATAGTTTTATTAACTCATTTCTAATAACTGATTTATTTTATCTTTGCCATGATGACAGTAAATAATATTTTACTAGATATTTTTCAAGACACTTCTATACAGCTTAGTGACATTTAAAGGCTTAACTAGGTTAATTAGGTTAACTAGGCAGGTTAGGGTAATTAGGCAAGTTATTGTATAACGATGGTTTGTTCTGTAGTCTATCGAAAAAAATTCACTTAAAGGGGCTAATGATTTTGACCTTAAAATGTTTTTTTTTTTTTATGTAAAACTGCTTTTATTCTAGCCGAAATAAAACAGAAAAGACTTTCTCCAGAAGAAAAAAATATTAACAGACATACTGTGAAAATTGTCTTGCTCTGTTAAACATAATTTGGGGAATATTTAAAAAAAGAAAAAAAAAATCAAAGGGGGGCTAATAATTTTGACTTCAATTGTATTTATTAAAGTATTATTTAGTCACCAAATATTTTTAGAAATTAAAAGATAATACGATTAAATTCAAGCAAAATATTGAAGAAAAAAAATTACAACCTACAAAATTTAATCTAAATTTTCCAATTTTTTTTTTTTTTTTTGCTTCTCTTGATTTTTCCTCCTTTTAAAATTTGTATTTATTATTTTTCTATAACATATAAATTTGGGTGTACTAGTTTTTGCACCGTTATCGTAAGTTATTTTGTTAGATAAGCTCCAGATTTGGCTTCAGTACTGACTAATCTAATGTATATGCACGAATATAATATTGTATAGCTTCCTATTAAAAATATTAATTTACAAGATAGATTTGGGAGGGGTGTACTTGTATATATTTCTAATTGCACACTATCAAAGGTTTAGGGTCAGAAATTAATTGTTTAGTTTATGTTTTAAAGAAATATATAGTTTTTTTTTTTATATAAACAAGGACCATATGTAGGCTAAAAACAGGATTCTTACACCAAGTCAAATTTAAGGTATTTTCAAGCACTTTCCAGGTGCATTTTCAAACTTTTCCAGCACATTGCATATTTTACATAAACATCTTTACTTACGTCACACTATATCATATATATAATTCTAATATATATAGTACATTATTCTATTGTATATTATTCTAATATATAGTATATTAATCTAGGAATGTTTACACCAGGCCCAAAATTGTATTGCTCTTAATAACTCTCTCTTAAATCTTAAATCTTTCATCTTAAATACGTATATATACAGTTGAAGTCAGAATTATTAGCTGCCCTGTTTATTTTTTTTTTTTCCCGTTTTCTGTTTAAAGGAGAGAGGATTTTTTCAACACATTTCTAAACATAATAGTTTTACTAACTCATTTCTAATAACTGATTTATTTTATCTTTGCCATGATGACAGTAAATAATATTTTACTAGATATTTTTCAGGACACTTCTATACAGCTTAAAGTGATATTTAAAGGCTTAACTAGTTTAATTAGGTTAACTAGGCAGGTTAGGATAAATAGGCAAGGTATTGTATAACGATGGTTTGTCATGTAGACTATTGGAAAAAAAATAGCTTAAGGGGCTAATAATTTTGACCTTAAAATGGTGTTTAAAAAATTAAAAACTGCTTTTATTCTAGCCTAAATAAACCAAATAAGACTTTCGCCAGAAGAAAAAATATTATCAGACATACTTTGAAAATTGCCTTGCTCTGTTAAACATAATTTGGGAAATATTTAAAAAAAGAGAAAGAAATTCAAAAGGGGGCTAATAATTCTGACTTCAACTGTATATATTTTAATTTCATACATTGTTCACTCAAATGTTGTATTCTATTTTAATAGTTATTAACACATTTAGAACTAAATTAGTACAAGTATTACGAAAAACACAATTACATTTTTACATTTTCGATCAGTTTCAAGCACTTTATCCAAAATCAAATCACTTTCCAAAACTTAAAATCAAGCAATTTCAAGGATTACCAGCACCTGAACAAACTCTGCTAAAAGTAGTTAAAAAATAGATCTTTTTAAATCTAAGAGCTCTCATCCATTATTCTATCACACAATTAACACAATATACTGGAATTTCAAAAATTCCATTTCTGCTGGAGGTGAACATTCTTTCTTTTGCCTAATGCTCTCCTTCTAAATCTCTTCCTCTGACGCACGCACACACAAACACACACACCCCTGAACGTCCTCTTGCCCCAGCGGCAATAACCAACAGAGTGCTTCACTTCTCTGGACTGCAGACAGCTCTTTCCTTAACGGAGTGTCACATCACAAACAGGTAAGAAACACAGCTGAATAACACATATAAGAGTTAAACTTCAATTAAACCTGCTGGTAGCTCAAAAGGAAAGGCTTTGATATGACTGCTTAAATGTAACAACAACAGAGGCGACAATCGTGAGAGCAATTGTAGAGAACCGCCATTAGTAAACAGGATTAAGAATACAGCAAACAAAAAGGTACAACAGATGTTGAGTTATGGTAATTGATATTTAGTGTGACTTCAATTGTCAGTATTCAGACTTTTTAAACGTGTGATTATTCAATTTGAAGTTTGCTGTCATGTAAATCAAGGCAAGGTCCTGGTTACTCAAAAGGGTTTATGACTGGGAAGGTAAAGTTCAAAATAAACAGTGACAGACAAATTTAGATTTTGGCAACACATTATAAAACCGACTGTGAAAGAAGTGTTTACAACTTGTTACTCTATAGTGAGAAAGCACAATGGAATGAGAGTTTACCTGTGTTTTGATAAACTGACAGGAAGAAAAAAAAAAAGAGTAACATACTCCAAGCTCCATAATAGACAGAAGTAATACAACACAACAATACAAACGCTGTCATGGATTAAAGAATAAGAACAATAGATCACCTTTTCACAAGGTTATTAATCCTAAAAATGTCATGTGCTAAACTGCAACATTTACAAACTACATGCAAACATTTTCTCAAATACTAATGTAATGTGCTAATGCAAATGAATGCTTGTGGCTTATAATAAAAAAGCTTTTGTGGTCAATTTGTAAATGGTTACCATAAGAAGTTTAAGTCTGTAAGACAATTTTGCATCTGCAATAAAAGGTTAATTAGAGCAAAAAATAAATCCACGTAAGGAAATTTATCATACCAAACACAGACTTTTCTTTGCATAGCTTAGGATGCTGTACTAACTTTTCCTAGTAAATTTGATAGATTAGCCTGACATATACAGTAAATGCAACAGTGATGCAAACATCCGGATTTCAAATCCTGACTTGCATACCTTTTCCAAATGCCCCCACTTCCCCTGCCACTTCATGTCAATATCTACTGTCTTAATAAATCTAAAAATAAATCTTAAAAAATCAATATATAAGGAAACAATTAATAAAATTAATAATTAACACCTACAAAAAGCATGGGATGAGATGAAACTCTTCATTTGACAGCATGTGATTTCCTTATCACCAAGATACACATAGTGTACTCCACCCAGCACTGCTATTTAAATAGAATGTGTCTAACACATTGGCAGGTACATTCAGTGTTTTGTGCAACCCCAGACGAGCAGCTGGTAAAAGTCATGCGTTTAGTTCTGGCATAATCAGCCAAACGGAGAGCATTTCTAAGACCTGAAAGAGCTCAAGGTTAAATAAACTCCCGTTCATACAAGCTACTTTATTTACAATATGTTCAAAGCTCAAGTGCCACAAAAAAGCACACATCATTATTTACATGCTTTCATGAGCTACTGTATACTGTACGTTGAAATGGATAGCAGAATAGCAAACTGCTTGGATATTGCTAGCCAGACAAAGACGTGCAAGGAGTTTTCAGTCAAATGTAGATTCCTTCTGTGTTGTGTATGACCTCAAGCTATGAGCAGGAATGACGGTATGGAAGAAATTAGGAGGATGATTTTTGTTGCAGAAAAATGGATGAGAACGTCAAAACAAAGCTAACATGACAAATTGAGATAAAGATCAAATTAAATAGTGCTTTAAAATATAAAGCCAGCACATACAATATGTAACCAGTATAACACCATTATGATGTTCATTGTAGACTTTTTTTGAGTTTTGAATGACAAGAAAATGGTATATGCCTAAACAACATTTTATAATATATAGAAGATAAATTTAACAAACAATATTTAATTTTTTAAGGTTTTAAAATAAAACATTTTAAAAAAATTATTATTTAGAAAAGAATGATAGCGTCCATTCAAGTTGATGAAGTACTATAGTTACATTTTAAATTATGTTTAAACTAATTCTATTTGAAAACAGACATGAATAGTTTAATCTCTAATTATTAATGTATTTATTATTTTACTTACACAGAGAAAACTTGAGCAGTAACACTAATTAATGAAGAGCTAAATATTTTTATAAGGTGTGTAATTGATCCCCGGACATAAAAAAAAAAAAGTACACCACCTGTCAAAAGTTTGGGGTCATTTTTTTTTTTTTTTTTGTTCATTCGGTTCATGAAGGCATAATTTATTAAATGTTTAAAAATTGTGACATTTTTAAATATTTATTACAATTTTAAATAACTGCTTTCTTATTGTATGTAGTTAAATTTAATTATTTCTCCTTTTATTACTATTACCATTAATAATAATAATAATAATAATAATAATAATAATAATAATAATAATAATAATAATAATAATAGTAATAGTTATTAGAGTGGATCATATGACTCTGAAGACTGGAATAATGAAGCTGAAAATTCATCTTTAAAATCACTGGAATAAATGATTAAATAAAATAATGAACTACTTTTGATTTTTTTTTTTTTGTTATTTTTAGTGCAATAACATTTCACAATTTTACAATTTACACTGTATCTTTGATTAAATAAATGCAGCATTGGTGAGCAGAATAAGCTTATTTTAAAACATTTAAAAACCCTTCTGTACCCAAACTTTTGACAGGTATTGTATATTATATATATATGTGTGTGTGTGTGTGTGTGTGTGTGTGTGTGTGTGTGTGTGTGTGTGTGTGTGTGTGTGTGTGTGTGTGTAGGTCAGGGGTCTCAAACTGCCGGCCTATGGGCCATGTCCTGCTTGTTTTTCATGGCTAACACATAATGCTATCAAAAATTATAATTTTGCTCATATCCAATGCATAGTGTGTCTCAATAGATCGTTCTTGTGTGTTTTAAGATTTGTATAAAAACAACTATGTGCATTAGTAAAATTGTAATATCAAGCTGGTTGAATTGAACACGTTAATGTTAATTAAATGTGAATATAACATACTTTTTTGTTTCTTCTTAAAAAAAAAAAACTATTGTGCATTACTAATGCAAAGCACCAGTCAAATTTCTGTCAAGCTATAGGCTTGCTAACACTTTTCATTTCACACTTTCATTAAAAAAAAAAGACAGAATTTATGATAGCTACATAAAAAAACTAGTTTTCGCTCCATACTTTGTGGAAGAATTGCGGAGTATATGTTCAATGATTGGCCATACAACAGCAAATATAAATTTCTGCAGCTGTGTGATGTGACTGAACACGCTGATTTGCATTACCACTGATAGTGCTTCGTCTCTGACTGGCAATGCTTAAAACAATAAACATTATGTCTGTTTCCTGTAAGATGTATCTTTTACATAAGGTTTGCACTTTCTTCTTGCGCTTGAATGTTAAAATGGCCCCTTAGACAATTTGAGTTTAAGACCAATGTAAGTGAAGCACAGAACGTTTCAGAGTCAGCCTGACAAAAGTGCTTATCATTTAATAAAGCCTCATAAAATCAGATTGCAGAAAAAAAAAGAAGTGCAATATAATTTATCTCACATAAATACAATTTACATGAAAATGTTTCACTCCTTCTGCTTTTAGATTCCTTCAAAATTCAAGGATCAAAAATCCTACACCCTCATATATATATTTATTTATTTTATTTTTTTAATTTTGTACACTTTGTGTACTCCCTCCCTTTCTCTTTAGATCACGATGGGTGTCCTCTTGGATTATGAACATGACTACCAATACCCCGATCATGACAATGGTTCCTATGACTATGACGAAAAGGATTTTGCAGAACTCCACACAGTTTGTGACAAACAAGAGGTTCGGTCCTTTGCCGGGGTCTTCTTGCCAGTTGTCTATACACTAGCACTGGTTCTGGGCCTGGCCGGAAATTCAATGGTTGTTTTCATTTACCTTTCCTACAAGCGCTTACGAACCCTAACGGATGTCTTCATCCTAAACCTGGCCTTTGCAGACCTACTCCTGCTCTTCACACTGCCCTTCTGGGCTGCAGATGCAGTCAACGGCTGGCAGATCGGCACAGCTGCCTGCAAGATAACCTCAGCACTCTACACCACTAACTTTAGCTGCAGTATGCTGCTACTTGCCTGCATTAGCATAGACCGCTATCGTGCACTAGCCAAAGGCTCCACCACTGCCCATACCCCAGCAAGGAATAACGGCCGCATGCATAGGATAATCATGTGCCTCCTGGTTTGGGGGATTGCCATTGTGCTAGGGTTGCCAGATATGGTATTCTACACGGTGAAGGTTCAGCATTCCAGCGGACGCTACACTTGTCGGGCAGTTTACCCACATAGCATGGCAAGGGCAGCTAAGGCAACTCTGGAAATTCTGGAAGTTACTCTGAGCTTTATTCTGCCTTTCCTGGTCATGATGTTTTGCTACTGCCGGGTTGGAGTTGCGTTAAGTCAGGCAGCTACTGCAGGAGTACATGGTGGGAGAAGATGGCGAGCATTTCGGGTGTTGATAGCAGTAGTAGGAGTGTTTCTGTTGACCCAGCTTCCTTATAACGTGGTAAAACTGATCAAAACCCTAGATGTGATCTATATTTTAGTGACAGAATGTGACGTGAGCAAAAATCTGGACCTGGCGAATCAAATCACTGAGAGTCTGGCCCTTACGCATTGCTGCCTGAATCCTGTGCTCTACGTCTTTATCGGATCGTCCTTCAAAACACACATTATAAAACTTGCCAAGCATTGGGGCCAGACTGGAAGAGGGTACCGCCATGGCAACGAGCAGCCTGCCATTGAGATCTCCCTGAAGTCAGCCGCACAAACTCACACTAACTCTTCTTCAGGCAATGAAGACACAAGTACATTTACCATATGACATGCCAATAACTTGCATTAAAAACACCAACATACACAGTCATGTATAACGCTCATTAAGTTTAAAGTATTAGAATGTTTGTATGCCGAATACATAACCTTTCATTATATACCCCATTTGATAGCCTGAGCAAAAACAGGCGCACAACACACATTAGAGTGTTTCATCTTTGCTCTTGTGTCTTTATTACAGTATTTGTCTCCAAAGCTTATGATCAATTAATTCTTCCATTTATTTAGCCGTTTTGTCTAGAGCTGCAGGTACATTATTCTTAACCCTAAAATGCAAGTACTCAACAAAGTGAATATATTTTGTACTTAAGCTCACTTTTACTTACTCCCCTTTGGCTTACTTCCTGCTATTATCAGGGGTCGCCATAGCGGAATGAATTGCTAATTAGTCTGGCAATTGTTTTACACAGCGGATGCCCTTTTAGCTGCAACCCCCCACACACTCTCCCACACTCACACCTCCCATTCACACACTATGGACAATTTAGTTTTTTTTCTAATTCAGCTATATCATGTCTTTGGACTGAGCATGCAAAGGAAAGCCACGTAGGCACAGGGAGAACATGCATACTCCACACAAAAATGCCTCTATGGAGTCAATCTAGGGCCATATATACTTGCAAAATAAGAGTTTTGCAAACAAAAAATAAAGTTAGGCAAAAAATAAATAAACAAATGCAAATCTCCAAAAATCACAAAGTGAAAATAATTCATTTTGCTAACAAAAATAAAGAACTGCAAAGGGAAAATTAAGTTTTGAGGAATAAAAATGAAATTTTCAAACAGAAAAAGGACCTGTAAAAAAAAAAATAATAATAATAAAGCAATGCAAAAAAAAAAAAAATGCAAATAAAAACAAAAAAACTATACACTGTAAAACCCAACAGTCAACTTTATCAAATTGTAGTTACCTCAAAATTGACTGAAAGTTAATTCTAGTAATTTGAAAAGAGTTTTGAACTCTGTTGAAGGTAATGAGTAAATAAATACCTCATCACTTCAACCTGCATAGAGTAAGTTCACAGTACTCATATAGATTATTTTTTTTTTTAACTCAAATGGTTTGTTGCAATCGGTTTCCTCAAACGGTTTGAGTGTCCTTAACTTATTGGGTTTCATATATATATGTTTATATATATGTTTATATATATGTTTATATATATATATATATATATATATATATATATATATATATATATATATATATATATATATATATATATATATATATATATATATATGCAAAACATTTTTTTATAGCATTGCCTTTTGCCTTTACAAAACCTGTCCAGTCAAAAGCAATGCTCATTTTGATTTGCTCTTTAGTCAACAGTAAGTTTGCAACTTGGAACTTGGGTGTTTACGGTGGGCCCGGACCTGCCTCCATTAAAGTGACGTCATCATTTGCTTACCAACCACCATAAAACTTTGAAAGAAGCAGAAGCATGGCTGAGCAGAGGCACACAAGAGAAGTTTAGGTATGTCTTATTGATAGTTTAATTTCATTTGTCTTCTTTCAAAGTTTTATGGAGGTTGGCAAGCAAACGATGACATCGCTTAAATGGAGGCAGGCTGGAGGCCTGCCGTAAACGGCCAAGTATTGACTCTGCCCCCTTGTCAAATCAGGGCCACAAAGTGAAATGCGCAGAAATGTGAAGTGCAAAGTGAAAACAGCATCGCAAACTCACGGTTGACTAAAAAGCTAATCAAAATGAGCATTGCAATTGACTGGACGAGTTTTGTAAAGGCAATGCTATGAAAAAAAATGTTTTGCAAATATATATAGTTTTTTTTTTATTGCAAATGCAGTTATTTTTTTTGTTTGCAAATTTCATTTTATTTCTCAAAAATGTATTTTCCCTTTGCAGTTCTTTATTTTTGTTAGCAAAAATAATTTTTATTTCTGGTGATATTTGGAGATTTGCATTTATTTATTTATTTTTTGCTCAATTCTTTATTTTTTGTTTGCAAAACTTCCTTTTATTTTCCAAGTATATATGGCCCTAGATTGACTCCATAGGACCTCCTGGTAAAACAGGGACTTGAACCAACAACCATCTTGTATTATAAGAAACTTTATGCTGCCCACAATGTCTTTGTGATCTTTCATTATATATCTAGAGGTCAAAGCATGCTGAACATCAGTTGAAATGCATGAAATCTGTGTTAAGAAAATGCTAATGAAATCTCTGCAGAATGTTTATTTATTAAATACTTTGGTTGCTAATGTTTTCTGCTAATAAATAACAATGTTTTTAATTGCAAAAATTACCACAGCAAGTGCATACAAAAGTGCACAGACTGCATGCAAGTAGTTATTAAACTGACGATGTATAGTGTATAGTGAACTAATATATGGGTAGATGACAAACAGGCAGTAAAAATGCTTTTTTTTTGTAAAACACTTTTTTATTTTTGAAGAAAATAAATTTGATATATTTATGTAGTTTGGTGTTTAATGTTTGAAAAAAATAGACGTGGTCATTACCTTTTTTACTGAATTGTACCTTAAAAATGTCCCATGGTATGACTTAACAAAATTTAAGAAAAACAACTACACAATATAGTAATGACACATATAGAATAGACACATGCCATTTTAATACCCAGATAGCTTGAGAATGCGTGAGTTGTTAAATATAAAAATTAAAAAGTTGTTAATAAAAATACCATGTTTGCAGATATTTAAGAATCATGCCACGTGAACATTCTTGTTTATCTGAAAAACAATGCTGAAGCCAGATATTCTGCTTTGAAAATGTCTGTTACCTGTCAACATTGGGATGTGAAAATAAGGGATATCCAGATCTATAATGACACCATTCAATTGCTTTCCTAACTTTTTATGCTTATTTACGACAAAATTAGTTGTGTTTAAAAGAAAACCCACCAAGATCGGCATCTTTAGTTGTTGTTATTATTATTATTAATTATGTGTATATGTCCGTTCAAACACACACCCAAAACCCAGACTTTTGCTCCTCTTCAAACCGCTTCTACAGAATCCGATTGGGAAACAGCATCTATTTATCACTATAGAGCGTGTCTGACAGTCACGCACCACTACATGAACTGACTGTTTTGAGGATTGCATATGAGGGGCAACGGCACGTGTAATGGAAAGGAAGGAAATCCTGCTTTTGTTTTCATGCCTTTATAAAATAAAAGCACAGAACAGATTTACATTTAAGAGCAAGGGGCATCCCCTGATGGTTCGGCGGTATGGGTTGCATATAGGGAGGATCGGCTCTTTAATGTTTATTGTCACCCTTCATTGAAAGATTGAAAATACGGGAGAAATACGGGAAAATACCTTTACGGTATGATAGCGGGATAGAATTGTAAAATACAGGAGAATGTCGGGAAAAATGGGAGGGACAAGATCTGCGACTAGGCAACTAGTACAACTTTACTTGTTGTTGTCAACTAACGGTTGTCAACAATTAGTGGGCAACCCTATTTACAACATTAGCTGCAGATAAGGATGACAGTTGACACCGTTCACAACTTTTTCATTTGGGCTTCAGCATACAGTAGAAGATACAGTAGACAATAGACCCTATTCACATTTCCGAGTTTCTCAATAGCGGAAGGTGGCATAGCTGAGTAAATTTAGAGCGCAGTGAATGGGAGAGTACAAAAAATAATTTTTTACAACCCTATTTGCTGAAATAATAAAAGAAAAACTCCACAATGATGTTATCAAGACTTTCAGAAAAAAGAAAAAAAAAATGCGTGAGACTGATTTACTTACTGATCTACAGATTTACTCTCAGCTCCATAGATGGTGCATTAGAAACACCTCACACAAGCGGTAATTCGTTTTTTGTAATTTGATGCAAAGATGATATACAGTAATACATTCATGAATGGATATAAATGTTCATACATTTTTTTTTTTATCAAAATTTTTAAATCTTAAAATTAAAATTTTAAAGTCTTGTGAAAAGGGTCCATACAACATGCACATCCTGGGTTAAGATAGTAAAGTAACTGAAAGCCAAATTTATTTTGACTAAAATTGACATACTGGCCCTTGGGGATGTCAAAATTAATTGCTTCTTTGATGCACCGCAATGCAGATCCAGATGATTCGGTATCAGTTAGGTAAGAGATCATAACCGGATATTATGTACCAGCATCATTTTACTTATATGAGCTATGTTGCTGTAGCATACTATAAGGGAGGCGAGCGCAGTAATTAAAACGCTCCAACTACATAAAAAGCAGACAACTGTGGACATTCACTGCTTCTGACATTTCTGGACAGTTTTTCACTGACACTGAAGTACAGTAGAACTTAAGAGCCTCTATTTCATTGCTAGGGAGAAAATGAAAGCTGTAAAGCTCCATATCTCCCTTTCTCTCACTGTGGACCATTGAGTTGTCCATGAGGTAACGTTTCCTTCACTGTAATGCATAAAGATATTGAATTGTACCAAATCAATGACATGATATACATAACCGAACCCAACTGTAAGACCAGCGTAGGTTTACACCACTACTGTCCCTGGTCAGCAGCTGAATTTGAAAACAGTGGATATAATCAGCATGAGAAACTGGGAAAAGTCAGATTTGTTGTTGTTGTTGTTGTTGTTGTTGTTGTTGTTGTTGTTGTTGTTGTTGTTGTTAAAAAAAGCTAAGACAATTTGCATGTCATATAGAGATAAATGACTATGAAAGGATTAAAAAAACTAAAGATTTAAAGAGCAAATGGAAACCTTTGGTTATTATAAAGGAGAATGACTACTTATTACAATGATTCATTAAAATGCCTTTCAAAGCAAATATCAGAAGTGGGAAACTGCTTTACAGAGGCAGGAAATTCTTAGCGTGCTTTAAAGCTGCTACTAACTATAATGACAGAATGTTTACCACAAATGACCAGATTTCTCCATTTCTGAGTGGGAGTTCAGACACTAGCGTGGGCTGAAAGTAATATTTTGTATGGGATGTAATAAAACATGAAGAGCCTGCACCAAGTTTTCAGTGAGTGAAGTGAGAATTGTCAAATATGGTTTTACGCACACTTAAAATTGGTCCTCTGCTTTTGGAGTGAGGAGTACAGCTAGTACCTTTGTAACATTTTTTATGTTACAGCCTTATTCCAAAAGGGATTAAATTCATTTATTTCCTCAAAATTCTACACACAATACCCCATATTGACAATGTGAAAAAAGATTTCGTGTATATATATATATATATTTGCATATGTGACTACCACTTGTTAAGTTGTTAACTTGTTAAGGTAATTGGACAATTGGCTTCTAAGCTGTTTCATGGCCAGGTGTGTGTTAATTTCTTATTATCCCAATTACAATGAGCAGATAAAAGGCCCAGAGTTCATTTCAAGTGTGCTATTTGCATTTGGAATCTGTTATTGTCAACTCTCAAGATGAGATCCAAAGAGCTGTCACTTTCAGTCAAGCAAGCCATCATTAGGTTGAAAAAACAAAACAAACCCATCAGAGAGATAGCAAAAACATTATGGCTGTCAATGGAACTGGTTCTCTTGTATTTATTGATGATGTGACTGCTGACAAAATCAGCAGGATGAATTCTGAAGTGTTTCAGGCAATATTTTCTGCTCATATTAAGCCAAATACTTCAGAACTCATTGGAAGGTGCTTCACAGCGCAGATGGAGAATGACCCAAAAGCATACTGCAAAAGCAACCAAAGAGTTTTTGAAGGGAAAGAAGTGGAATGTTATGCAATGGCCAAGTCAATCACTTGACCTGAATCTGATTGAGCATGCATTTCACTTGCTGAAGACAAAACTGAAGGGAAAAAGCCCCAAGAACAAGGAGGAACTGAAGACAGTTGCTGTAGAGGCCTGGCAGAGCACCACCAGGAATGAAACCCAGCGTCTGGTGATGTCCATGCGTTCCAGACTTCAGGCTGTAATTGACTGCAAAGGATTTGCAACCAAGTATTAAAATGTAAAAGTATGATTTATAATTATTATTCTGTGTAATTACTTTTGGACCCTTAACAAGTGGAAAGCACATATGCAAACTGTTGTAATTCCTACAGCGTTCACCTAAAGCAGCACATCTTGTTTGTTTCATTTCAATTCAATTGTGTTGGTGTATACAGTAGAGCTAAAAATGTTAGAATTGTGTCGATGTCCAAATATTTATGGACCTAACTGTATATACATTCGTTTAAATAATTACAAATTAATACAACAAAGAATTAAATCCCAATTAAATCAGAAATGTAATTGTATTACACTGAACATTTGAAGCCTTTATTTAGATTTTGTATTAGTAACACAAACTATTTCACATGGTAAATACATTGTGTCTTCTGTTCAACTCTGCGACTCTCTCTGTCATCAGCCACTCTCTTTTTTCCTTCTTCCTTTCTTTTAACTAATCAGTAACTCCACTACCAAAAGAACCGCACTGTCCTCACCCACTGAGTCACGACTTTGGCTTCAGCACACACATGGAAAATTACTAAGACACAAAGCTCCATAGCCCTGTTCTTTTCAGTGACTCTAGTGGTCCGGAAGCCAGCGAGCACAAGCAATGAAGGGGTAAAAACAACTGTGAAAAAAATAAAGCCCAAGACCACCTGATATATGCACAAATTTCACAACAGTACTGAAAGCCACTGTAAGAAATTGGTTATCCCAAAAGAGAAGAGTGACAAGAAGAGAAAATGAAAAACTGTGGGGAGAAAGAGAGAGAATAAACACTGAAAGGGCAGCTAATTTAGCATTCACATTTTTGTGGCTTCATGGATCTAGCAGAAGCTAACGATAAAGATTAGACAATGAACGAAGAAGGAAAGAGAAGGCCAGGCTAAAGACAACAGATGTCTGGTTAAATTTTGCTGATAAGCCTGAGTTGATGTCTATAATCTTCAGAAGGTTAATCATTCAGAAACAACAACAAGAAGAGAGAAACTGAAGAGTGGGAGAACAAAAATATTTATACAACCAGCAAAAACAAAAGTCTGGTTGACCAGGTACAAGTCAGAATACATAGAACTAAGTTAGGAAAAACTTTTCAAAACAAATTTTTATAACAAGTATTTAGATTTTTATTTTAAAAAAAAATGCTTTATTTTGCAGACATATTGACGTACCATTACAAAACACGATATGCATCTACACCATGCCCAGATAGTACTCAAAAACCTTTGGAGCAGCTAAAAGTTGTATGTAAATAACTTTTGCTAAAATTTCCTCATTGTCTTGAGACTGGCCTTGTTATATTCCTTGGATCATGCCGGAAACTTTGATACCAAATACGGCAAAATCAGCTAAACTTCCTGTTAGCCATTTTGATTTTGTTTGTTAATCTGCTAATTAAACCTGTACACTCTGCTTATACTGTTGGAATGTGCAATCTATTATGATTGGTCATCAGGGGTGCGTTTCCCAAAACCATCGTTAGCCAACTAAGGTTGCAAGTTCCGTCGTTACAAACATAGTTTGCTGATTTGCCGTTTTCCAAATCCATCGCTCACTTAAAATGACACCACTGGAGCTGTAGTTAGAAACATAGTTCCTGGCTGTGTTCTATTCCCACTTACCCCCCTTTGCCCTATTCATTTAGAACATTCTAACATTCAAAGTTGGTATTAAAAATAAAAAAAAGCATGAAAGTCATCTCTCTTAGGTGTAATTTGCTTTCAAAGTATTTTTACAGAGTTCAGTTTTAGCGATCTTCATGTTTACAATTGTGCTCCCTTCGCAGTGCACTTGAAAAGCATTGATGTCATTTTGAACACAGCCTCATGACGAAAGCTATAGGTGACGTATTATTTAAAAGCGGAATTTAAGTTACATCTCCAAAGCTTGTGGAAACAAAAAACACCGCATACTGTACGTTAATGATTTAAATTTATAGTAGGTTATTTATTAAGTATCTGTACTGTATATGACATGGGCCTGTTGGTTAGAACTTTCTGCTGTGGTTTGCATGTGTCAAATTGTAAAAGTAGACTTAAAAAAATAAATAAATAAAAAACAATATCCTACTTAATAATAATAAATCATCATCTTCATTAATATTATTAGAAACGTAAATATATTTATAATAAATAGCATCATTATTTATTTATTTATATGATTTATATATATGATATTAGTTAGCTTTTGTAAGTGATTTTATGTTTTAGAATAGAATATGTAATGTTGAACTTCTCAATAATATTAGTAAAGGAAGCATAGGCCCTATATGTGCCATTTACATATATTTCAATGAATATGGAAAACGAGTGCATGTTTTTATTAAAACTAATATTGGATTTTATTTTAAATGCGTGTGCGTGTAAAACAATCTAATTTGCACAAAGAAATTATGGGGTTCTTCTCTAAAGAAGTTGTTACTCCACCACGTTTAGAGCATCATTATGGGCGTTTTACGCTGCAACTAACAAGGTTCTAGCGTTGGATCTGCGACAGAGAAACTACGGGTTTTGGGAAACACTTGTCACTACATCATTCTTTTCCCAAATGATGCATCGTACTATGATAGCTCAGCCGCGAGTTATGTCGTTGTTTGCGAAACATACCCCAGGTTGGTCAAATTTAGCTATAAATCTTCCAACACTAAATTGGCTAGTTTTTCAGGTTTATTATCCAACCATTGTATGTGTATATGTTAAATGGCACTCGCAAGTGAATCTAAAGTTATTTTGTGTGAAAGCCAAACATATTTTCAAACTGAAAAACAGAAAATGTATTAACCTATTTTGTCTTCCCCCGTTTACACTAATTCGTTTTAGTTTTAAAACACTGGCGTTTCACCTAGCGTTTCTGAACAGCTCTTCATCCACACTATACCACTGAAAACGCACATCACGTGACCAGACATACTCTGGCATACACTGCAGCGTATGCATGCAACTGAGCTCTAGGCAGTCAGCGCATGCTTTGAGCACATTTACCCCGATGAGAGCTGTGCACATCGGACTGTTCATCAAGGATCTACCGCTGGATCTAATCTCAGTATATTTGTTAAATGTGATATTTAATTCATCTTGTTGTCCATATCTAACAACATATTACCTGAGTTTGGTCTTTTGAATCTATTACGTTTTGGCTGAGCGCTGAGATAAGTTAATATATTAATGTAACCACGTACACTGATTCTGCACAATTTACTGATTGCTTGCGTTTATTTCCTATCATTTATAAACATATTGTACGTTATACTTTTATAATAACTATTATTCATTATTAAAACTGATATTCAGCAAAAAAGAGGGTATGTTTCATATTTTCAATAAAAATGAAAGGAGGCAGTAATGTTCTCTGTTTTGTTATAAATATGCATACAGTGAAGATGACGGTCATATAAATATGTAGCTACATGACGCCTCAACATTTTTAATGTCTGTTAAGTTGCTAATATCAAAATTAAATTAGGCACTTCCTTATATCATGTTTTCATTTTATTGTTAAGATAGTGAAACAGCGTAGCCTGAGAATGAGGTTATTAAGTTCACTGTTCCCTTTAAAGATGTACCCGATGTGTCCTCTGGAGTTTGTTTCCATATCAAACTTGCAAAGTCTGAACTTACAAGGAGAGGATGCAAGACTGAACTTTCCGTAGGCTACTTAGCATTGAGGAAAAAACCCAATCAACTAGGCGAACGCTTGCAGCCCCGCCTCTGTTTTCAGATGTCTATGTTTTCCCCCATCCACACTGACATGGAGCAGCAGCGTTTTAAAATGAAAACGGCCTCTCTAGCATTTTCAAAAAGCTCAGTTTTCGGAGCTCGAAAACTCTGGCATAGTGTGAAGGATGGTGTAACTGTAGCAAAACTTACGCGTTTTAAAACTAAAACGTATTAATGTAAACGGGGCCTCAGTCACATAACCCATTAGTCAGCACATGATGCTGGCATTTGTGATCTCAGGTGTGAATTACTGCATTAGTAATGAGACCTCAGGCCTCCTCGCCTACAGCCATAAAGCCTCTTTTAGTGTCTTGAAAATTTCAATCAATATATTGTTTTCTGTAAGCACGTAAACAAGATGACTTTTACATTAATTTTAAGCAAAAAATATAGGCTACAAACACCAGTTATTAAAAGTCCTGTGAACAAATATTGTATGTGTTTTATGGAATGATTTCAGTTTATTCAAAATTATTATTTTTCACTAACCATGCATGCATAAATGTTTCTTTTTCAAAACCACAATCATGTAAATACATGTTGTGTTTAGGCCCGTGCACACCGAGATTTTTTTGCTCGCGTTTTCCGTCGACGTTTAACGCCTCGTGACTAAATAAAGGTCGCCAATGTGATCATGCACACCAACGCGCAAAACGGCAGGTGCAAAATCGTCCTTTTAAAAAAAAAAACGCCTCATGCTTGTTTTTTTTGTTTTGACGCACAACGTCAAAACCTTATCCACCAATCAGATTGGCACTTTTGTTCACATGCACGGAGCTGCTGAAGTTACAGTAAACAGCACTTGGAGGCGCTCAATCGCAAAACTGTCAATGCGAGCGCACATTGAAGAAGATGCCCAGAGGCGATATGAACGTGGAGCTGCTTATTGCACTGATGAACAATACAGAACATTTCTTCATCGCTAGAGCTGGAGCAGCTACTTGGACCATCCATAACAACAAGCGTGTCAACTTTGTCTTCTTCTGTGTTACAAGCGGGTGTCAGAAGCTTAAAGTTGTGTAGCGCCATCTAACATCAAGGAGTGATTTTGCATACTCTTCTGCTCGAGGCCTGTGAAAATCGCTTGGGTTTAAATCCCGAAGAACGTCTTGAAAAACGCTGACGATAAACGAAAACGATAAGCGTCCTGGTGTGTACGAGCCTTTTGTTGTTTTCAGTGGTATTAGACTTTAGCCACTTATTTGTTTATAAGCAACTGAAATAAGCCCAAATGTCAGGGCACATCAGAACAGCCCCCTAAAACACCCCAAAGGGTTATATATTAAATGTTTTATAACAATGTTTTGGAAAGCAATATCTGTATTTTGAGTCAATTGTTACTGTCCATTCAACGAGCGCTGGATTATGCGGGCCTTTGTCTTATAAAGTGTAAATAGCTGCTATAGTAATGATAGTTTAAAGCAGACGTCCTTGCACAAAGCCACAGAGATTTGTCATCGATTCATTAATTTTGCTTTGGCTTAGTACCTTATTTATCAGGGTTAGCCACAGTGGAATGACCCACCAACTATTCCAGCATATGTTTTATACAGTGGATGCCCTTTCAGCCACAACCCAGTACTGGGAAACACCTCTAAACCCTCATTCACACATACACTCATTCACTAAGGCCAATTTTGTTTACCCAATCCACACATATCTTTGAACTGTGGGGGAAACCGGAGCATGGGGGAAATGCAATGAAGAAATCAATGTTCTGTCATATTTATAAGGAGGAACTAGTTCTGCCACCAAGTCTAGTGGTGTCCCAATTCTCTTTAGCTTGAAGGTGTAGGGCTAAGGGGAAGGGGTATACACCCCTTCGAAGAGCCCACAGAACCACACACACGTTTCAGGCACACACAATCTAGCACACACAATCTAGGCAAACCATATATGGCAAGTAACTACAGTAACTAACTAACTCCTTAGGAGCGTTATAGCCACCTACTGTAGTTCACAAATATGGCGATCGAGACCACCCGTGCTACCATTGCCATCCATTAGACTGTGAACAGTTTATGGTTTCCCATTTCAGTCATTATTTCATTGTTATATCGTAGAGGTGTGAACCTACACTGGTCTCACGGTTCGGTTCGATTACGATTATCATGCCATCGATTCGGTTCAATTCGATATCTCAGTGCATCACGGTTCATTGACGATGCTTTCCATACACAGTTTTATATTTTCTTCACAGCACAGCAATTCTTGTATTAAAATGTATAAATATATTTATATACTTTTTGTAAAACAATTTTGTCCTTTAATACCAACAGTCAGAATAAAGGTAAAGTTGGTTTTATATTCACACATTCGTTCATTTAGAAGTCTCTATATTGTTTATCATGTTACTTTGAATATTCGATTGGAATTAGCATACAAGTAACAAACAACATTAACACTATCTAATTGACTGTGAACAATGTTGTAATTTGATAGTCATTGGCTGCTAACATGATTTCCCTATTTAGAATTTGCAAATAATACTTTTCTGAAATTATATTATTAAGCAGAATGTCTGAATATCCCAATATAAAACCAACTTTACCTCTATCATCAGATATATAAACTGTACCTTTAAGCAACACGAGCATTTATAGCAAATAAACAAATATAAATATCCCGCTCGCTTTCTGAGCCTTGTCTACCAACTACCAAGTTCTTTCTTACACCCCTTTGATTGGTCACGCGCTCAACAGAAAGGGCTGCAATTGGCTCTTACACACTGGCGCTCTTCACAGATGCACTCATGGGCCACAGTGAGAGAGAAATGGAGTTTAGTTTCATTCTCTTAATCGCCATGAAATAGGGGCTTTTGCTGTAAGTGTCAGTGAAACAGTGTTCAGCAAACACACACGCAGTGAAATTGTGCACAGTTTCTGAGTTTTTCGTAGTTAGAGCGTTGTAAATGGCCTACTCGCGCTCGCCGCTGGCCTCCCTCGCAATAGTAAGCTACGGCGACATGGCGCATGTGAGATGAATGACGTCAGTATATAATAACCGGTTATGATTATTACTAAACCGATACCCAATTGTCCGCGTCTGCATCGCGGTGCACCGAAGAAACGATTAATTTTGACACCCCTATTATATCGTAACAATCATTTTAACATCTCTACAGTTTCTGAACTCAAATTATGTAAATAAAAATAATAATTGACGTATCCACATACACAAAGAAAACATAACAGACTGTCTAATTGTAGGATTAAGTGTAATAAACTAATTCAGGATCTTAATGTTGTCATACTTGGTTAAAATCGTTTTGTTTTAAAATAAAAAAGACAAACAATAACCTGTCACGTTAAAATTAATGTAAAATGAATATAGTTATAAACTATAAAAAAAAAATTTTTAATTTTTTTTATTAACAGTTAATTTGTTTGTATTGCTAAATTTGTTGCAACTAAAATTACAAATTACCAGTACTTTATGGCTTAAAACAATATATTACTTACTATAGTATTTAATGTGGGAAATCATTAATAAAAAAATTATTAGAAAATTAAGCAAATAAATACTATTAAATCGCTTGGGTAAAATATAGTGTTCACATTTATTAAATGTAAAAAGATTTTTATTACATATAAAGATGTATTATTAACTATACAAATTAACTTGTTATTATTTCTTTCATTATAAATGAATCCATTATATAAATTAAAACTGTACAATTTAGATCGTTCAGCAAGGCCAGCAAACGAGTATCTGCTAATGACTGATCATCTATGATGACTAATAGAAAACTGATCAGTCTATATTGAATGGCTATCGGAAACAATGTTCCCCATTCGCTTGCCTCGATAGCAATATTTGTGAAACAGTAAACACTATCGTTTATTGTGTACAATATTTATCAACAATATATATAAAAACATATTGATGACGATGTCGGAGATGACTTTAATAACATTAACATCCGTCGTAACCATATATGGTTTGCCTAGATCATGTGTCCTGGATTGTGTGTGCCTAAAAACGTGTGTGGTTCTGCGGGCCTGCAGCTAGATATTGTTGGTCTTCAAACGAAGATTTTTCAAGACCACACTCGAAACCAAGGGGTAAGAAAATTTCCCAGAATGCACCAGCTACAGCAGCAGTTTCGCTGCACCCGTAAGTAAGGAAATCCACAAATTAGTATTTTTTGTCATTATTACGAATTTTTACAACAAACAAACACGTTTTAATATAATCATAACCACGTTCAGGTTTTACCATCATGCTTTTATAAAAAAACTCTAAAATAAAAACGGCTAAATTTCGCGATCTATAATCCATAATAATAACTCCTGTACAGCAGTCCCACAACATTCTGACACTCGAATACCCTGTCAGAAAAGTCTAGTGGCTGAGAATGAGCGTTTTACAGTGTCTGCTATAATTTTAATGTTGTTTTTGGTGTGTTTACATAGATGAATATGGCCACGGGGGTAGCTTTTTTAACAAAAAAATTATGTTAGACAGGCACAGCATCTTCTTTATTGACTGAGAGAAGGTGGTTGCACTTTTTTCTTCTCCCTCTCATATCTCTCCTGGCTGGCTCCTCTTGTCTTGTCTTGTCTTGTCTTATTCCATCTCAGAGGCTATCCTTGCCCTGCTCTCCAAACAAATAAGGAATTATGGATTTGATCAACTGGTGTCTGAACGCAATTGAGACCATCTTCTCGACAAGAAGTCTGGGTTCAGGGGAAACCAACAGTCCTGTGGGGACGTTCGCAGCTGGATACATGATGGACGGGTGGAAAAAGTGGTGCGTCGTGTGCCTGGCCGCTCTGTCCCTGGAGGATATTGAAGATATCTATCTATTCGTAACTTTCATAACAAAGTTTCTGCTAATGGGCGTAACGGGTCCTGGGGTATCGACAATTGATGAAAGTGGTCAGTATGGTTTAAAACTCCACCAAGCTGGCCCGCTGGAAACGATGGTGTGCAGAGATGTTACAAACCAGACTGTGGTTAGAGACCGCAAATTGGAAAACATCGGGGTGAAACTAGTGGCTTTGCAATGAAATTTGAACAGAACTGGAGAACAGTGACGGACATTAGATATCTGCAAAGTTGGCAGATATTTAGCCAAATTTGAAAAAACCTTTTCTTCTCTTTCGGCTTCCCTGTGACTCTCCTGCCAGACGGCCTTGGCTGGAGAGAGAACTTACCCCAGAGAACAAGATAAGGAGACAGTCTGAATTACTCCCTGTTCCAAGGACACCTGTTGAGACTCTACAGGCTTACACACACACACACATGTACACAGCTACAGATAGACAATCACTACCTTACCCCGCATCCCATGACTTTGTGTGCTTTCACCCACCAATGTGGGTAGGCAGGTCTGTGACCAGCACTCCCTGGCTGCAGGACCAGATTGCTGTTGCCTTCATCGGACTATTTCCACATCTTCTGTTGCGATGTTTTTGTCTATGTCTATGTGCTGGTTGCTAGGGCTTTTTTCCCCCCTGATCTCACACTGCTCTTCTTCAAGGACAGTCTGATAGAAGTTTTTTTTTTCTTTTTTTTCTGCCCCTTTCTTTCCAAATGTATCTTATTTCCTCTTTCGTAAAGCTACCTCTTGTCTGACCTGTCTTCCCCTGCAAATGTTTATATACGGTGTGTGTGTGTGTGTGTGTGTGTGTGTGTGTGTGTGTGTGTGGGGGGGGGGGGGGGGGGGGGGGGGGGTTTAATTGCCTCTATGATCCAAATTTGTAAATCACTTGATCAAAGTATCCGGCTATAACCATTGAGTGTTATGTAAAATACCTAAAATATGTTACAAGAATACATTGTAGTTATCAAAATTAGCCATTTACCATACTGCTCAATCCTAAACCCCATATTTGTCTTTATATTCTCTCTCCATGCCACAAAGATGGATAATACAGGCAAATAAAGAGTGCCTGGAAATGACACACACTGACATATGTCACTTACTTCCTTTTCCTGCAGAACATTGTTCTCTCTTCTCAAGTACAAAGGAAATCATCCAGTGACTTATGAAAATAATGATCTGCCAGCAGCAGTTCATGGAACAGCTAACTTGTAAGGCAATAGAAAAACAGGTGGTACAGCATTTACAGATTTAATGGCAGCCCCAACCCAGCTTTCCAAGTACAATGAGATGGCTCACCAATTCCTCACCAAGCTCAATGGACAGGATGACACAGAAGCATGTTTACATACCTTTTGAAATAATCACCACACAAGAGGACTGGAAAAAGGTCATACCACCCTTCTTAACGGGAAAAGCACAGAAGGCTAAATATTCACTGCAGCCCAGAGAGAAACACTAGCCTGAATGGATTTTCCATCAGTAAGATAAACATGTCCTCGGTCCACACAGACTGTAACCTGACAGGACGCTGAAGAACACAACTGACCATCAAAATGTAACTATTATGTATTAATGTAACTATGCCCACTATTTTTTGGATGTCCCAGTGAGTGCTGGCTTCAGCTGCTATCACTCAATAGGCTAAGAGCTGTGTCATCAGCAATGGTTTTAATATAACCAGAACTGGATGTATGTTCAGTAACATCCTGATGACCGAATAGATTATAAGATACAAGTTTTAAATTTGGCAAAACTGTAAGTCAGAGTGCCCATACTTCATGGTAAAAAAAATGTCCCACTCTACAGTATGACAAACTGTGATTGACCAGGCTCTCACGTTCCACAGCAGAGGGGTCTGCAACCCATGACTTTGTAGCCAGTAGCCACATGCAGCTCTTAAGCCCTTCTGCTGTGGCTCCCTGCTGCCTACACAAAACGACATGTAAATATATATTCAGGGCCACTTTACTAATTCTAATTTGAAATGAACATTGCTTATTTTTTTCTAAAATACTTGTAGCAGGCTCCATAAATCCCAACTGTCTTCATAACAGACATAAGCAAAATAGCTTTGCTCCAGATAATGACGAGCTTTAAAGTCTGGTACAGATGAGATGTGGCTCACAACTGTGTGCGTCTTTGTCCCATATACAGTATTCATATTTATAATACCCGATATGAAGAGTTGTGTACATGCAAAAGTAGACCGATTTTGTAGTGTATGAACACAGCATTTAAAAAAAGCTTCACCATAACTAAAAATTGCTATTTCCCCAGTGAAAATTAATTTTAAAGTTGTGCATTAAACATCCCCATGAAGATGTTTGTCGAGATGTTGGGGAAGACTCAAGTAGAACTACATTTATATTCAAAGTAAGCTAAATTGTTTTGAGTTTTCTTTTGCACACTATTTTATTTAATATAGTTCTTCAAATTTACAAATGCAACAAATTATATTTTGGTTTAAATTGTTTAACTTCTCCATCTGGATATTGTATTATTGTTTTTTTTTATTTTTTTATTTTACTGCAAAAAAAAAATAATAATAATCAAGCCATCAAAAATGCTGGGTCATTTGTAGGGAAATGAGATATGTACTGTTAAAACCAATAGGACAAAGTATGAATTAATTTAAACACAAATAAAAAAGAAAACAATGAGTAAAAGAGAACAAAATCGTCACTCCCTGATAAACTGATATCTCGCGCAAAATAAAGCTGTACGGGTCGTTCACATATCATACGAGAAGCACTTCTCACAAAACAGATGCTTTATACACATAAATACTTGTGTATAAATGTTCATAACCAACCTTTCTATGAACATAAACTGATTATAACTGCAGATCAATGACAGTGTTAAATAGCCTACTGTAACGTCTGCAATTATATTAAATAAATAAATAAATTCAACAAATATGAACACATACAGTCCCTTACAGTCTCCGCTATGTTACCAATTACAGATAAACTATACAAAGCATACACCCTTTGCAATGGGTACCCAAAAAGGTATATGGTTTACTTTTAGGTACCGTTTGACCGTGGAAATGGCCATAAAAGCGTACCAAACCGTACCGTACCGCACCACTCAGTGGAAACGGGCCAAAAATTAACGACAACGCGCAAGGCATGCGCCATGGGTTCCACCAATCACTCGACGCAAAAGTAAAAACCAGGCTTTAAGTGCATAATTTTATGGGCATTTTCAAAATGTATGCGCATCTTGGCATTTTTCTATCAAGGATTTTTTATTCGATAAACCAAAATGAGCATAAAAATAGGTGGATGGAAAGATAGATACTGACCTGGCCTGGACACAGAGATGATGAAGCGGTTCTGCCAGAGTTGTCACCTGCCAGCAGACATCACCTCGATGTCCTTCCCCCATGCTGCACATCCCACCATACATCATTGAGATACCCTTTGCTGCATGTTATAGGCCAAGTTGGATCATTGCTAAAGTCTGCCCGATGGCATGGTGATGATACATTTTGTCACTTGGCCAGGCCAGAAATAATGCACACACACAGGCAGGAAATAATTGGTTTCTGTTAATCCTTTACTTTGGGGGGCTAAATGATAATTCGTTCATTCATTATCTTTTCGGCTTAGTCCCTTTATTAATCTGGGGTCGCAGAGTGGAATGAACAGCTAACTTATCCAGCATATGTTTTATGCAACGGATGCCCTTCCAGCTGCAACTCATCACTGGGAAATATCCATACACACTCATTCACACACATACACTACGGACAATTTAGCTTACCTAATTCACTTACACCGCATGTCTTTGGACTTGTGGGGGAAACCGGAGCACTGGAAAAACCCCACATGAACACGAGGAGAACATGCAAACTCTACACAGAAATGCCAAATGACCCAGCCGAGGCTCAAACCAGCGACCTTCTTGCTGTGATGCAATCGTGCTAACCACTGCGCCACCATGACACCCCTTAATGATAATATACTGGCTTTATTATGCACATTATCATACCAGAAAGAGGACAAGTCGTCCTCAGTAAGTTGCTAGTGTATAACTTTGGAAAATTAAACACACTAGGATCACAGTCACACACCGACACAAAGTACTGCACTGCACATGCGAAAGACAACTTCATAGCAGACGCTTCACATTTGATTCAAGACAACAGTCCAAAACAGTTAATCTAATCACCAAACATGCAAAAGCTCACTTCAAATACGAAAATAAGTTGCATCAGTGAGATTAAAGAGCAAATGGAAACAGAAACCTTCATCTGTATTCTTTTAACATTTAAGATCACATTCAAGCCACAGAAAGACACACATTTTGTCAAAAGTATCACACAATCTTCCAGCCTAAAGGGATGCTATTATGTACATTAACAAAGATTTCAAATCAACTAAATGCATTTTAATGGAAATGGAAAGTGCACAGTGTATCAATGTGTTTTTTGTCCAATGTGTGTCCTCCTACACTTCAATTATTACTAATTGAACTACTTCAAATTCTAACAGCTGCATACATCTGTTTTTCCACACACAATCTCACAAAGTACCTTAGGCATTTATGGGGTGCATGTGTTCTGAACAACTGCTGTTTGAATGATGGCCCTGGGGATTGCTACATGTGGTCTGGGAGCAACAGCCAGCCGCTCATTGAACAGCCATCATGTATGGGAAAGGCTGGAACAAATGCCCACTATGAAAGAACATCTGGCAGAGCAGAACCCAGCAAAGAGACATTCAAATTCCTGCTTCAAAAAAACGCTTTAAGCATCCACTTGCAGTATTGGGTTCACATGATTGAAATCCTACTGTGTCCCAATTAGGCTTATGCCATGGCCTATGTATTTGGATGACTTGTTATTTACTTTGCACTGCAAAGACCACCACAAGTGGCTCAAGAGGATGCTGACTGAATTGTAATAGGCTTGACTCACCGCCAATTCCAAAAATTGCCATCTGAAATAGGCTGAAGCAAAGTACTTGGGCTATCAGATCCAACAGGGATTCATTAAACCACAAGAGAAAAAAGCCTTGAAGAAGGTCCTGTCAACACATCAGAGTTATCGCGGAGAGTGCTTACAAGGCAATCAATCAGAAGAATGTGTCAATTGACCCTTCGCTAAGCCCCACCCTCGTTAGTTACTGTTGTTACGTCTGTCAAGCTATCGTGCCTGGCACGGCTATTACAATATGTATGTGCCGGTGTCAGACATTGCCAGGGATATAATTAGTCATTTTTGGCGAACAGGTGAGATACTCGAGAAAGCCAAAAAGACAAAACAGGACTGCACTATGCTTTACAAGGGTATATTCACGACATAATACACAAGGGGAAATTTAAAAATAATCGAATAATAACAAATTAAACTGTGATTTTTAGCCAAGACTCTTTTTTTTTGCCAAAAAGCCTGATAGACTAATTGTTGTGCAATGAAATATAGCGTTACTAACCGGCGATTAAACACGCATGGACAGTGCTTCTACATAATTCATTCATAGAAAGAAAAGGCCAGAAAGGGGAAATTGATGGATTTGTGCCAAATATTAGCATCATTGACCCATAACAATGTACAGTACCTATAACTGTCAGTATGTTTGTGTGCTTTTTATACAGTTTCTATTCTAATTTGCAGTTAAGAAAAAAATAAATAAATTGAAATGCAAACCAAAGGTGAAATAACAGAAGTGAACAAATAGATTTTCCCTACCAGCAAATATAAAAGCAGACACTAACCCACTAGACAGTAATGTCTTCACTAATGATTAAAACTCTAAAAGACAGATGAAAACATTGGTGAATTGTAGCTCTGACATGGACATGGTGGTTATAAATTACTGAAAAATAGCTGCGAGTGATCACAAGTGTTCAGTTTGTGATCACATCTTGGTTTTGTTCTGTTGATATGTAATTTCAAATATTTGTAGCCTGAAACTGATGGAAATATAACTGGATTGTGCTTGCTCTTATAGCTAACACGGTTTAAATGGAGCAGTGCTCATAATATCGAGCGGAAAAAAAAAGAAAAAGACAGCTGGGAAACATAACCTGCTTTGTATTTTTGTAGGAAACACAGTTTAGATCTTTTTAGGGTAAGAGGTGTGTGAGTTATTGCTGTCTATCACTGAATGTGTCAGGAATATCGAAAACAAAACCAACTTAACCCCGCTCTTTTAGCACCCCTCTGCCACACTGGCATTTCTCCCCTTGGGTTTTACGTTTTGGAAAGGGAAAAAAATTCCACCACCCTGTCCAAACTTTTAGGATACCGGGTATCAGATTTACACAATCCATATGCACAACGCTTTGGCTTGTTTCCTTCGATCTAAAGCTTGACAGAACTCCTACATGTAGCTATGGTTGCTAAGCCACAATGGAGAAGAAAGAAGATTAGGTGAGCTTGTACAACCACAGTCTGCTAACGGCGTTCTCTTCTTCTGCCTACTCCTCACTCACAGGGTTCTGATGATCTAACGATCTAGGCACAAAGACAAATGCAGAGTTCAGACTGCATGATTTTCAAAGTAGTCGTGTCACGGATGTTTTCACACTGCATGACTATCTGGGGTAGTATTCTGTCGCTGCTGTGTTTACACTGTAGGATGGATCGGCGACAGGGTGTTTCACACTGCATGACTTTAAAATAGGAGAATCGCCGACAATTTTGTCTCAGTCCGAAAACTACGTCTTACAACCAAACACACGCGAAAAGTGACATGGAAACAATGCAAGGTCATGTAATATATCTTTCATTATTAACTACATAATGGAAAAAGATGGGTTTAGTGAGGTAGAAAATGTACTTATTTTGCTCACCTGGGTTTTAAAGAGAATTTGCAATTTCTCCTCAACTCTTTTTCGACCCGGTTGTGATATTGTTCAGTTGACACTTCAAACAGACACGGGTGCTCCTGCCAAATTTCCACTAGTTTTTCCTCCATTTATTGGGTCCAAATAAACAAAAAAATATGAGCTCTTTTAACTTCTCCCCCAACCTCCAGCTGGCCTGCAGATACCCATACTAATAGATGCTGCTCTCTCATTGGCTGTAGGTAATCACTGATGTTATTTTCAATCAGAACACATTTCACACAGCATCATTCAACTCATCTGCGATTCTCTCAGGTTGCCTCTTTGATAGTTTGTACTGTGTGATTGTCACTCACATGAACGAGCACTGATTTGCCTGTGATTTCAGGCATTTGTCTGCGATTTCTCAAAGCCTGTGGGCGAGTCAAAATTGGGGCTAAAATCATGCAGTCTGAACTCAGCATAAAGCGCATGACACAAAAAAGCATTCAAGGCATGTCTGAATCCACTTTGCTATTTTAAGGACAGAAAAATAGGATGTGCGCTCTGGCACATGGTCTAACAGGGTTGTGCTTATTCTCTTAATGAGTTATGGGTGAGTTTTGAGCATAATGTGCATTAAACCAATTAGAGTTTCGTCTTCGATTCACTTTAAGGGTGCATTCACACTAGCACTTTTGGTCCGCACCCGAGTTCGTTTGACGTCATAGTACAGTACGTTTAGTTAGTGTGAACGTGTCTTCTGAACTTGGGTGCAAACCCGTGAAGCGTACCCGAGTCCGCCTGAAAGAGGTGGTCTGGGGTTCGGTTCATGTGAACTCTGGTACGGTTCACTTCTGGTATGAATGCAATCGTACCAAATAACGGAAGTGAACCGCCAACTGTACAACAAACTATCGCTTTCATAACGTTCATTCGTGTGCGTGTGTCACGTATTGTACCTTGGTGACAAGCGGGACTGAGCCAGGGCAAACACAGTGATATACAGTGATGTCTGCTTGTCTCCTCCAAAAACAGCTTCTGCAGACACTGTGTGATGTTCTGAATGTTTATAATATTTTTGCGGCAGATGGACGCGAGTCGCTTTCTGTATGTCCAAAACTAAAAAATTCAGCAAAAGCAAATCGACAGCAATGTGCGGAAGTCTTTCCATTTTGGCGCTTTGCTTTTGTGACCATCACCTAGCAACAGCCGTAAACAAAACAGCAGCTCGATGACGCAAGCGTACTGGATTTCAGAAGGAATAAAGACAGTGTGAACACAAACCAACCGAGAAGGTGGCAAAGGAGGACAATCAAACTTAGGTATGGTCCAGGCAATTGAACCAAGTGTGAAAGCAGCCTAAGAGTGATTGCCTCGTGCTATGGCGCATTTGCTATTTACATGGCGAACTTTCTAAGTAAAAAACTGAATGCTTCACCAGTGAGAAAACAGTTAAACAGACCATCTGCATGAGGATAAAGAATGAGCCTACTCCATTCCACGTCTTTACTTTCTCTTTTCTTTACTTTACTCATTTACTGTCCTGGAGTAAGGAAACAGTGTTGTACGCACACCACTGAAGACATCCATTAGCCTACATAATTTTGTTTGTTAAGCGCAAAGATTTGTTTCCAAACTATTTCTAAATTCAGTTCTAATTTCCAGCAAAGGAATAAATGAACAATAGTAACAAAGTGTGGTCAAACAACTGAGTTATATCCAAACACACGTCCTATTCTTATTCCCCATATGGTGACTCCAAATCTCCAAAACCCAATAGATGGACAAATCTAAACTTGTTTTTATTAAAACAAATATAAATATGCATATTATAAATAATACTGCTAATAATGATAACATTATACAAATGCAAATTGTCATGAACTGAAAAAGCCCCCGAAATGAAAGCATGGAGGTATTGGTTTTTATATTTAAGTTGAAAATAATAATTTTTGTAAAATTTTAATCCTTTAAATTTTATTTTCATATGTAAAGATATTTGTGTATTTCTGTACATCCTGTGTGTATTAAGCAATGTTTAAGCATTTGGACCTGCACAGAGGCATAACTAATGCACTCTGTGCTGGACTTTAGACCAGCTTTTAGTTAGTCAATGACGCAGTCTATTTCAGTTCCTCAAAATAGCAAAGCGCCAACAGGGCACCTTAACAGACCTCCTTTATAATAATAATAATGTTAATAATAATAATTCTATAGCGCTTCTCTAGACACTCACAGCCCTTTACACATTGGGGGGAATATCCTCATCCACCAACAGTGTGCAGCATCCACCTGGATGACGTGATGGCAGCCATATTGCGCCAGACTGTGCACCACACGCCAGCTGATTGGTGGAGAGGAGACAGAGTGATGAAGCCAATTATGATATTTGGATGGTTAGGGGGCCATGATGAACAGAGACCGGTGGGCAAATTTATCCAGGATTCCGGGGTTAAACCCCTACTCTTTTTCAAAGGACATCCTGGGATATTTAATGACCACAGAGAGTCAGAACCCCCTGCTGGTCTCACTAACACCACTTCCGGCAGCAACCAAGCTTTCCCATGTGGTCTCCCATACAGGTACTGACCGGGCGCAACCCTGCTTAGCTTTAGTGGGCGACCATGTGAGAGTTGCAGAGGGCTAACTAGACCGGCACACCCATGAGTCCACAAAGTATCGCAAATGGATTTGCTATTTAAACAACGTGGCACAAAACATGAAAATTAGGGTTGTGCTGGTCTGAAAATAGCAACAAATGTGCCATGCACATCTTGCGCCTTATTGTGCCGGGTGTATGATAGGGCCCAAGGACACAAACTCACTTCACTCTACATGTACTACCCATGTTTTTCACTTAGTTATTTAAAGCACCCTCCATGAATTTCTTGAATCAAAGCTTATATCTGTGAACACACAGTGTTGGTCATTAAATGTCTAAATGATTAGTAGTGGAAAACAACATCTGTGCATCTTCAGAAGAAGATATGGAGCTCTTACACATGAGGCTCATCTTGTAACCAAATCATTTGGCTTTGTCACATTTACACTTTGTGCTGATGAGTTTATACATCTGTGTGAATTTAACAGGAGAGCAATAGCACTGAAAAGCAAGAATTCCCATCACTCACATGACACAAAGATCACTGTTCCCACACGTGTTGTCGAGAGCTTTTACAACTCCTCCGAGATGCACAAAACCACTTTGGTGACAAGATGGATCAGACAAAAAGATTTTATAACTGTGCATATCTGAAGACCTTTCTCCATAACTAATCAACAGACCACCCATGAACTTCATTCAGATCATCTGGCATGAGACATGTTTTCAGGGTTTCTGCAGGTTTCATCAAGTGAAATGTAAGACTTTTTAAGACTTTCACATGGCAAAATGCTACGGGGTTTTTGTAATGGCCAGTGGAGTTTTTTCACTTTCCCCATTAAAATTGAAATTCAGTTATTTCTTAGCCACACATTTTAAATAATGAGTCGAAACAAGCAAACTCCAGTTATATACATATATTAAAAAAAAGAAAGTTTTAAAAACTATAATAAATTAAATTTATGTACAACATACACACTGTAAAAAAAGTTGAAAACTTAAAATTTGAAAAGACTCAACTTAAAATTTTAAGGCAACAAACTTAAGGACATTTGAGTTTACTCAACTTAAATGGAGTCAAGTGCAGTAATTGGGTTAAAAGTTGAGTCAACTCAAAAATGTCCTGAAGTTTGTTGCCTTAAAATTTTAGGTTTTAAACAACTTAAATGTAACTTTTAAACAAATGTTATTGTAAGGACGCAAGGAAGATAATTAAACCATATTGGTTAATAGGGTTAATAAATTTTACATTTGTTAAATATATATATATATATATTTGTTAAATATATATATATATATATATATATATATATATATATATATATATATATATATATATATATATATATATATATATATATATATATATATATATTTCTTTTTTCAGATGGATTGTTGGTCATACCAATTGAGTAGCTTTACATGGATGAAAGAAAATGATAAATTGTTTAAAATTATTTAAGACCTACAACACCATATTTCAGTAAATTTAAGGCTTTTTAAGGCCTTTTGTTTTTGAAATTTAAGACAATTTAAGACTTTTTAATACCCAGTGGATACCCTGTGTTTTATCAAATCATATTTCTGTGAAAAAGAATAATGCCACAAGAGTATGCAGTTTTATGTAAAACAGGCATACTGCAGCAGACAATTAATGTTGACACTAATGCATCATCTCAAACGAAATCAACTAAACCTGGAAATCTGTATAATTTAGAATTTAAATTATTGGTCAAATTTGCCTACTAAATAAAAAACATTTACAAGCCATTTTAGAGTGAAAGATTAATGAAAAATGTATTCCACCCATCCAAATGATTCTTAAAACAATAACAAATAATGAAAAACAAAATTGTGTATAGATTGGGAGCAAACTCATCAGGGGTCAGAAAGTTTATAGATCTGCACCATTTATGGGAATCAGGGCTGCACAATATTGGAAAAATCTAACTGTAATTGTGATATTTTGCGATATATATTGCGATATGAATACAATTCCAACAGCTGACTTGAATATCTATTTGTAAAGAAGTTATATTTTTAGATTGATTGGGATGATTCTGTAGTGGGAATGCATAAGCATAAAATCTAACACACAATCTACAAGCATAGATATACAATACATAAAAATATACATTTGAAATAAACAGTGATTTAATGTTTTTTTTTTCCCAGTCTAACACTATTCAGGCACAGTAATTGAATAATTAAAATAAAATGAATCATTATTAAAGGTGCTGTATGTAAGTTTTTGACTCTTCTAAAGCATAAAAATACCATATTATGTTTGTAGATATTTAAGACTCTTGCTAAGTGAACATTTTTGTTTATCTGAAAAACAATGCTGAAGTTAGATATTCTGCTTTGAAAATGTGTTTTCAGGGCCGGAACACTGTCTTTGTTTTGGTTCTTTTAACCTGCCCAATGCAGTTTAGCCAATTATATTTCGGCACCATGGGTTGCCTTTCTGGAAAACAGCGCATATCATTCATTTATTAATTCATTCAGAAAAGCTCTCAAAGCATGCGTCCGTGATCGAAATGCGAACTCCAGTGGACAGTAGCAGCCTCAGAAATGAGATGCGAATTCTGTTCCACATGGGTTGGTTATTAATTAGCAAATAACATGAATATTACGAAGGTAAACATTAGATAAGCAGGTTACATTGTAACCCCTGTGTCCTAACAACACACTTCATGATGAGATTTGCAGTAATTGCATCAGATGAAACACAACAGAAATTTAAATACAGCCATTTAGAAGCACAGAATATGCACTCACTTACGAAATGGTTTATAATCTAATTAATACATATTAAACCTCTTTAACATTATTAATTAGTACATGTTGGTTTGCATTATTTCACAGTTCTAAAGTTTCAGACTGTTTATTTTATTTTCAAGATCTGAGGTAAACTATCTGCTGCTGCTTTCAGTAGTATGGCAATAAATGTCATGTAAAGTGGCATTCAAACTCACATTGTTAGCATTTAACACGGATTAAAGCACATGAGGTATACCTGAGGTGATCACAGTTTATCCTGTTGTTCAGCTGCAAGAAATATAAGCCTATACTAATTTCTAATGATCTATTTCTAATTTCTAATATATCAATTCAAGGTGTTGGTTAGAACAAAAACTCCTTTTAATATGGAAAATATTCCCTCCATCAGGTGCCATTGCTTATAATTAAAACACAACTTAAGTCAGACTCGCTCCTCGATCTGGCAACCTGCGCTTGCGTTTGTTTTGATCCAGGAATGTAATGCCTAGTTCAACCACTGGGTGTCAAACTTACATACTGCATCTTTAAAGTTTACAACCAGTACAATTTCTTATTACTGAATACTTTTAAAATCATTCACAGTCCTCAAAAACACATGCAAATGATAAGTTATAATACATCTCAACATTGCATATCCTGCAATGTGACTATTGCGAATGATCACCCTGCAATATTGACGCTGAAACGATATATTTTGCAGCCCTAATGTGAATCACATATTTCTTTTTTTACCAAAAGATGACAAGTTTGCATCCTTGTATAGATATAACAAATAAATGAATGAAACTTTACAAAACAAATGCTTTACATTAAAAACTAACTACTGAGTAAAAAATTGCTTGAAGTTAAACTAAGTTAAATTCTCGTTCTTGTTTTCTTCAAACAGGATTTTAATAATTATTTTAAAACACACAGTTCAGATTTAATTAAAAGTTAAGAGTTAATTTGGTGTGATGATACAGGCAGCAACTAGCCTTTGATACTTTGTTGTGCTTAGAAGATGTTTAACTCAGGAGGCCATAAAACCACAAAACCCATCACTAAAACCATATGGAATGTTCTACAGCGGACAATCGTCTAAGAAAACAAAAATACCAAAGCAACTCTAAACATTCCATACACACTAAAAACAACGTTCAGCATTGTAAACAGGATAAAATGCAAGTTTAAACTTGATTGTTGATATTATCTCATCACAACAGAAACTAAACTTTTTCCATCACAAAGAGTTTGTAGTTTTTGAGTTGTGCAAATGTCGCACTACACAACAACAAAATTCAATTATACATGCCTGTGGTTAGTCAATGCTAAAAATATGAAAGGAAATGAAGCAAATAGAGGGAGGATGAGGATGATCTACATTCAAACTGCTTACTCAAACCTGATTCAATAGGGTTCTCAATAGAAAAATATATAACCCTTTTACAAACTGTTTTAGCCTGTCATTTGCAGTGGGGAAAATCCTTTAAACTGTGATTTCTTCTGTCTTGTCAGGGGCAGACAGAGATTAGATTTTCCCTGCAACTTGGCTCAAGCACTCTGAGGCTGAGAGGCAGAAACTTTAACTAATGTGTCTGTTTCTGCTTTGCCACCCGTTGCGATTGCTTTGAGTTTCCAAAGTCTGTGTTTATCATTCACAGATTTTGCATAGCTGGTCTGTGTAAACATCATAACTGTTTTTTAAATGTCATGCCAATCACAAAGATTTGGACAAACACTGTCATTTCATTAGATGAATCATTCTGGTGATATATTTCTTTATGTCTTTGCGGTAAGAGACTGCTTAAAATTCTAAGGCTAAGAAGTCTGAACTCCTGCTGTTCAAAGTTCCTTTTAGGGCATTTAGTCTCCACATGGATAAAACCCTAAAACCATCACAATTTATTGCTGACAACTGACAAACAAAATATTTACTCTCCCCTGCTACTTTCAATCCTAGCACAATTCTAGGATATTTCAAACACTTACCACTGCTCCACCATTTTTTTCCATTAATGATAAAATCGTCTTTGTCCCTGTGAACGGTGCACTCCATGTTTGTGGCATCACTTGAAGCAACATCCGGCTCTAGGATAAAGAAAAATAAAAGGCTCAATGATGAAATTTATGACTTAAAGATTTAAAAAACGACACAAGAAAATACATTTTAATGAAAAACTGTAAGCATTCTAGAAAATGTGTCTTTGAAAATTAAAAGCTGAAAACGGCATATTTGGTTTTACCCCTTTTAAAAAAGCTGATGCTAAAAGTAAAGAAATTAAGCGACCACTATCTTTAAACTCATTTGAGCTTTTAATTGTGGAATATTTTGTGCACAAACCCTTTAAAATCATATTTTCTTAATATGAATTCATAGTTGGTTTTAATAGATGAATAAATCTAAAATCTTAAAAATCTAAAATGTGATTTTTCTTCATGTAATTGACAACTAGATGCACATTTACAACTGGTTTTATGACTTAAGACAATTATTCAAATGTTACTGACGTTTTAAAAAGTCTAATCAAGTGTGTTTACTTTAGAGACGCTCTCTAAATTTGTGAATGTCAGATGTACACTAACCGGCCACTATATTAGGTACACCTGTCCAACTGCTCATTAATGCAAATTTCTAATCAGTCAATCACATGGCAGTAACTTAATGCATTTAGGCATGTAGATATGGTCAAGATGATCTGCTGCAGTTCAAACCTGGCATCAGAATGAGGAAGAAAGGTGATTTAAGTGACTTTGAACGTGGCATGGTTGTTGGTCGAGCTGGTGAAACTGCTGATATACTGGGATTTTCACGGGTTTACAGAGAATGGTCCAAAAAAAAAAGAAAATATCCAGTAAGCGCAAATGCCTTGTTGATGCCAGAGGTGAATGGCCAAACTGGTTTGAGCTGATAGAAAGGCAACAGTCACTCAAATAACCACTCATTACAACCGAGGTGTGCAGAAGAGCATCCTTGAGGCAGATGAGCTACAGCAGCAAAAGTTCACACCAGGTGCCACTCCCGTCAGCTAAGAACTGAGGCTACAATTCACACAGGCTTTCACAGGATTTCTGCTGCGACATTCGGATGGTAGGGTCAGAATTTAGCATCAACATGAAAGCATGGATCCACCACAAATGACTAAGGCAGTTCTGAAGGCAAAAGTGGGTCCAACCTGGTATTAATAAGGTGTACCAAACAAAGTGGCCGGGGAGTGTATTTACAATATTGTACTATTTTATAAGATATGAAATTACTAACTCTTATGTTTGTGATGGTACATGCCAGCAGTTATAGGGTGTTGATGTCTAATATATATATATATATATATATATATATATATATATATATATATATATATATATTTGTATATATATATAGTGTATTTCTAGATATAATACATAATATAATATATTGCCGACGGTTCATTCCGTTGTGGCGACCCCGGATAAATAATGGGACCAAGCCGAAAAGAAAATGAATGAATGAATAATATATTGTACCTGTCATACAGAAACAGGACCGTATGTCTCCTCTAAGTAAGGGCTCCAGCCACATTCTCTTCTGTTCCTCAGTCCCAAACAGGTGCAGCACTTCCATATTTCCAGTATCTGTTAGAAAATGACCATATCAATTGTACCATCAGCCACTCACAATTTATTCAACTCTTCCAAAGATTGCACAAAACAATCTTTAAAAAATTAATTTATACTTTATTCAGCAAGGATGCATTACATTGGTAAAAACAGAAATATTTATAATGTTACAAAACAATTGAGTTCTGCACTCACAAATTAAAATAATAAATAATATTATTAGCATGTTAAGCAACAAGCAAAGCATATTAAGGTGTGTTTTAAGACAGTTTTTAACAATATTAAAAATAGTAAACTAAAATGTATTATTTCACAACATTAATGTTTTTACTGTTTTACTGAACAAATAAACATGGCCTTCATGAGTATAGAAGAGCACAAAATGTAAAAACTAATGTAAACAAACAGGCAGAGATATATATTAATACCTCAAAATATTACATTTATCCGATTAAACTGATTCATTTAGTATTGTTATAAGACCCTTTACCACTTTTGTTATTTATTAAAGTGTGCAATAAGAACAACAATAAAAACTCAATATCAATAATGAAATAAATTTATAGATTTCTTTCAATAACCATTATTAAGATTAAAAGTGGGTTTTTGTGGTGGCACCAAAGCTGGATTAAGCCTGGATAAATAAGTCCTGTAAGGAAAAATAAATATGATAAAGGCATCAGTCGGAAACGGTAAATCCCTGTCTTAACACTTTAAAAGGAACTCATTAAAATGCTCATCGGAAAAACAGAGTGTTACTGGGGGTTATTACAAGACTTTTAAACTTTTATGAATTAAAAAAATATACATATACATATATATACAGTATACATATACATACATGCATACATACATACATGCATACATACATACACACACACACACACACACACACACACACACACACACACACACACACACACACACACACACACACACACACACACACACACACACACCACACACACACACACACCCACACACACACACACACACACACACACACACACACACACACACACACACACACAATTATATTGTAATCGATGTAAATTGCCATATGTAGTTCCATGCCTGATAAAAAAGTAATAAATCAGACAATACCAAATATCCCCTTAAAAGCCACAACTGGTAACTAAAAAAAATAAATAAATAAGCGAATATCGACTGATGCTATGTTGTGTTTAAAAACACTTTACAAGAACTCATTTTACTACATTAGTTCAGCTATATGGCAAGCAAAAACTTTTATTGTAATATTGATGAATATAAAATATCAATATCATTAATAAATATTGCATGTTTCTAATTATGTTATGTACCTTAATTAGCTTGAAGCCCTCATAAAAAAGCTTCATAAAAACAGTAAAATTCCTGAGACTTGCAAAGGCGCACACCCACCTGGGGCCTGGCAGTTAAAGACCTCAGGGGCATAATAGCAGTGTCCAGTCTCCTCTGCAATATAAGCATAATCCAGCTGAGAGAGACCACTCACTTCAGGAAGAAACAAATTCCACAAGCCTACAGCTCGAGCCTTTGCCTGAAAAAATACAGAATCTTTAATTACTCTCATTTAATCAATAGGGTCTGAGTCAATTTAATTAAAAACTAGTAGTGAAAATTAAAAAAAAATTAATAAATAAAATTTGTTTTTCAAATGTGTTTTATTTATACAGCAGATCCTTCTTATTCTCAAATCTGACTGGCTAAAATATATGCAATATTCTATTATTATCAGCACCTTTCCAGCTTCTTCACGTTTGTATCTACAACGAGTGCCTAGGAGTGGACTAAACTTACTATAGTTTGACAAATTCTCTGGTTGTTGGACCACATGATGAACTTTGAAACCTTTTTAGACAAGAATGTAGCTATTTAGCTACAATATTCAGTTTATTTAGAAGGATAGTACGTATTTTGAAAATGTGTTTTGATAATTTCGGAGATGGAACTTCCAGTGAAAACAACTGTGGTGGATGACCAAAGAATTCTTTCCCTGGTGAAGAAAACACCCTTTACATCAGTTGGCCAGACCAAGAACACTCTCCAGGAGGTAGGTCTATGTGTGTCAAAGTCAATAATCAAGAGAAAACTTCACCAGAGTGAATACAGAGGGATCACCACAATATGTAGACCATTGGTGAGCCTCAAAAACAGGAAGGCCAGATTAGAGTTCTAAAAAAGCCTTCACAGTGCTGGAAGATGTAGCATGCACTGCACTTTAACAAATCCATACTTAAAACAATACTGCCTACCTATCGCTGTCAACATTGCCAATTTTACATTGTATAGTTTTTTGTGAGTATGTTGTTGTATATTACACTGTCTGTATTTTGCACTGTCTGTATTTTGCACTGTCTGTATTTTTGCACTGTCTGTATTTCGCACTGTCGTTGTATTTACACTGTCTGTATTTTGCACTGTATGGAGCCAGCACCTAAGCTTTTCACTCATCATAGCACACATGCTGCTGATGATGTGACAATAAAAGTGATTTGATTTGATTTGATTGATTTGAACAACATTCTATGGACAGATGAGACCAAGATCAACTTGTACCAGAGTGATAGAAAGAGAAGCGTATGGAGAAGGAAAGGAACTGCTCATCATCCTAAGCAGTGAAGCATGGTGGTGGTAGTGACATGGCGTGGACATGTATGGCTACCAATGGAACTGGATGATGTGACTGCTGACAAAAGCAGCAGGATGAATTCTGAAGTGTTTCAGGCAATATGTTCTGCTCATATACAGCCAAATGCTTCACAACTCATTGGACGGTGCTTCACAGTGCAGATGGACAGTGACCCAAAGCATACTGCAAAAGCAACCAAAGAGTTTTTGAAGGGAATAAAGTGGAATGTTATGCAATGGCCAAGTCAATCACCTGACCTGAATCCGATTGAGCTTGCATTTTCATTGCTGAAGACAAAACTGAAGGGAAAAAGCCCCAAGAACAAGCAGGAACTGAAGACGGTTGCAGTAGAGGCCTGGCAGAGCATCATCAGGGATAAAACCCAGCATCTGGGGATGTCTATGTGTTCTACACTTCAGGCTGTAATTGACTGAGTTTGATTTATGATTATTGCAGTATTCTGTCCAATTACATCTGGTCCCTTAACAAGTGAGAGGCAGATATGCAAACTGTTGCAATTCCTACCCTCAAATACCCTCAAATTAAAGCTGACAGTGTGCAGTTAAATTTCAAAATCCACTGTGTTGGTGTATAGAGCCAAAAATGTTAGAATTGTGTTGATGTCCCAATATTTATGGACCTAACTGTACACACACACACGCACGCACACACGCACGCACACACACACACACACACACGCACACACACACACACAAAGATAGTCATTTCTGCCAGTGGTGTTGGCTATATTATCTGAATTGATGGGACTGTAACTGCTGAAAAAAAAAAAAAAAAACAGGTAACCCATAATACCATTTCTTCTAGAAATCATTTCATTTTGGTAACGGTTACATTTGCATGATAAGCATCTCAAACACACTGTTATTGAGGTGAAGTCATAATTGGAGAAAAACAGCTAATGAAACACACATTAAAGAAAAGGCCTCACCAGAGTCCAACACGTAACATTATAGGTGTGGTATGGGATAACCTGACCAAAAAAGAAATCTGTTTTCATCAGCTGTTTTTTTTCTCTAAATATGACTTCACTGAATTAGCATGTTTGCCATGTTTCACTGAAGGCTGCAAACACTCATTCTTCATTCTGTCTCCAACATATATATAGTTAAAGTCAAAATTATTAGCCTTCCTGTTTGTTTTTCTTCTTTTTTTCAAATATTTCCAATATCAAATGATGAAATTAACAGACCAAAGAATTTTTTTTTTCATCTGGAGTAAGTCTTATTTGTTTTATTTTGGCTAAAATAAAAGCAGTTTTAATTTGTTTAACATTTTAAGGTCAATATTATTAGCCTCCTTAAGCAATATTTATTTTCGATTGTCTACAGAACAAACCATCGATATACAATGAATTGCCTATCTATCCTAACTTGCCAAGTTAATCTAATTAACCTAGTTAAGTCTTTAAATGTCACTTTAAGCTTAATACTAGTATCTTGAAACATATCTAATAAAATATCATGGCATACATGTATTGTCATCATGGCAAAGATAAAAGACTTCAGTAATTAAAAATTAGTTATTAAAACTATTATGTTTAGAAATGTGTTGAAAAAAAAAATTCCGTTACATGGGGGGTGGGGAGTTAATAATTTATGTGGGGCTAATAATTCTGACTTCAACTATATATTGTAAATGTAAATGTATCATCACCTTCAGCTCCTCTATCACAGGGGGTGTACACCATCTCTCAGCTGTGTCCTTGTGTGTGGCATAATACTCCTTTACTTCCTATTAAAAACAACTGATAATTAAAGCAAGGATATATACATTTCTTAATTGTGGACACAATTTAAAAATAATTATAATTCTAACTATAACAGTTATTATTTTAACTATAATTGGTGTTTTTATCATTAAAATTTAAATTCTATTTATATTTTATATAACTTTATTATTCCAATAACCAGATCAACTTATAATTCTCATTTATCTTCTTGTACTCATGGGGTATTATGTGAAAAGCTTCCACACAAATGACGGCATTTAGTGCTGACCTGTTCGGCAGGAAGTACATGCTTTCTCATGAACCTTTTGACATGCTGAAGAACGGCCTGTCCTTTGGAGGACTGCATAAACAGCTGATCAGAGATTGGTAGGGCCAACGTGGGGCTGAAAACAATAATAAATAATTTTTTAAAATATCATCCTTATTTTTAATCACAATTTAAATTTGAAACCACAAATCCTGACAATAAAAGTACAACCAGTAATTACTCTCTTAAATACTGAATTTCATGGTCTGATCCTAAAGAAACAAAATTAAAGATAAGTCAAAGGCAATTATAATAAAATAAATTATTTCTGAACTTTGAAAACTTGAAAGCAACCATCAAAGGATTCATTTATTTTCAGAATACAGATCTAGATATTATAGATGAAATCGGAGAACTTACTCATCCTCCATAGCTATAACCACAGGAAGCATTTGAAGACATTTCTCTCCTGAGACATTTAAGGCCCAACAAAACATTGTCAAAACATTCTATGTGGCTTCAGTGGTTCCACTGTAATCATGCAAGTACCAAAAATATTTTTGTGCAGCAAAAAAACAAAAACCCTGCATAAATGATGTCTTTTATCCTGTATTAGGTCACAGTACGTGTTAACTGCAGACAGGGCAATACATTCCCAAGATCAGTGCAATGAGTCAGCAGTGCAATGAACAAGCATCGCAATGCCTGTAGAGAACGCATGCACTGCTATGATGTGAAAAAACAAGAGACATATCCAGCTTAGGACCGACAGATATACATTAAACAATGGATCAGTCTTCTTTTTTCTGTCTAATGGCAACTAACTCCTGGCATTATCGCCACCAACGTCAATTTAAGAATAAGCCATTTCAAGAACGTTGATATGATTTGTATGTACAATATTTATTAACAATACATGAAATGCTACATTTTTTATTGATATTGATTTTGATCAATATAATGAAGCATAACATTTTTGACTGCAGGTTATTTTGAGATACAGTGCATCCGAAAAGTATTCATAGCGCTTCACTTTTTCCACATTTTTTTTATGTTACAGCCTTATTCCAAAATTGATAAAATTCATTTATTTCCTCAAAATTCTACACACAATACCCCATAATGACAATGTGAAAAAAGATTTTTTGAAATTGTTGCAAATCTATTTAAAGGCATACACCTGTCTATATAAGGTCCCAGGGTTGATAGTGCATGTCAGAGCACAAACCAAGCATGAAGACAAAAGAATTGTCTGTAGACCTTCTGTAGGGAAGGTTACAGGAAAATTTCTGCTACTCTGAAAGTTCCAATGAGCACAGTGGCCTCCATCATCCGTAAGTGGAAGATGTTTGAAAGCATCAGGACTTTTCCTAGAGCTGGCGGGGCATCTAAGCTGAGTGATCGGGGGAGAAGGACCTTAGTCAGGGAATTAATCAATAACCCGATGGTCAATCTGTCTTAGCTTGAGCGTTCATCTGTTGAGAGAGGAGAACCTAACTGAGCGTTCACACCGAAGGCGGTGAGAGCGTCAAAGGTCGCTCTAGCCACCCTGGTGACAACGCTGTCTGCCTTCAGCTCCGGCGGCGAGAGTGTCAAAATTTGCTACATTGATCTCGTATTTAAAGGGGCCGTTGCAGCATATCATATCAGTTACATTCCCGCATCAAACATGCTTTCTAGCGTGAAGATGTTGCACACTTTATCAAATTAATTTAAATACGGAAGATTAAGTTGCATGTAGTCTGGCTCCACTTATCCAATATGTGTCCATATGTCTGAAATATATATATAACATATAATGTACATCAGTAACTCGCCAGTAACTTTTTTTTATGTACGTTCCTGTAAGAACACATTGGTAATAATTGGAAATCCGAGGACCGCAATAATCAAACCCTTGGGAACATGTGTGGTCGGAACTAAAGTTTACAGTGACTTTGTTCTCTGGACTCCTCTTAAGCGGTGGACTTCTACATTCCGATTGCTTGCCGCCGAACCGCGTCATAGCTCATTACCATAAAGTTGACTTAATTTCAACTCTCCTTGACGCCCACACTGGCGAAGATGCGCTGTGCTGCTCCTCGCCGCCGGCTCTCATTAAAAATGAATGACTTCCGGCTACTCTGACGCTCTCGCCGCTTTCGGTCTGAACTACAGTTACAGAAGAACAACCATCTGTGCAGCAATCCACCAATCAGGCCTGTATGGTAGAGTGGCCAGAGGGAAGCCACTCCCTGCCTGGAATTTGCCAAAAGGCATCTGAAGGACTCTCAAACCATAAGAAACCAAATTCTCTGGTCTGATGAGACTAAAATTTAACTCTTTGGAGTGAATGCCAGGCGTTACATTTGGAGAAAACCAGGCACCACTCATCACCAGGTTAATACCATCCCTACAGTGAAGCATGGTGGTGGCAGCATCCTGCTGTGGGGATGTTTTTCAGCAGGAGGAACTGGAAGACTAGCCAGGATAGAGGGAACGATGAATGCAGCAATGTACAGAGACATCCTGATTGAAAACCTGCTTCAGAATGCTCTTTACCTCAGACTGGGGTGACGGTTCATCTTCCAGCAGGACAATGACCCAAAGCATACCGCCAAATTATCAATGGAGTGGCTTCACAACAACTTGCTGTATGTCCTTGAGTGGCCCAGCCAGAGCCCAGACCTAAATCCTATTGAACATCTCTGGAGAGACCTGAAAATGGCTGTACACCATCGCTTCCAATCTAACCTGATAGAGCTTGAGATTTACTGCAAAGAGGAATGGGCAAAAATTCCCAAAGACAGGTGTGCCAAGCTTGTGGCATCATATTCAAAAAGACTTGAGGCTGTAATTGATGCCAAAGGTGCATCAACAAAGTATTAAGCAAAGACTGTGAATACTTATATACATGTGATTTTTCAGGTTTTTTATTTTAAATAAATTTGCAACAAATTTAAAAAATCTTTTTTCACATTGTCATTATGGTGTATTGTGTGTAGAATTTTGAGGAAATAAATGAATTTAATCCATTTTGAAATAAGGCTTTAACATAAAAAATGTGGAAAGAGTGAAGCGCTATGAATACTTTCCGGATGCACTGTATTTAGATTATGCTTGTTAAATTTGTAAATATTTTTGTAATTTTTTGTACACCTTCACAAAAATTAGTCTATACTTATACGCACATTCTCAGTAACCGCAGATGTAACACTACTAGCCATAATCAACCTACTAGCGACAAAATTCCTTCCCACTTGAAAGTTTTTACAGTTCAACAAAAGTGTTAATGAAGCTCTATATGATTAAAGTTTAAACACTGAAGTCACGCTGAATATTTTGACTTTTTTTTCTTATACTGTAGACTTTGAAGGTCAGGATTGTTAGGGTCTATACAGAATGACAGAGCGCTCAGATTTCATCTAAAAGATCTTAATTAGTTTTCCGAATAATTACTCTAAAGTTAATGTAGAGTTGAGATTGTGGGGTTCTACCTGAGGGCGATCTGTAAACCCAGCTCAGCTAATGGCTCCACACTCTCTCCAAACTCAGCTGCGTCAACAGAACTGGCATTGCCCAATAAATGCCTTGCATAAATTCCCTAAAATGGTGAAAGAAAGAGAATACTTAGAGGGTAATCCATATTCTGATTAATTCTGGAATTCTGATTAATCATGTAATTTTCTGGAAAGTATATGGTTTTAACCACTATGGCTTGGCCCTGGCAGTAATTGGCTGCGCAAACTTAAAATGAATACCTGTGCAATTGCAGCCATTTTGAAAATGGCCATGGCAATAAAGAAGTTTTGTTGAGGAAGAGATTTTGGGATCCCTCGACAAGAGCAGTAAATAGAGATGAGGTCATCTGGTGAGGGAATTCCTGTTAAAAACAAAAGAAAGATTAATACATGAAATATAGAGAGTTGTTAAAATGAAAAAGAAAAAAATCTATAAAAAAAATAATAGTTAAAGACATGGTTAAATGCCATGGTTAAAGCTTTAGTTTGTGCTGATCCAAAACAAGATCAAGATAATATTGACAAAAAAGCTTCTGTTGCTATATTGTAATTTAAAATTTAAAATGAGATGAAAAAGTTTATTAAACAAACAAAACAATTATAAAGGCATAAAAAAACAAGTAACTACAAATGAACTGTGTACGGATGTTTAAAGACTCAAAGACACATTCTTTGTGAATGGCTGCTTTGTGAAGTTCTTGCATTGCTTTGGTCTTTTCAGCTTAATACCTATGTGGGAGTACATGAACCAAACCATCAGCACTATACTGTGATATATACAGTTAGGTCCATAAATATTTGGACATTGACACAATTCTAACATTTTTAGCTCTATACACCAATGCAATGGATTTTAAATTAAACAAACAAATATGTGCATTAACTGCAGGCTGTCAGCTTTAATTTGAGGGTATTTACATCCAAATCAGGTGAACGCTGTAGGAATTACAACAGTTTGCATATGTGCCTCCCACTTGTTAAGGGACCAAAAGTAATTGGACAATTGGCTTCTAAGCTGTTCCATGGCCAGGTGTGTGTTATTCCCTCATTATCCCAATTACAATGAGTAGATAAAAAATCCAGAGTTCATTTCAAGTGTGCTATTTGCATTTGGAATCTGTTATTGTCAACTCTCAAGATGAGATTCAAAGAGCTGTCACTTTCAGTCAAGCAAGTCATCGTTAGGCTGAAAAAACAAAACAAACCCATCAAAGAGATAGCAAAAACATCAGGCATGGCCAAAACAACTATTTGGAACATTCTTAATAAGAAAGAACGCAGCAGTGAGCTCAGCAACAACAAAAGACCTGGAAAACCACGGAAACAACTGTGGTGGACGACCAAATAATGTTTTACCCTGGTGAAGAAAACACCCTTCACAACAGTTGGCCAGATCAAGAACACTCTCCAGGAGGTAGGTGTATGTGTGTCAAAGTCAACAATCAAGAAAAGACTACACCAGAGTGAATACAGTGCGTTCACCACAAGATGTTAATCATCGGTGAGCCTCAAAAATAGGAAGGCCAGATTAGAATCCTAAAAACGCCTTCACAGTTCTGGAACAGCATCCTATGGACAGATGAGACCAAGATCAACTTGTACCAGAGTGATAGAAAGAGAAGAGTATGGAGAAGGAAAGGAACTGCTCATGATCCTAAGCAGTTAAGCATGGTGGTAGTAGTGTCATGGCATGGGCATGTACAGTATGGCTGTCAATGGAACTAATTCTCTTGTATTTATTGATGACGTGACTGCTGAAAAAAAAGTGTTTCAGGCAATATTTTCTGCTCTATTTTCTGGTCATATTAGGCCAAATGCTTCAGAACTCATTGGACGGTGCTTCACAGGGCAGATGGAGAATGACCCAAAGCATACTGCAACAGCAACCAAAGAGTTTTTGAAGGGAAAGAAGTGGAATGTTATGCAATGGCCAAGTCAATCACCTGACCTAAATCTGATTGAGCATGCATTTCACTAGCTGAAGACAAAACTGAAGAAAAAAAATGAAGAAAGAAAACTGAAGAAAATACCTCAAGAACAAGCAAGAACTGAAGACAGCTCAGCCTGGCAGAGCACCACCAGGAATAAAACCCAGCATCTGGTGATGTCTATGCATTCCAGACTTCAGGCTGTAATTGACTGTAAAGAATTTACAACCAAGTATTAAAAAGTGAAGGTTTTTTTTATTATGATTATTCTGTCCAATTACTTTTGGTCCCTTAATAAGTGGGAGGCATATATGCAAACTGTTGTAATTCCTACACCGTTCACCTGAGGTAAATGCCCTCAAATTAAAGCTGTAAGTCTGCAGTTAAAGCAAATGTTGTTTGTTTCATTTCAAATCCATTAAGTTGGTGTATAGAGCCATAGAATTGTGTGTATTGGGTTATAGAATTTGTCGATGTCCAAATATTTATGGACCTAACTGTATGTTTATACTTTAAACTATATTTGTTTTCGGTAGTCTACAGAACAAACCATCGTTATACAATAACTTGCCTAATTACCTAGTTAACCTAATTAAGCCTTTAAATGTCACTTTAAGCTGTATAGAAGTGTCTTGAAAAATATCTAGTAAAACATTATTTACTGTCATCATGGCAAAGATAAAATAAATCAGCTATTAAAACTATTATGATTAGAAATGTGTTGAAAAAAATCTTCTATCCATAAAACAGAAATTGGGGGGAAAAATAAACAGGGGAGTTAATAATTCAGAGGGGCTAATAATTCTGACTTCAACTGTGTGTGTGTGTGTGTATACACACACACACACACACACACACACACACACACACACACACACACACACACACACACACACACACACACACACACACACACACACACACACACACACACACAGTATATGCAGTGTATATACAGTGTATATATATATATATATATATATATATATATATATATATATATATATATATATACACACACACACACACAATATAAATATATATATATATATATATATATATATATATATATATATATATATATATATATATATATATATATATATGTATGTATGTATGTATGTATGTATGTATGTATGTATGTATGTATGTATGTATGTATGTATATGTACACATGACTGTACATCCAAACACAGCTCCAATGTCATCGTTAAATTTGCTGATGACACAACGGTGGTGGGCCTAATCACCGATAATGATGAGACGGCCTACAGAGAGGAGGTGCACGCTCTGACGCAGTGGTGTCAGGAAAACCACCTCTCACTCAACATCAGCAAAACCAAGGAGCTGGTGGTGGATTTCAGGAGAGAGAAGAGAGAACACACTCCCATCACCATCAACGGGACACCAGTGGAAAGAGTCAGCACTTTCAAGTTTCTTGGAGTACACATCGCTGAGGATCTGACATGGACTGCCCACACAGACGCAGTGCTGAGGAAGGCACAACAACGTCTCTTCTTCCTCAGGCGTCTCAGGAGGTTTGGAATGAGCCCCCACATCCTCCGCTCGTTCTACACCTGCACTGTGGAGAGCATCCTCACTGGCTGCATCACCACCTGGTACGGAAACAGCACCAGCAGCAATCGCAAAGGTCTACAAAGGATCGTGCGAACTGCTGGACGTGTAGTAGGAGGTGAGCTTCCCTCCCTCCAGGACATCTATACCAGGAGGTGCATGAGGAAAGCCAAGAGAATCATCAGCGACTCCAGCCACCCAAGCCATAGACTTTTCTCTCTGCTACCCTCAGGCAGAAGGTTCCGCAGCATCCGGTCACGCACCAGCCGACTGAAGGAAAGTTTCTTCCCTCAGACTATCAGGCTGATGAACACTTAACACACCCCACACAAACTCTTCCATACCCCGCACTGCACACCGTCAAGATGTAGCATGCACTGCACTTTAACAAATCCATACTTAAAACAATATCGCCTACGTATCGCTGTCAACATTGCCAATTTTACATTGTCTTGTTTTTTTGTGAGTATGTTGTTGTATACTGCACTGTCTGTATCCTGCACTGTCTGTATTTTTGCACTGTCTGTATATTGCACTGTCTGTATATTGCACTGTCTGTATTTTGCACTGTCTGTATTTTGCACTGTCGTTGTATTTACACTGTCTGTATTTTGCACTGTCTGGAGCCAGCACCTAAGCTTTTCACTCATCATAGCACACGTGCTGCTGATGATGTGACAATAAAAGTGATTTGATATGTATATATATATATACATACATACACATACACACATATACATATATATATATATATATATATATATATATATATATATATATATATATATATATATATATATATATATATATATATATATATATATATACACACACATATATATATGTGTGTGTGTGTGTGTGTGTGTGTGTGTGTGTGTGTGTGTGTGTGTGTGTGTGTGTGTGTGTGTATTCATACCCAATGGTAAGTTAAAGTGCTTTACATAAACTAGAATATAACAAAATATAAAATACAACAGATAAAATTAACAAAGAACAAAATGATTAAAAACAGATTAAAAAGTGTTTAAAAGGAATGAAAAAAGAAAATAAAAAAGACACAAATAGTGTGATCTATTTACAGATGTAGAACAGTGATCATTCCTTAAAGGCACAAGTAAACAGATGTATTTTTTTAAGTCTTGATTTGAATGTGCCTAATGTTGGGAGCACATCTGATCGTCTGGTTCCAGCACAGGGTGGCATAATACCTGATAGCAGATTAACCCTGCTTTGAGTGAACTCTTGAAATTTCTAACTTACTTGATCCTAAGGATCTGAGTGATCTACTAGTTTTGTATTCAGTGAGCATCTGTAATGTATTGAGATCCTAGGCCATTTAGTGATTTACAGACAAGTAATAATGCTTTTAAAATCTATTCTGCATGTAACTGGAAGCCAGTGTAAAGAGCTGAGAACAGGTGTGATGTGCTCTGATTTTCTGGTGCTGTCAGAATCCTGGCACCAAACTGTCTATATGAGATGCAACTGTCTGACTGTCTTTTTGGAAAGACCAGTGAGGAGTCCATTACAGTAATCCACCCTGCTGGTGATAAAAGCATGAACAAGTTTATGTAAGACTCATTGGAAACAAAGCATCTAATTCTTGCAATGTGTTTTAGATGATAGTGTGCTGATGTAGTTACTGCTTTAACATGACTACTAAAACTAAAATCTGACTCCAGAATCACACCAGAATCTTGACCATATTTTTTGTGGTTTGACCCCTAGAGCCAAGGTATGCATTCACTTTGAGAACCTCATTTCTATTTCCAAATGCAATGACTTTGGCATAGCTTCAGCATAGTGTCATCAGCATAGCTGTGGTAAGAAATATGGTTTTGGGTGATTAAGATATCATAAAAAAAAAAAAAATCAAAAAAAATCAGTGCAACATCCTTAAAGAAATGCGTAAAACCTTAGCTATAAGTAAATCCACAAGTACAGTATGTCCATGATTGTGTGGGGGTACCTGTCCTTTTTACAGCATTGATTTTAGGATCATCAATGCAAATATTAAAATCCCCAGCAATGGTAAAATAGTCATATTTAGAGGTTGGTAACAGTTCTGTAAAATCAGCAATAAAAGCTGAAGAATATTTTGGAGGTCTGTGGATAATGATCAGTAAAATGCATGGTGAACCACGTGCTATACTCAGATATTCAAAGGACAAATAATCACTAAATGACACTTGCTTACACTCACAGACATATATATAGAGCAGCAATTCCTCCACCTCTCCTTTTAGCTCTGCAGACACTCATAAAATCATAGTTTGGAGGAGCTGCTTAATTTAGAACTGCCATTTAGCCAGCAAAATTCAGACAATTTGTATTGATAAAATCATTGACTATACAGCAAGTGACTTATTGTTGAGTGATCGGATGTTTAACTCCCTGAGGTCAGCAAATGCGTATACGCATTTTAGAACATCCGTATGTAATGACCATAAAAAGAGCATAAAATACTCATTTATAATATATCATTTTTAGTCATATTGATAAGAGAACACCGATTTGAAAACTGTAGAGGATATATCTTTATTTGTATATATTCATAATTACCACAAACAATGTTTTTGTAAAATTGTTAAGACAGATATGGAGTGCTTTCTGTCAACATGACTGGCAAACACTTAAATGAGCAAACTCTTTTTAAAATCAAACATTTTCTGCTTAAGTAATCCACATGGAATGAAAGCAATTCAGTATTTGCAGATAAGAGCTCATTATTTGCTAGCGAGTTCCCGCCTAAAGTTTTAAAATTCAAACCCAAATCTCATAGCAACAGCCATTTCCATATTTATTCATAAAGTTAAATAAAAAGTCATAAAATGTTATTTGATTTAAAGTAATTGTTTTTTGTGTGAATGTAGTTTAAAATAAAAATTATATTATAAATTATTATATTATAAATTATATTTCTTAAAAAAACAATTATATTATATTACATTTTTATATATTAATACGCTGAATTAATTTAAAATGCACCACACATTCTCTATTGGTGACAGGTCGGGACTCCAGGCAGGCCAGTCATATACCTGTATTCTCTTCCTCTGCAGCCTGGACTTGTGCAGAATGTGGTTTTGTATTTTCTTGAAGGCAGCATATTGTGCTCCAAAATCTCTATGTACTTTTTACCATTAATAGTGCCATCACACGGCATGCAGAAAAGCTAGTTCATGCTTTTATGACTTTTAGGTTGGACTACTGTAATGCTCTGTTTGCTGGTTGCCCAGCATCCTCTATTAATAAAATGCAGCTGCCAGAGTTATTACAAGGTTATGCAAATATGACCATATAATATTAATTTTAACCTCTTTACACTGGCTGCCTATTAAGTTCCAGATTGATCATAAAATATAGCTTCTTACCTATAAAGCTTGAAATAATCTTGCTCCTGTTTATCTAACCAACATCCTGTCTTGCTACAATCCAACCTGCTCTTTAAGATCTCAAGCTCTTTAAGACCCAGGGCTTCTGGTGATACCCAGAATAGCAAAGTGCACTAAAGGAGGTAGAGCCTTCTCATTTATGGCTCCTAAACTCTGGAATAGCCTTTCTGATCATGTTCGAGGCTCAGACACAGTCTCTCAGTTCAAAACTAGATTAAAGACCTATCTTTTCAGTATGGCATACACACTATGCATCACATAAAGGTATGTGTACGTATTTGTTGGCAACTGGCAATTCTTTGCCCATCTTTGCTCCTAAAGGACTAGACCTTTCTTGGATTCTGCACCGCCCACCGCCCCAAGCAAGTCAACCACCAACCTTTTTGTTATGTCATTGTATTGTGCACTTCAGGGCCAATGTAGCTGCACCTAACAATCACTCTTCATTAACAATTCAAACTGCAGCATGTTCAGTTATGAGAGGCAACAAAATAAAACTCTCTTCAATATCCCTATTTTTATATTAGATGTGTTAATAAATGTATATGATTTTGCACAAAATGAATTTACCCTGCTGGAATTTATTGCCTTCTCCAAATCATATTACATTCTTCCAGGCGTCTGTTAGATCTCAACACTAAAGCTAAGCGATTAATATAAATTGAATGATTTGAAATGAAGGCTGTGTTGAAAATGTGATATAAATATATAAATATTAGCTGCGTGACAAGATCAGGAGATCTGTTGTGTCTTGTGAGATCTGACAGGTCTCAAGAATATGTCATGGTTGGTGCCGATAGCCTCACGGGCAGTACTCCAACATACAGTGAGTATAAAAATTCTACACACCCTTGTTAAAAATGCCAGGTTTTTGTAATGTAAAAAATGAGATCAAGATAAATCATTTCAGAACTTTTTTCACCTTTAAATGTATTTTTTTAGTTGTTTAAAAACAACCCAAATAAAACAAGCTGAAATCTTTTAGGGAGGAGAAAAATATGACACTTGCATAAGTGTTGCATAAGTGTGCACACCCTGTTATAATGGGGGAATTATAAAGTGCAGAATTAAGCAATTCAAATGTTTTCTAAATAACAGTCAGTAAACATTTGCCCTCATTTTATGTTTATAACTTGCATATGACATTCTTTATTCTTGAAAACAATAATAGAAAATGCAGAAGTTTTCAGTTATTTAGCAAACCATTTATTTCATAGGGGTAAACTACTTGTCTGTCAACCAGCCTGTCGAACAGTTTCAAACTATTAAATCTTTGAAATGCCTAAAAAAAGTTTAAAGAGCCAATAGAAAGGTCATATTTTGGTTTTGGGGTGTCCAACAACAGGTTGATATGCATACAAGGTCAAAAACACTTTCATTGTCTTATAATTTGTATTTATGTTTACCTAATTATCCCAATGACTCCCATTTGATTTGGTTGGCTATACTGTGGCATTGCTGTGAAAATACATTTTAACCATGTATTCCGACAGCCGCATCTCAAGCCATCTTATAGTGATCAATGTGATCAGTCATCTTCAGTCATGATCAATCCCATCCCCTGCACTCTGCAATTGAAGGGCAGGTTCAAGTTTTCCCGGGTCTGGTGTATCATATGGCAATGTTTCGTATCAACGCCAACACAAAACGGCTAAAGATTTGAAACCAAAACTATTCATATAATCGACTCTTGAGTCGACTTTGAGAATCAATAGTTAATGCACTTCAATTACAAAGCACAAGCGGTAAAACATAATGCATGTAAGTTGATTTTCAAAAACCCATAAGGGCTTTAAGTCCACTTTGCAAGGTCGATCTATACCAGGATTCTGACCAGAACCAGAAAATCAGAGCACATCACACCCGTTTCTCAGGTCTTTTACACTGGCTCCCAGTTACATTCAGAATAGATTTTATTGTATTATTACTCGTCTGTAAATCACTAAATGCCCTATAGGACCTCAATACATTACAGATATGCTCACTGAATACAAACCTAACATATCACTCAGATCTTTAAGATCAAATAAATTAGAAATTTCAAGGGTTCAGTCAAAGCAGGGTGAATCAGCCTTTAGCTACCACACCCCTTCCAGAAATGATCAGATGTGCTCCAACATTAGGCACATTCAAATCAAGACTGAAAACACATCTGTTTATCTGTGCCTTTACTGAATGAGCACTGTGCTACATCCGACAGATCGCATTTATTATGTCTTTCTTTTCTTTTAAAACCTGTTAAACACATTTTAATCTGATTTTATTCTTTATTTTTATTTTCTTATACAGTACTTGTCTCTTTTATTTCTGTTTATGTAAGGCACTTTAAATAATAATTAATAAATAATAAATTGATAAATAAACTAAACAAAAATGGCCTTGCCTTGCTTTACTGCTGTCACATGGTGCTCAACTCTATAGCACTGATTAAGGAGAGTAATGACATATGACTGACAAATGATAATGTGTTATCTTGGGAAATGTCCACTTAATCCCATGGCTCAGTTTATCCTCATAAATAAATTCAAAAGCGAAACTGCACGTAAAAAGGTGCAGACACATTCAAGGCACTTTCACTATCTTGCATGCTAATAGTGACTTCATGATACATGCACATTATATAACTGCAATATCATTGCATCCTTACCGACATAAGAAATAAACCATGAATGTCATCCTGAATGAAGCAGTTTTTGTGTTGAGCTATATTGTAATTGGCTGTTATCATGACGAACACAGTAGACACAGATAGCCCTTGTTAATCTCGCACAAGTTAGATCCGGGTTAGAGCTAGCTGTAACTGTAGCAGCAGCTACTTGTAGCACAAAAAATAAACCTTTGCTTTACTTTAAAATGAAACAAAAGAGGAAACAAATTCTCATGAAAATTAATACCATGATCATATGAATTTTAACCTTTTTAAGGCCTTAAACCATGGTAAAGTTAAGACATTAATATCTGCAGAAATTAATTTCAGTTTGAAATTCAGTTTCTTCATGAATGAGAGGTCTCTCTCCCTCTCGTTCTGAATGAAAACACAGTGAAGGGCATATTCGTTCAGTACACTCAACCAATCATGTGGTCTGCGCACTGCTGCACAGCATTATCATGCTGAGGAGAGATTACTGAATGACAAATATGAGTCAAAAAAAAAAGTGAATGAGTTTACTTAAAACATTTTTTAAAGGCAGATTTGCCCACAAATGTTTATGTTTTTGTCCATTATATGTATGTCAATTATGTCCATTGTACAGTCGTATAGTTTATATTTAAGTGGATAAAATCTGAAATTATTTAACGTGGTCTAATTTAGTTTTACATCACAGAAACCTGGTAATTAAATATAACATGGAAAACCTGAAATAAAAATGTTACATTAGGTTAGAAATTAAATCAACAATCATTCAAATTTGTTTATCTAATGCAGAGTTCACATTGTGTGAAACCATTAGTGAAATAGAAACATTGCCTGTGCATGCTGCACAAAAAACAGTGACTTCGGTTTAGCATGTAAAACCAGGTCATCTGAACTTTTAAAAGAGACAGAAACATCTGACGGCTCATTAAAAATCTCTTTTGGGTTTAAAAAATATCTTTTTAAATTTAGGGTGAATAAATTATGAATTTTAAATTTGGCGGGACTATCCCATTAACTATCCAAAATTTTACAAAACAAGTAACTATAAGACCCCCACCGTCCACTCCTGTGACTCCACTCATTGTGCTGATGACTTTGTGGTGGCCGGGCCAATAGTGTGGCATGAGGAAGTAAGCCAAGTCTGCTATTGGATGTCCAGTAGTGGACAGTTCCCAGTCCAGCAAAGCCAACACACGAGCCTGAAAAATTAAGATAGACCTTTTCATTTTTTCCCAAGATGTAAATGTATTAATTTTGTATGCATACATACATAGACACAACTAGAGAAAGCGGAGGGGGGTATGGATTCAATCCTTCTAAATAGCATATTAAGCATTTTTCCATAGTGAATCTTTATAGAAAAAACAATGCTTGACTTAAGCTAATTTAAAAAAAAAAAAAAAAAAACTGTACAGTGGGGGTGTGAGATATGACAATTTTTAATTGTAGACGATTAAAATGTCTCCACAATCTGCAGCTCTTTCATTTTTGCCTCATTACAGAACTCGTTGTATTGCTCGAGTTTAATTAATGGAAACAAAACTTTTGTGTGACTGGTGAAGGGATGGTGTGCTAATTGGTAGTACTAGTCTTACAAGTCTTGTAAAGATAAGTGTTTTTAAAATACGTCACATTTTTTTAGAAACTGACTTTAGCAAACATACCGATGCAGAGAGTCTATTATTATCTATATGCTTTATATGTATTCAAAATTGTCTACTTGGTTTACTTTAACACATCACGTTAAAAAAAAAAAAAAAAAAATCCAAATCCTTCATTTTCAATTAGTCTTCTATTATTACATGTGGATTAATGCTGACAACACTGCATGCCCTGCACCACCCAGTCTATGCAGTGCACGAGAGAATGGTGCCATCTGGTGGAGCTCCTGAGCAGATGTAAACCAGTGAAGTAGTGCCCCATTATCATCAGTAATAACTGATTATTATATTATATAATCACAGGCCAGTTAGCCTATTGAATTAAACACTTATAAATTGTATAAAACTTTAAATAAAACTAATATTGTCAGTCAGAATTAAATAATCCTAATACTTTGTATTTTGTTTACATACAGTATGACTAATTTAGCTTATTCAATTCACCTATAGCGCACGTCTTGGGACCTTATCATGCTACCCACTGTGCCACCGTGCCCTCCTAATGGTATAATAATTTTGCAATAATTTCACACTTTATATAGTGTTGTATATATACACTATATAGCCACAGCCATATCACCCTGCAGCCCTAGACCGGTTACTCACTGAAACTAAGCAGGGCTGAGCCTGGTCATTACCTGGATGGAAGACCACATAGGAAAACTAGGTTGCTGTTGGAAGTGGTATTAGAGAGTCCTAATGTCCCAGTAAAAGTGATGGGGACACTATACTTGCGTTAAACTGAGGTCCTGACTCTCTGTGGTCATTAAAAATCCCATGGCACTTCTCGTAAAGAGTAGGGGTGTAACCCCCGGTGTCCTGGCCAAAGTCCCTCAATTGGCACTTACCCATCATGGCCTCCTAATCATCCCCATCCACTGAACTGGCTCTATCATTGTCTCTTTTTATATTATAGCCCATTATAGCCCAGCCTTGTGCTTGTGCTGTTCGAGTGCTTCTGGAATCTACACACTTACAACGGAAAATTCATCTGCCTTTTGTTAAAGGAAGGATCAGAAAAGACTATTGATGTAAGGGACTATGTCAGAACATGGAGCAGTGCATCGTGGATAAGTTCCTCCATTTCACAAGTGTAAGTGGTTAAAATGGTTGCCTCCTTGCATTTTCTAGCTTGCAAATTATGTATTTAATTGTGTTTTGTTACTTGTAACCGCTTGTACTGTATGGTTAACTCTTTATATTCTCATATCGCGTCTAAAGCCACATTGAAAACGCAACGCATGGCGCTTTGTTTACGGATTTAAATGTGCCTGCGATCCTCTGCTGTTCGTCATTGCTATGGCCATCGTCAGCTGTTCTTACATACTTGCAGAGTCAAGTTTCAAAATAAAACTGCACACACATACCTGCCAACATCTGTCCCTGAAAATCCGCGAGAACGGAGGGTTAGGTTCGGGGTGAGGTGTCTGAATAACAGTCAGGGCTGGAGCAAGCTGGACTGGCGCTCTAGGCGAACGGCGATCACGCTTATGACAGTAAGACCGGTTCGCGGTTGAAAGTGAAGACCGGGGGGAGGTGGTTCGCGGACGCCGCCCTCACTATGGACGCGCCGGCCCTGATAACACTGGTGAGAACCGTGTACTGTGCACTATGGTGTTAGTAACTAATGTGAAGTTGTTTCTTTAATATACATTCTTTGTATTCTGTGAATGTTTTGGTTAAGGACTTTTATTTTGGTGTTGTGTCCTCTGAGGAGGAGGGTTGTGTGTGTGTGTGTGTGTGTGTGTGTGTGTGTGTGTGTGTGTGTGTGTGTGTGTGTGTGTGTGTGTGTGTGTGTGAGAGAAGAGCAGGTAGAGTATGACGGGCTAGGAGACTTGTGTCGATCTCCTCCCCAGATTTGGAGTTTTGCTCAAAAAAATAGTTAGTCGTCTGTATTTACATTCACCCACTGGCAGCCAAAAGCCACTAATATGAAGCTTGTATGCACTCTGACTACTATATTGTTGATAAGCTGTGCTGGGCATTTCACTCTGTCTCGCGCTGAAGGCTGTCAGTGTCGACCAATCGCAACAGGCTGTCATCGGTCCAATCAGAGCAGATTAGCTTTGCGCTAGTAATGGGCTATATAACGATATGCGATATAAACAATACAAAATTGGCCTACGATAGAGATTCTAATTCTATTGCACTATCGCGATAATGCATGTTTAATGACGCAATCTACCCGCGAAATTAAGAGCAACGAGCTGCAGCCGGCTGCAACGCATCATCTTAAATAAACATGGACAGGGCTCGACAGTGCGACCATTTGGCTCACATTTGCGACAAAAAATAGATAAAATTCTTTTTTAATAAGCTCGATTGATAACTTAATTTACTCGGCCACGGTAAAACAACATGCTCTTCACACTAACTTATGGTGTATTACGTTGGAAATCTATTGTGACTGTAGCACATGCTGACGCTCTCAACAACAGCACTAAGCAACGCATGGCATCGAATGGCGGCGTGTCGCACAACTTGCGAGCCTCATGCATGGCATATCGTGGCTTGTCTAGTGAACATCAGCGCTTCCCACACAGATTTTACCTGGGCTGTATATCGCAATATGTATTTAAGGCCATATCGCCCATCCCTACTTTGCGCTAAGGAGGGGATTGGGAACAAATGAATCGCTGAACAATTCATATGGGAGTCGCTGGGATAATTAGGTAAAAATAAATGCATATTATAAGACCATGAAAGTGTTTTTTGACCTTGCATGCATATTAGCCTGTTGTTGGAGACCCTTACAACCAAAATATGACCCTATTTAATGTATAATAGGGGCTCTTTAAATAAATTTGTTTTAAAAAATGCATATCTTCCACCCTATCATACACCCACACAATATAGTGCCATGCATGGTGCAAAGTTTTTCTTTTTGCAATTTTCAGGTAGGGGCTTTGGAATCTGGCTCTATTGTAGTCAGTTTATTCGTGACGATTTGCATTTGTTTAATGTTATTGTTAGTAGTAGTATTTATTATTTGCATATACAGTGCTCAGCATATTTAAGTACACCCCTTACAAATCTATCTTTTAAATTGATATTTTTAATAGGAAGCTATACAATGTTATATTAGTGTATATACAGTTCAAGTCAGAATTATTAGCCCCCTTTTGAATTTTATTTTCTTTTTTAAATATTTTCCAAAAGATGTTTAACAGAGCAAAGAAATTTTTACAGTATGTCTGATAATATTTTTTCTTCTGGAGAAAGTCTTATTTGTTTTATTTCGCCATTTTTCACCATTTTAAGGTCAAAATTATTAGCCCCTTTAAGCAAAATTTTTTTTTCGATAGTCTACAGAACAAACCATTGCTATACAATAACTTGCCTAATTACCCTAACCTGCCCAGTTAACCTAATTAACCTAGTTAAGCCTTTAAATGTCCTTTAAGCTGTATAGAAGTGTCTTGAAAAATATCTAGTAAAACATTATTTACTGTCTACATGGCAAAGATAAAATAAATCAGTTATTAGAGATGAGTTATTAAAACTATTATGTTTAGAAAAGTGTTGAAAAAATCTGCTCTCTGTTAAACAGAAAAAAGGGGAAAAAATAAACGGGGGCTAATAATTCAGGGGGGCTAATAATTCTGACTTCAACTGTACATTAGATTAGTCGGTACTAAAGCCAAATCTGGAGCTTATCTAACAAAATAACTTACAATAATGGTCCAAAAACTAGTACACTCTAATTTATATGTTATAGAAAAATATTAAATACAAATTTTTTTTTTAAAAAAAAGAGGAAAAATCAAAAAAATTTTGTAGGTTGTAATTTTTTTTTTGCAATATTTTGCTTGAATTTAATTGTATTATCTTTAAATTTCTAAAGATGTTTGGTAACTAAAATATTATTTTTAAAATATATCTGTTTAATAAATCTGATTTGTTCAAATGCACCAAAATACATTGCCTATATTCATAGAGAAATGGATACAAATATTAGTTTTCAAAATAGGGTGTACTTAATTATGTTTTAATAATTTTTTGTTTTCGATTTCTCCCCATGTCGTGCTTTGGAGATGTAAAACAATCTGTATATCTGTGCCTTTACTGAATGAGCACTGTGCTACATCCAAGAGATCACACTATTTGGGTCTTTTCTTTGTTTATGTCTTATACTTGCTGTATTCCATGCGACTTTTATTCTTGTTTATGTAAAACACTTTGAATTACCATAGTGTATGAAATGTGTTACATACAGTAAATAAACTTGCCTTGTCTCATATGCACCTTCCATTATGGTTTTTGAACCATGGTTAAAACCTATTTGTATTTCCAGGTGTTTAGTTAATTTGTTGTTTTTGTTAACCTTAATTGATTATGCGTGGTTTCTTTTATCTTATTATTTTTTTTAAGTCCTTGTTATTATTAGTCTTGTATAGCACATTGGTACATATTAGGTTTTTAAATGTGCTTTATAAATGAATTCACTTCAATGTCCAATTATCATTGTTTTAGCTCTAAATGATCATTTGTGGAAAATTTTGCATGCAAGTTTTACATAATGCATAACATAGTTCATCTAAAAGGGATAGTAAGTGAGATGGTGGTTTTACAGAAGGCATGATGTAATTACCTCTGTAGGGTGAAATATCAGGTTGTCAATTCGGAAATCACCATGAACAAGAGACACTTCATAATCACTGACTGGCAAGTTGTTGCTCAGCCAATCAGAGAGTTTACCCATGGCTGGAATTTCTTTGTGGGCAGAGGCTTTATACTGCTTTGTCCATGTGGACACCTGAAAACAAAACATTCAAGTTCAAAGAATTTCTTGGTGGGTCAACATATGAACACAGATTGTATAATGTCAGTATAGTTAGATTTGATCAATTTAATCACAGAAGTATGACTAATGATGCGGTTGTCTCACCTGTCTCTTACAATAACCTTCTCCCTTCCCGTACCCCAGGAGGCCAATTGCTTTAACATCAAGAGAATGAAGCTTGGCTAGCGTCTCCACTGCAGCCACATATAGAGCTGTGCGCTCTGCCACACTGACCTCTGGAAGGCTCAGGTCCCTGAAAATACGTCCCTGATGTACATATATACCAGAGGTTGCATTAAACGTTGTCATTGTTCTGTGTTGTGATGTACAAGGTAGTAAAAAATATTAGAAATTATTATATACTTATGACAGCAAGACAATTAATAACTTCAACAATTAATAGCATTAATTAATATTATTAAGAGCTATTATTAATGACATTTTTTAATTAAATGTGTAAAAAACTGATAGGGATGAACCGATACCCCTTATTTATAAACAGAGTACGAGTATTCTAATTTGTGTACTTGATTATAACGAGTACTGATTCCAATACTTCTTAGATTTGGTTTCAATGAAAATGCAATTCATTTGAAGGGAGGTTTTATTTTTTGCCTGTAGCAAGGTTGAACACAAAAATCTTTAATAGAAGACTATTCCAAGCCAAAAATACTCACATTGTTGATAACCCTGTAAATTGATAGACCTTATCAATTACTTATTAACCATGGACATTTAAGGGATAAGTTATCCCAGCGCTGACAAGCGTCCAAGACTTCACACATTACATAATCAAGTGTGTGCAGTTTACATCACCTTATAGAGTCACTCTTGACATTGCATATTGAAGACGCATAAAACCCTGTTAGGCGCTGTTCTTTGTTATATTCGCCGCTAATGTGAAGGTCAGGTAATCAAAAAGTAGGCTAAGTGATGTTTAAGTATGGGTGGGTTGCGGGTGGATAAGATGAAAAGTTTGTCATTCAAACTTTGATTACTTTCTCTAAAATATTAAGATGTTTTAAGCTATTTTATCTTAACAGACTGCCACAAATACATACTCTCATTTTAAAAAGTGCGCGACCATCATCTCACAATGTTTCTGAGTTTTCTCGTCCTTCCGAGTTCATTCTTCAGAGGTAGTTGACAGTAAGCATCAAGTGTTTATTGAGATTGTGTCGTCTGTCATGTATAGGCTCTCTGATCTTTTGCAGAAGTTGTAAGCAGACATGCGCGTGCGGTGACTGCAGTGATGTTCAACACTGACGAGGCACATTTATTTAGCCTGTAGTCTACTATATAATAGTTTCGAATTTTTACATACAGTTGAAGTCAGAATTATTAGCCCGCCTTTGAATGTTTTTTTATTTTTTAAATATTTCCCAAATGATGTTTAACAGAGCAAGGACATTTTCACAGTATGTCTGATATTTTTTCTTCTGGAGAAAGTCTTATTTCCTTTATTTCAGCTAGAATAAAATCAGTTTTTAATTTTTGAAAAAAACATTTTAAGGTAAAATTTATTAGCCCCTTTAAGCTATATTTGTTTTTGACAATCTAGAGAACAAACTATCGTTATACAGTAACTTGCCTAATCACCCTAACCTGCCTAATTAACCTAATTAACCTAGTTAAGCTTTAAATGTCACTTTAAGCTGGATAGAAGTGTCTTGAAAAATATCTAGTCAAATATCATGCACTGTCATCATGGCAAAGATAAAATAAATCAGTTATTAGGAATCAGTTAATAAAACTATTATGTTTAGAAATGTGTTGAAACAATCTTCTGTCCGTTAAACAGAAATTATGGAAAAAAATAAACAGGGGGGCAATAATTCAGGGGGGCTAATAGTTCTGTCTTCAACTGTGTAATGTTCGTTTACTTAAAATTTCTTACATTTTTTATATTTATAGTTTATATATAAAATGAGCGCTAGCTTGTTTCGCTGTGATCATTATGCAAGGATCATACTGCATATTTGGTTTATTCTTCAGTAGCCTATAGATTCGTTAATAGTGTATTTTATAAATGGTTTATATGACAAAGCTATTAATATATAATACATTAATTAATACATTAAGACATTGAAGTCAGGTAGGACAATAAATCACATCCACGTAGTAAAATACCGTTGAGTGGTATATCATCGTGTGGTATCAGCATTTTATGTACGATACGAGTACGAGTATTTCAACCAAGTATTGACCCGACACTGGTATCAGTATCGATGCATCCCTAAAAACTGATTACTTTTTTTGATTACATTAATTTTTTTATGAATGAAAGGAAGAAATAAACAGAAAAAAATTAACCTGCCTTCTCCACATAACCTCCCTCCCCACCCCAAGTTGAATAGCTGTCCCTAAAAATAAAGTCCCGTTGATTGCGAAATAATAATAATAATAATAATAATAATAATAGTATCTTTCTAAGAAACTTTGCTATTGTGTTGTTTACATGTTATTGTTCTAACATCTAGTATGGAGATAAAAATAAATAAACCAACAATCCATTCAGATATATTTAACAAACTGCATGTGCCTGCCATAAACTTTATTATCCTGAATTAAAGTAGTCTGTATGAAAGATAGTTAATGTTGCAGTCCAACATATTAAATTAGATGTTAATGTAAAAAAATAGCACGTTTTTTTTAACAGATAGTATACTATTGTGGATAATTGTTAAATTTAGGCCCCGTTTACACTAACGCATTTTCGTTTTAAAACGCATAAGTTTTGCTACGATTACGCCATCAGTCCACACTACGCCGGAGTTTTCGAGTCCCAAAAACGGAGCGTTTTGAAAACGCTTGAGAGGTCGTTTTCATTCTAAAATGCTGCTGCTCCGTCTCAGTGTAGATGGGGGAAAGCGGAGACATCTGAAAACGGAGGCGTGGCTGCTGAGATTCGCTACCTGATTGGGGCTTTTGGGTCATTGCGTATCCTTCGCTTATTTGTCAAGCCCCTATCACATGACTATAAAGCTACCGGAAGACGGCAGACCAGCCTTCACTGTAAACAACAACATTGACACAGAAATGGGAGCGTTGTTTGCACTATTGTCTGTTTTAGGCACCATTGTGCAATTAAACTCTGCCTTTTTTACTACAGCAGCTGCATATATTCGCAAGAGGCAAGCTATTGTTCGAGCACTCGCTAATCGCTCGCATTCATCGTTCAACCAGCGTTTGTTGACTAACAATAACCAAATGCCGAGCGAGACACATGCTTCCTGTTTATACTTGAACGCGCATGCCCAGAGTGCGCGAATGGTCACGTGATATACGTTTTTGGTGGAGTTGTGTGAACGGAGATGTTTAGAAACGCTAGATGAAACGCTAGTGTGGACGCGGATCGTTTTTGATCTAAAACGCCGTTTCAAAACGAAAATGCATTAGTGTAAACGGGGCCTTAATGTACTCTTTTTATTTTTATATGTACAGTGGTGTGAAAAAGTGTGCCCCCTTACTGGTTTCCTTTTTTATGTTTATCACACTTTAATGTTTCAGATCATCAAACTAACTGCATCATACAACTGAAATAAATGTTTTTATTATTAAGGAAAAACTGAATTCAAAACTTCATAGCCCTGTGTTTTAAAGTGCTTGTCCCCTAAATCTAATAACTGTTTGGGCCGCCCTGAGCTGCAATAAAAGCATTTTCGTTAACGAGTCTGTTAAAGTGCTGTGGAGTAATTTTGGCCCACTCATCTTTGCAGAATTGTTGTAATTCAGCCACATTGGAAGGTTTGTGCATGAACCACCTTTTTAAGGACATCTCAATTGGATACAAGTCAGGACTTTGACTAGACCACTCCAAAGTCTTAATTTTGAATTTCTTCAGCCATACAAAATGGACTTGCTGGTGGGCTTTGAATCATTGTCCTGGTGCAGAACCCAAGTTGGTTTTAGACTGAGGTCACAAACAGATGGCCAGACATTCTCCTTCAGTGTACTTTTCTACAGAGCAAAATTAATGGTTACATTTATCACAGCAAGTCTTCCAAGTCCTGATGCAGCAAAACAGCGCCAAATGATCACAATACCACCACCACAATTTACTGTTGGTATAATGTTTTTTCTGAAATGCTGTGTTACTTTTACGCCACACTTTATGGGACACACACCTTCCAAAATATTTGAAAGGTTCCAAAGTTCCAAAAATTGTGCCATAGTACTTTCCCAAAAGTCTAGGGATTATCAAGATATTTTGTTAAATAGGTCATGCTATTATCTACTGGCTTATTATCTGCCTGATATTAAGATATTAACTGTTCATTAGTAGTTATAAAGTATTCTGCATCCCTAATCCTACCCAAAACCTAAACCCAACTTCTACCTTACTAACTATTAATAAACAGCTGACTGAGAGAGAATTAGTATTAGAATTAGTAGTTTATTAAGCTAGTAGTGTTAAGGGTTTGTTAATATTGTGAATTGTGACAAACTAAAGTGTTACCGATATTTTCTGGCAAAACTGAGACAAGCCTTTATGTTATTTTTGCTCAGCAGTGTTTGTTTTGGAACGGTGCCATGCAAACCATTTTTGTCCAGTCTTTTTCTTATTTTTAGAGTCATGAAGACTCACCTTAACTGAGATAAGTAATGCCTGCATTCTTTAGATGTTGTTGTGGGGTCTTTTGTGACCTCTTGGATGGGTTGTCACTGCATCCTTGAAGTAAAAGGTTTATATATCTGCTGAAGAGGATACAGGTACTTGACTGGCCTGCCTGCAGTCCCGACCTGTCTCCAATAGAAAATGTGTGGCACATTTTGAAGCGCAAAATGTGGCAATGAAGACCCTGTACTGTTGCCAACCTTAAGACTTGTTTGCAGAAAGAATGGGAGAAAATTACACCTGAAACACTTCTTCACATAGTGTCTTTAGTCCCAAAATGTCTTTTTTAGTGTTGTGAAAAGGAATGGCAACATTACAAAGTGGTGAATGCTTTACTGTTTTAACTTTTTTTTTAAATGTGTTGAAAGAACCAAAGTTGGAATATGTGTTTATTTTGAAAAAAATAAAAATATAAAAATAATGAGAAACACAATAAATAATGTTTCCTGTATTGTCTGCAATGAAATACAAGTCAAAGTAAATTTTGGAAATCACTACTTTCTTTTTTATTTGCATTTCCCATACTGTCACAACTTTTTATGTTGTAAATAAAAAAGAAAAACCAATATCCTGGCAGATGCCATAAGCTGGTAGACTGTCAGCAGATTAAGCAGGCAGAGTGTATTCAGATTAGACCTGCGCAGGACATATTTTTTGGTAGTACCTACAGTATTTTGTTTGGTTGCATTCCCGTGCAACATTTGTGTTAGATTTGAGCAAATACAATGTGACCTTGTTGATTGAATGCTTTCATTATAGGAGAAACAGAAGTCTCATGTGTGCGATGATTCATCACTTGCTGCTTCCCAAGTTAAAAGGGTCTTAAATGTGCAACATTGTTGCTTCTGTGAACAGGAAGAGATTAAAAATGTCTATTGACTGTGCATACCTGTACATGCTCCATGATGTAGAACTCTGTGCCAATGACACCAGTATCTGCGCAGTATAACAGAGGGCAGGGAACAGGAAAGCCAACGGAATGTAAAGACTTTTGTACTGCATACTCTCTATCTATCTGAAAACACAAAAGTCACACAATACATGCATTAAAAAAAGTATTTCTTTAAAATAAAGCAGAGCTGGGAATCAGATCTCAATCATGTTTTACACAAATGAGAAATGGTCCAAGGCTCTGTGTCATGTACATACCTCCTCTATTTGTGCTTGTCATCCTCTTATACAATTTAAGTTGTTGAAAAGAGTATATTGGACTAAAGCAAAAATATCTCAAATTAACCCTGGTTTTGATTCAATTGGTGTCGAGAAGCTACAGCTGTTCATACTTTCTGGCTTTGTCCAACACTAAACTCTTTTGGGCATCAGATTACAGATCAATCACTGAATGTTTTTTTATTGTTTTTATTTATTGACCCATGCCCCCCAGTTGCATTATTTGGACGTAACCTTAAATGTCAAATGCACTTGCCTTCTATTTACAATTGCTAAAAGGCTTATTACACTGAACTGGAAAAATCCTTCTCCGCTCAGTTATGTTCACTGGATGCATAATCTGATACAGTCTATTCAAATAGGAAAAAAATAAACATACAGTTTGCTGTAAAACGGACAAATTATTTGCTGTCCTTTGCGGTCACATTTTGAAAATGATTATTATTAATATTAATAATAATAATAATAATAATAATAATAAAGAAATAAAAGATTTCAACAAAATGATAAAAAAAGTTCTTGAATAAAAAATAAAAAACTATACCTGGCATATTTTACTTGTCCTTGGTTTAGTTATAAATAGAGAGCACAGAGAATACATATATACATATATATATATATATATATATATATATATATATATATATATATATATATATATATATATATACATATATATATATATATATATATATATATATATATATATATATATATATATATATATATGCATCAATAAAAATTATGCTAAAACATATTTCTGCTCCAACCAAACACTAATAATTAATTAACAAAAAAAAGAAAAAAAAAAGATGAAATATATTGCTGTAAGTTTTAGTGTTGTTTCAACATTTATAGGTGAATTACCGGTTTGTAAACATTCAGGATGTGCGCGCATCGAGGCTGCAGAAAAAAAACAGGAGCGCTAGCAATAACAGCGAGGGAATGACATCCGATGCGGTACAGCGTTTGTCGTTGTATTAGAGATAATTTATATTGATTACATATTATATATAAATAATTTACATAATGCTTTCAGCGTATTATAACAGCTTGTCACCAAGTGATAAGCACAGCTATTCGGCAAAATTAACGTTAAAGTGAGCGGCATTCATCTGACAGGTCCATTTGCGATAGCACCCTCCCAAGCGCGTCCAGCCCGAAATATACAACTATCTCATTCAAACTCCAAGTGATTTTACAAGAGAGAAGTTAAAAGCCTACAAATCTTTGGATGCCTACAATTTTGTTCTGTGTGGTCATGTGCAAGAAATAATATTCCATGATTACCAGATTCAAAACTTTGTAATGCTAAAAACCGAGGTTCTGCCTAGCCAAAGACAAGGAAGGAAGACGGAACTGTGCAAGAGCTGGGTAATCATCAACAAGCAAAACAACTGCATTCTGACACTGAACTGCACCTGTATGGCAGGGTATGTGAACTTAGATTTGTACATTTCATTCTTAGCATTAAAAGCAGTGTGGTGTATGGTAAAATTCATTTTGATATTCGATTTTGGCATCCTACCGCACAACACGACATGCTTGCTATTGCAACCGGTCTTTTTTTGCAACCGGTATGCGTGGTTGAACCCGTGTGACGTCATGTGTGATGTAGCTTGGTAATTCCCATATTGACCACTGAATCTATAGTGTATAATTATTACATACCCTCATGTTAGCATTTTTTTTATTTTCAGCTCATTTTATGTTCATATACAAATTAGAAACTAAAAACTTTTATTTAAAACTTTAATACATACAATTTTCTAGTTTTGTACTTTAGTTATTTTCAAAACTATTCCAATATTTTAAAATTGTTTTAGCTAGTCTATACAACTAATTAACTGAACTAAAGATCTGTCTAATTCAAGATACAACAATAAAAGAATTTTAGTCAATAGGCATAAGAAAATAATAGGTTTTAGGACACCATGCAAATTTATACAACGACTCTTGTAAAGAATCTATTTTAAAATGTTGTAAAATCATAACAAAACTGATATTTGTAAAAATAAATAAATAAATAACTCAATAAACAATTCACTCATATGGTTCACTTATTGTTTGGCTCGATCTCCATCTACTGGGTAGCTTACACAGATTTATGCTCCGCGTTATCAAGTTGTACGGTCAGTGGTGTCAAAGTCCACGTTCACAACAGTGTCTGACGAAACCAAATGAACTTTTATTGAAATCAGCATTACAATTATTCTACAAATGCGCATTATTTTTACAATAATGCAATTTCAAACACACAACAGATCAATAATACCTTATGAGCTCCAGGCAGCAGTTCTCCAGGAGGTTTCTTTCGGAGCACATAACGCTTGTCTGCAGCCTCAATGTAAAACGTTGGGTTGGATTGACCAGCCCTATTTAAAACAAACAAATAAATAAATAAAACAACAAACAAACAAAACATTTTGTTTGCATGAGGCGTATATGAAAGACAATTAATGTTACTTGTATTTAATAACGAACTAAGAATGAACAATACTTGTGGAGTCTTTAGTTAAACATTGACTAATGTATTGTTAAAATCCAAATTCATGCCTGTTAACATGTTAATGAACTGTGACCTAACATGAACTAACAATTAACAACTGTATTTCTATTATCTAACATAAACAAAGATGAATAAATATTGCAACAATAAATGTTCTTGCATGTTAGTAAGTACATTAGGATAACATTAATAAATACATCTTATTGTAAATTGTCACAAAGATTTCTTACCTGTACTGTTGCACGGTTAAAGTGCCTGAAAAGTTGTCAAGTTTCGCTGACAGATATCTTTTCAAGTTATTTGTGTCAAATCGGTGTTCTGGACGGACAGCAGTGGTTTGGCGATCCATTGCGTCAATATATTAGATAGAGAAATAAAGTTCCATAAATATATGATAAAGTTCACCCTTCTTCTTCTACTTCTTTTTCGTTTGTTGGCCGTTTACTTCTTATGAGTGTTACCGCCACCTATTGTGCACTTGGGTGAAGGGTCTGCAAATAAATAAACAAGCTCTGTGACATGACCATAATTCTGACATAGGCCTCTATCTGACAAATATCTGACTATCTCTCAACCCTTTCTCCAGAAGGTACTAATATTATTTTAAAAAGATCATTAGATGAACTTATATGATGACTAATCATTATACTTATTACATTACAATATGTATGGGATGTTTTACAACAATATATTTGTGTATATACGTTTTATTAGTCAGTACCAAATGGAGCTAATAAAATATGGAGATAATAATATGCCAAAACAATTTGAATTTGAATTGTGTAAACTTGAAATATTGACAATTGTAATTTAATAAATCTGATTTTTTTAATTTGAACTTTTTAAGTTGAATTTGAATTTCATAACTTGAATATTGAACATCTGAACTGTAAGAAAATTAAATCTTTCAAGGCTGAATTTGATATAGACGTATTTTCAAACTTCAGATTTTTTGTGTTCTGAATTTATAGACTGCAGATATCCAGTTTGTAAAAATAGTTTCAAGTTTTCAAGTTGAAAAAAATTCAGAACATTAAATTTAATAATCTAAAATTCAAAACCAGAAATTCAGATCGTGAAATTCAGATCCAGCAGAAAGTAGGTCAGGGTTGATTAACAGGGAAGAGTAGACGATCACTGAAAAGTCAAACTAAGCATTTTGGCCAATCACAGAGCTGCATGAGTTTACTGGTGTATGGGAGGCTTAGGAGGACACAATTCTTCTGCTAACTGACTATCGCAATAGTATCTGGATGCAGCTTTTATGATGCAAGCTGAGATTGCATCACTCAGCGATGCAATGTCAGACACAATGCACTCAATGGAGTGAGTGACATCACTGTGACGGGTAGGGTTAGGGGTGGGGTTAGGTGAGTGCATTAAAAAGCATTGGATGCAGCTCAGATTGCACACACTTCTTCATCAAATTATATAAGATGCTATTTGTTACAATATTTTATAGTACATCATAGCATAGTATAGTATTTTAAGGAAAATTTTAATATGTTTGCCCAAAGCCCATTATCAACACTGAAATGCTGCCTCTTTTATATATTTTCTATTCACATCTAAGATGTCATATTTAACCATACAATTATATTTATTTGAATGTTCTGATTTTTTTCATATATTTCAAAATATTACATTATTTTTGTCTAAAATACATTAAAACCAAAATGTCCAATGGGTGGCCGCCAACATAAGAGGTGTTAAAAAGTCTATTGTTGTGAATAGAGTACAGGGAAAGCCACTCAATGAGTTTTCAAGATAATGCTGGTTTTATGAGACCAAAACCGAAAGATGTGTTAATAGCTAAACACAATAAATGTGTTTATAGCTTTCAACTTCAAGCCAGCAATCATGAAGCAACAACGTCCACGCATTTGTTCCCCAGCTATTAAAATACATATGAGTTTAATTTTACATTAGGTTATACAGTATGTAGATTAAAAACACATATTTTTACCTATTAGCCTACTAGGTCCACACAGAATCTGCGCGCGCAGATTTCCACAGATTTTTAGCCCATCATTAATTCTGTTTGTTAACTTACAGTTAACTATTTACAGTTAATCTAATTGGATTTGCATTTTAAACATTAAATAAAAATGTAAAATATATTCTTTTTTATTTCAATTTTTAAGGTTTTAGTTATGACACTCCCAAAATAATTCCGCAGAAATCCGCAGATTTTTACCAAAATTCTCAGCAGAAATAGCAAAAAACGTCCGCAGATTCCGTCTGGCCCTACCTATTACCTACCAAAATCTGAAGTTTGAAAATGCGTCTATAAATAAATTCAGCCTGGAAAAATTCAGTTGTCTTAAATTTCAGATGTTCAATATTCAAGTTATGAAATTCGAATTCAAATTAAGAAATTCAAATTAAAAAGTCTAATTCAAAACAATTTTTAACAGGATCTAATTCAGATTTATTAAATTACAATTGTCAATAGGGCGACGTGGTGGTGCAGTAGGTAGTGCTGTCGCCTTACAGCAAGAAGGTCGCTGGTTGGAGCCTCGGCTGGGTCAGTTGGCGTTTCTGTGTGGAATTTGCATGTTCTCCCCGGGTTCACGTGGGTTTCCTCTGGGTGCTCCGGTTTCCCCCACAGTCCAAAGACATGCATTATAGGTGAATTGGGTTGGCTAAATTGGCTGGTGTGTATGTGTTGAATGAGTGTGTATGGGTGTTTTCCTGTGATGGGTTGCAGCTGGAGGGGCATCCGCTGCATAAAGCATGCTGGATAAGTTGGCAGTTCATTCTGCTGTGGCGACCCCAGATTAATAAAGGGACTAAGCTGAAAATAAAATAAATGAATGAATGTTTGAAGGCATTATTTAAAGCTCAAATGTTTCTCTCAGAAGCAGTCAAGTTAACTAATATATATGAGTTCAGACTCCTTTTTTAAGTCTAATACGTTCAACCAAGTCAAACTTTGATATATAGGTTGTCAACACATTCAATACAGATAAGTTAACTTAGCTTAAAATATGAAGGTGTGACCAGTGTGGGGTCATGCAAAGTCCATTAGGCAGTTAGTGTTGAAAAGCAATAACATTTAAATCAAAGAACTGGTTTAAGATGTTCAGTGGGGCTGAACTGGTACCCACTGAAAGCAGATTCAGAGTATTAGCTTTAAAAGGAAAGCATAGAACTGTTCTAAGACCAGTAAGTAATTAAATTAATGTTAGAATAATCAGAACTTTATCTTTCAAGATGGGAGCTGGAGGCCTATCAGGCACTTCCTCTTCTCTCTGCAACCATGTGCTCTGTTTTGATGGTTTAAGTGCAATGTTTAAAGCAGATGGTGCAAAAGCATTAAGGATGCGTCCAACTCCACTTTTGCTAACAGTCTGTGCACTGGCTTATAGTCTAAAAAGGTGGCTCAGTGGTTAGCACTGTCACTTTACAGCAAGAAGGTCGCTGGTTCAAGTCTCGGCTGAGCCAGTTGGAATTTTTCTATGGTGTTTGCATGTTCTTTCCGTGTTCACGTGGATTTCCTCTGGGTGCTCCGGTTTCCCCCACTGTCCAAAGACATGCACTATACAATAGGTGAATTGAATGAACTAAATTGGCTTAAGTGTATGAGTGCAGGCAACGCAGTGGCGCAGTAGGTAGTGCTGTTGCCTCACAGCAAGAACGTCGCTGGGTCGCAGGTTCGAACCTCGGCTGGGCTGGGTCAGTTGGCGTTTCTGTGTGGAGTTTGCATGTTCTCCCTGCGTTCGCGTGGGTTTCCTCCGGGTGCTCCGGTTTCCCCCACAGTCCAAAGACATGCAGTACAGGTGAATTGGGTAAGCTAAATTGTCCATAGTGTATGAGTGTGAATGTGTGTGTGGAGGTTCCCAGAGATGGGTTGCGGCTGGAAGGCCATCCGCTGCGTAAAATCGTGCTGGATAAGTTGGCGGTTCATTCCGCTGTGGCGACCCCGCAAGGGACAAAGCCGACAAGAAAATGAATGAATGAATGTATGAGTGCATGTGTGAATGTGAGTGCTGAGTGTTTTCCAGTACTGGGTTGCGCTGGAAGGGCACACGCTGCGTAAAACATACTGTATGCTGGAATAGTTTGGTTGTTTATTCCATTGTTACGACCCCTGAAAAATAAGGGACTAAGCCGAAGGAAAATGAATAACTGAATGAATGAAATGCAAATTGCCATAAATGAACTGACAACAACAGATAGACTTAGAAAACACTGATAAAATTTCCATGTGTGTGTGTATCTCAAGCAGAGATGTATAGTAACGAAGTAGAACTACTTCACTACTGTACTTAAGTACTAAAAGGTTGTATCTGTACTCTACTGGAGTATTGTTTTTTTCTCCTACTTCTACTTTTACTTCAGTACATATTTTCGATGAGCTTAATACTTTTACTCCAGTAGATTTTTTATGTGTTGCATAGTTACTCGTTACAATTATAAAAATGTTACGAATTAATCAATCATTGATCAGATCAAAGATGACAGTGCTGCCTGCCTGTATTGAGAGCACTTTAGTTTGTTTTAGACATGGAAAACCCAGAAATTCCACCTACAACTCCTTCACTTTCAACTGTTCATGGCGATGAGGAAAAAGACCACCCGTGACCCTATTTAGAGCCAATGTGCATTTGTCGGAGAGAAAGACAGTTCATATGGAATGAAGTGCATACTCTACCGTCGGATTTGAAGAAACATGTCAAGTTAAAGATAATATAATACACAAAACAGCAGTTTGAGCTATCCATAAGAGCTAGATAAGATAACTACCGTTAGCTACCCGCGGTTCACATCATGCTGCAATGTTCACATAACGTTAACTGTCTATCATAAAGGCTCTCACGCTGAATGGGGTTTTTGACCCATCATAAATATATATATATATATATATATATATATATATATATATATATATATATATATATATATATATATATATATATATATATATATATATATATATATATATACATATATATATATATATATATATATATATATATATATATATATATATATATATATATATATATATATCGTAAACCATGGTTCTTTTTGTTTTGCTTAATCCTGTGCCCCAAAAAAGATATTTAAAATAAACAAAACAATATGTCTTTTGACTGCTTTTTTAAAAATAACTACATAACGCAATACTTGTACTTTTACTTTCAGTACTTGAGTAGTAAATTTTTAAATAAACTACTTGCAATACTTAAGTACAAAAAATGTTGAACACCTTAGTACTTCCACTTAAGTATTGTGCTTAAAGAGCACTTCAACTTCTACTCAAGTCACTTTTTTGATAGAGCACTTGTACTTTTACTTAAGTCTGGGTCTCTAGTACTTTATACATCTCTGATCTCAAGCATACAAATGTCAGACAGCTAACAGGCTATTCAGAGCTGACCCTAGACCTGTTTTAATGATCCACAAAAATAGATTTGAGTTAATAGAACTCACACACCAAACATAATCTGTTTCATACTCAAGGCTGTTTCGCGTACTATCAGCAGTCTTTTCAAAACGTGTTCAAAACACAGAACATATATTTTGCTTACAAATTAATTTATTTAATTTTTTTTTTTTAATTAAAAGATTTATTTTAACACATAAAAAATGACAAATAACTCAGGAAACAGTTGTTTCCGTTCCATCAAGAGTTCATTTCCACTTAAGAGGTCTCCATGACCTCTGACCAGGCTTAGTAGATCATAAGAAAACAAATTATTTGGCATACAGAAAATGCAATGGCACACATATTATTCCAGTTTTACTCTGAAGAGGGATGACACCAAGGTCATCATATAATCTAGGCCCTTAAACATTCAACTTTATTAATAATCATAAAGACATAAGAAATTATACATGTTACTTTATCCTGAAGCAGACATTCATCATAAAAATCCAAACCATCACTATTTATGTAGAAATAATATTTTTTAACAATGTAATTCTTTGATTTATATATAAAGATATTTGTGTATTGCTGTACACCCCAGTGTGTAGCAGTGGCGGCTGGGGGGGGGGGGGGGGGGGGGGGGGGGGGGGCGCAAACACCAGAAAAAAACACCAGAAAAAAATCTAACTGTTGGTAAAGTAAGAGTGTAAAAGCCATTTTTCAGGTGATGTATCAAAAAACAAAAATATGACTAAAGCATATAATAACTGCATCACAAATCAGTTCATTTTAGTTCAATTTGGGTTTATTATCAGTAATGAAGTAATCAAGATAATCAGTAAACACACACACACACACACACACACACACACACACACACACACACACACACACAAACAAATGTTGCCTAATCACTGGCCAGTAGCACTACTTGAAAATAAATTATGCTCTCCTTTTTTATTTCTGGCTTGCAAATTTCTCAATAACCGTTAAAGTCAGTCATCTCAGTCACCAGTGTCTTCTCTATTGACAGCATAGCCAATGCATTCAGCCTCTCTTGCGTCATGCTGTTTGAAACAGCAAACACGGAAATAGTAAAAGGTATGACTTACATGAAACTGCCGGTCCTAAGCGGACTCGATTGCAGGGGGGACCCGATTTCTCATGACACCGGCCAACTCCGTTTATCATAACAAGTGCTGAAAAAAAGCCCCGAATATTCGCACGTTCGCCATCACTTGACTACTGGTGAATTTGCAAAGACGGTCGATCTGGTCCAAGCTTTTTGATTCTTTTTTTTTTCTTCATCCAAACGCCTTGTGAACGGATATCTTTGCAAAGATACAACGGCATTTTCCTTCATCTCGAGAAATTGCATTCTAAGCTCTTTGGTGAGAATGGTCCAATCACATAAGGCCAATCATATAAAAAAAATATGATTCGTTCTAACAACTAAAATGGGAGGTTTCGGGGCGCAGAGCGTTGCGCCCCAGGGACAATTTAAAACCGGCCAATTAGAGCTTATCCTCATATCACGTGCATTGCAAAAGTTTGTGTACCTACATAGACACTCATTAGTCCGGCGCCCCGCAGACATATGAAAAAATAATGTTCATACTTTTTTTTTTCAATAAATGTTAGTATGACTACAATAAATGTTAGAATGTTATAATTAAATCAATTTATTTTGTTAATATTTGTGATAATAAACATTAACATATTAAAGGGGTCTAACTTGAAGGGGGGGCGGCGCCCCAGCGCCCTCTATTGACCAGCTGCCACTGGTGTGTAGGCTATTAAGGCAATGTGCATATGTGTTTTGGACCTACAGTACATAGGTGCATTGCACCTTTAATGCACTCTTTAATAATAAAACCTTGCGCCATTGACTTTAGACCAGCTTTTTATTGGTCAATGGCATTGCCTAATTCAGTTGCCTCTGTCATGGAAATCTGCTAAAATTTGCTTACACCATACCAGTCTTTCTTGGTGGCTGTTGCAGAAACTGCCAGGCCATGTCTAAAATCGGAGCACCCAGAGAACTGCATGAATCAAATTGCATCTGTGCAATCAAGTCTATATCAAAATACTTTATTTAGGAACTCTTGACTGGTTGATGACAAAAGTTCCTTACATTGTTTTGGTAAAGTACGTTATTCTTTGCAAAAGAAAGAGCAGCAGTTTCTTCATTGCAAAATACAGGAAACAGCGGTAAACTCTTAAGAAACACAAAGTATGATGTAAAATATGATTCAAAAGTGATATCTCAAGTACAGGGGTTAGACAATCAAACTGAAATGCCTGGTTTCCTGCAAAGTGGCCAGGTTGCTACGTGATGCTGGTGGAGGAAAACCTTTCCATTATTGCCCCTCCAAAACACCTCAAAGTGGCTCAATAATATTTAGATCAAGTGACTGTGCAGACTATGGGAGATCAACTTCACTCTCATGTTCATCAAATCACTCTGTCTTGCTGTGTGTATTGGCACATTATCATCCACGATATACACTGCACCACCTTCAGGATACAATTTTTGAAACATTGGGTGCACATAGTCCTCCAGAGTGGTTCAGTAGGCTTGGGCAGTAACGGGCCCATCTAGCAGTATTGGGCCTAGGGAATGCCATGATATTGCAGCCCAAACCATCACTGATCCACCCCCATGCTTTACATTTCTGTAATTTAATGTCTGTTATTTTACAGTAAATTTCTGTAATTTAATGGCCGTTATTTTACATTTTTTTAACGTAAAATTACAGATTTTTTTTACAATGTGGGCAAGCAAAAGTCTGGGTGGTACGCTTCTTTGGAGCTTCTCTACATCATAGCTCTCCCGGCTGTGGGAAAGACAGTGAAAGTGGACTCATCAGAGAACAATATATGTTTCACATTGTCCACAGCCCAAGATTTTTGCTGCTGGCACCATTACAACCAATGTTTGGCATTGGCATGAGTGAACAATGGTTTGGCTATAGCAGCCTGGCCATGTATATTGACCCTGTGGAGCCACTAAAGAACAGTTTTGGTAAACACAGGACAGTTGAGGTGTACATTTAATTCTACAGTGAGTTGGGCAGCTGAGGTCTTATATGTTATTTGGATACAACCTGGGTTAGCACCCTGACATCCCTTTCAGACAGCTTTCTCTTGTGTCCACAGTTACACCTGTTGGATGTTGTTTGTCCTTCTTGGTGGTATGCTGACATTACCCTGGATCCTGTGGCTCTTGATGATCACAAATATTTGCTGTCTTGGTCACAGATGTGCCAGCAAGAGCCGCACTTACAATTTGTCCTCTTTTGTTGATATGTCACACATAATATTGTGAAAATTGCAATTTTTTGAGCAAAACTAAGTTATTACTCTGCTAATTAAACCTTCACACTGCTCTTATTGATGAAATGTGCAATCAATGAAGACTGGCCACCTCGGTCAAATTTAGCCATGAAACCTCAAACACTAAGTTGGCCAGTGTTTCAGTTTCATTTTCCAACCCCTGTATGTCTGCCAGTGTGTTTGTTTGCTGGTAGAGCTCTATGCAGCTCTCACATTGTCACCCACTGAACATAAGAAGGGTTGAACCTGGTCAGTATCTGGATGGGAATGGGAACCACTTGGGAAAACTAACCACCAAGCAATTCTGTGTTTGATAGAATTCTAAACATAGACAGCTTGGCTGAAACAAAGTTAAATTTGGGCTGTGAAATTCTAACATCTGTCAAAGGATTGCCCAAATTAGACCAGTCATCAAATACAAAGATTAGACAAACTTAAGTGTAGTCATTAATTTCTGTGTATTAGTCCAGTCTACTTTCAGTCTTTTCTTAGACATCTTTTTGACAGCCTAAGTTTAGCCAAGTTATGTTTAGACAAACTTCTTTCATACACGACAATTGCTTGTGTGGAAGATTGCTGCTAGAAGAGGTGCTAGTGAGGCCACTGGGGGTGTGCTCACCACTGTGATAAGGTAGTTCTCCATGATGGGGACACTATACTGTCAGTGTACACCATATACATTTCAGATGAGATGGTAAACCACGGTCCTGGCTCTCTGTGGTCATAAATCCCAGGATGTTCTTTAAAAAGAGTAGGGGTGTGTCTGATATCCTAGCTAAATCTGCCCCCTGTTCAGCTTTTTAACCATCCTCATATCATCTAATTGGCTTCCTCATTATGTCTCCTCTCCACCAATAAGCTGGTGTGTGGTGTTTGGTCTGGCACTGAATGGCTGCCATTCGAGGGGATTTCCTCCCAAATCAAATCAAAGTGAAGTTTATTTATAAACTAATTTCGAGAGGATCACGTGCTTATGATTGTTCTCAGCTATTCCTGCATCAGCTCATGATTGATTCTCCAATCAGATGATTCCTAACTCACTATAAATAACCAGAGTTTTCTTATCTCAATATCTTCGTCTTGAAGAACCCTCCCCCCTACCCACCCCTACTCCCCCTCCTTTTCAGATCGGCGATACGGCGGCCCAGTGATTAGCACTGTTGCCTCACAGCAAGAATGTCTCTGGTTAAAGTCCCTACTAAACCAGATGACATTTCTGTAAGGAGTTTGATCATTCTCCTTGTGCTCTTGTGGGTTTTCCCCGGGTTCTGCGGTTTCCTCCCACAGTTTAAAAACATGCAATAAGTAAATTGAACACACAAAACTGATACCATAGCCAAGCTCATAGTGAGTACACCTCTCCTCATCCATATCCGTCACTTAGCTAGAAATAAGCCAGAGGGAGTTCATCGAGATCTACCTGAGCTCAAACTCCCCTCTCACCCTGCAAACAGAAGGGAGCCCAGGGCTCGAGGATCTCATAACCTCAGGGCTCTTTCCCGGGACAGCATGCCAAACAAGCTTTATTATCAATCATCAGCTAAGTGTGAACTCTTAAAAGCATTTTGAGTGGCCAGAAAAGTGCTATATAAGAAATAATAATAATTATTATGTCTATTTGAATCAAAATATCTTCTAAAAAATATCAAAATATAACATAAAGCAAAACCATAGATCCTCTGCAGTGGTATAATGTTTCATACAGTCTCCCAGGGATAATGGGACACAACATTTTGTGAAACAGAGCAAAATAACACATGCAGTTAATATCTTACTATTTCACTTTTACTTATAGAACAGATTTTCCTCAAATGTATGTATGGCCCTTGACCCATCAGAACCAATTGAAAAAATCCAATTGTATCTTATAAAAAATAAATATGCTATTTGGAAAAGACTCCACATTGCTAAATTCTTACAGAGTTATCCAGAGATGTGTATTCTCAGCCTGATCTCACAAGAAAATGTAAGTATTTTACTAGTTCAGTCGTACAAAATTGTACGATTTTAAAAAGAAGGCGTGGCACCCAACCCCACCCCTAAACCCAACAGTCATTGGGGGATGAGCAAACCGTACTAAATTGTACGAATTAGATAATACGAATTCATACGAATTAGCCACTAAATCAAAAAGTTACGAATTGCCATGAGATTGTGTTGGTATTCTTCATTTTACTTTATAATTGCAACAATTTTAGCAATTATTTAGTTTTATTTGAACTTGTATTAAAATGTTCAATTGATCTTGTTTAACTCTCGATCTTTGTTTTCAGTTATGCTTTTAATTCATCACTTTAAACAAAATCATAAAATAAAAAAATAAAAACATTTCAATCTGAATCAAAAAGTACGGAAGTCCTAAGAGGCCATGCATTAAAATATTTTTTATCTCTTGTTTTGTCATGATCACGACTTAATTATCTCGTGATCTCGACATAACAACTCGTTTTCTCGTGATCTCGACATAACAAAAAGTTGTTATGTCATGATCATGACTTAATAAAGTTGTTATGTCGTGATAACGACTTAATAAAGTTGTTATGTCGTGATAACGACTTAATTTTCTCGTGATCTCGACATAACAACTCGTTTTCTCGTGATCTCGACATAACAAAAAGTTGTTATGTCATGATCATGACTTAATAAAGTTGTTATGTCGTGATAACGACTTAATAAAGTTGTTATGTCGTGATAACGACTTAATTTTCTCGTGATCTCGACATAACAACTCGTTTTCTCGTGATCTCGACATAACAAAAAGTTGTTATGTCATGATCATGACTTAATAAAGTTGTTATGTCGTGATAACGACTTAATTTTCTCATGATCTCGACATAACAAAAAGTTGTTGTCATGATCACGACTTAATAAAGTTGTTATGTCGTGATAACGACTTAATTTTCTCGTGATCTCAACATAACAAAAAGTTGTTATGTCATGATCATGACTTAATAAAGTTGTTATGTCGTGATAACGACTTAATTTTCTCGTGATCTCGACATAACAAAAAGTTGTTATGTCGTGATCACGACTTATTTTTTTTTTTGCTTTTATTTATTTATGTATTAATTATTATTATTATTATTATCTGGCAAATGTCTGGCCAGAGAGTCTACACCGGCCTTGCGAACAGGGAGAGGATAGCCAAACTGCAGACACGCATTTGTGCAACACATTAAAGGCGTTCAGAACAGCTATAATATGAGAGCAAACGCTCGTGCTCCTGATTAATGTACATTTATGATTATATTCACGTATTTGATTATATACCATTATTACAATAATATTCCCTCAACTGTTACCATTTTAAGGCAACTCTATATGGCGCAAAATAACTTGCTGCATGCATGAATTAAATTATGAAGAATGATGAAGATCCTGCACTTGCTTTGATCCTTTCCGCAAATTATTTACAACTTTAAAAATGCGCCATAGAGTTGCTTTAAAATGGTAACAGTTGATGCAAATTATTGTAAATAATGATCATATACATGAAGATAATCATGAATGTACATTAGAGCACGAGCGTTTGCTCTCATATTATGGCTGTTCTGAACGCCTTTAATGTGTTGCACATGCGCATCTGCAGTTATTCTCTCCCTGTTAATCGCAAGGCCGGTGTCCTGACATTTGCCAGATATTAATACTTATACTACTACTATACTACTAATAATAATAATAACAATAATACATAAATAAATAAATTAAAGCAAAAAAAAATAAGTCGTGATCACGACATAACAAGTTTTTTGTTATGTCGAGATCACGAGATAATTAAGTCGTGATCATGACAAAACAAGAGAGAAAAAATATTTTAATGCATGGCCTCTTAGGACTTCGGTAAAAAAGACAGTCTCATTAAGAAACTTAACGATCACGACCTACTCAAACACAAAGGTGAGAACAGGTCTCTAGAACTCTGCTGGCTGTACACAGGTCCAACATAGTTTGCTTAATCAACATTTAAAATTGTGTTTTAACCTAATCTAAGAAGTTTGAAGAAAAAAAGCAGCCAAAAGCATGAGGCAAATTAATTTTTTATAAAACCAGTTATTTGTACAACATATTAAGTGGCATGTTATTTATAAATTATTTACAATGTATGCCAATTGTTTACATTTACACCATACAAAAATTTGTAATACATGACATTGTGCACATCAGCCCTTGACCACAGTAAAAAACACTGTACATAAAACTGAATCATAAAATATGTAAAACAGTGACAGACAGTAGGAAATAGTTATATTTAACGCTTTATAATCAAAATAGTATTAATGAACTCTTGAACCAAATACTTCACAAATTCAAATTCCTTCTTTTCTCATGTGATAGTTTTATTCTTACTATTTGAGTGCTTTAAAGGTAGATATGTGTACATATATATTTATGTAGGAATGTACTAGGAGTCATGTGCAAAATGAGTGAGACTTTCACTCAAAAAAAAGGTCACCAACCCAGCAGCAGACTTGACAAGGCTTCGTTAACATATTTACAACATAGGCTCATTCTGAAAACGTAGCACTATATACGTTTTTTGGAGACTGCAAATTATGTAGACAGAGGTACGTATGGCTGCATTTAAATTTTTAAACGAACGCTATGAGGCGGAATGACGCCATTCTTTTTTGCGCTTACCAGCTGACTGCTTAACTCCGTACGGACAGCTTTCCCGATGTAACCAGTTTGTCCCGTTAGCTCGCCATGTACGTCGACGGACTTGAGATGCAGAAAGGAGTTGACCATGATGATGGGGTTCGAGTCCGGTGAAGAACAGTTCCAGAAAGCAGGTAAGACAAAAACAGAATCCAAAAAATAAAATAAACAAGTAAATAACAGGGTGAGAATGTGGTAAAATCTGAAAACGTGGTAAAAATCAGACGAGGGATTTTCTTTTTCTGGACTGCTTTTGAAAATTGTTGGTTGGGTTTAGGGAAGTGAGTGGGCGGGTCAGTTGATCAGTCAGTCAGTCAAACAGTCAGTCAATAGCGGCCTAGAAGAGAAATTTAAGATCTCAAAAAGCGTACACAGCGGCCTCTCATGGAGTCGCGAAAACATAAACTGCAAAAAAACATACCCCCTGGGACGTATTTCGCGCCCTCCAGAAATGTATATAGAGGTACGTTTTCAGAATGAGCCTGGGTTGCATGTTAAACAGCTGGTGGTACAGGTCATAACTCCTGCTTTCTCCATGTAAATGAATGGAGTGTGGAAATATAAATGTATATAATCTAGTTTCAAATTAACAGTGATATTTATATAACTATATAAAGTTATATTCTTTGGTTTTTAATTATCTAATTTAATTCAAAACTGAAAACATTAAAAACCTCTTGCTTCCTGGGCATGAGCTGAGCCACAGTAAAGCAAATGCTAAAGGTAGGGTCCCACTGACTGTGCCTTTGTCTTTGGGTGCAACTTTTAAGCTGGTCAGGGCAGGTGAAACCTCAGGATCTATTCAAGACCCTAAAACAAAATCTTCAACTAAAACTAGTCATGCCCGTTTTTCTATGTTTCCACCTACTAACACTGCACCCTCCTCCTAAATCACAAACAAGACTCATTTTAGACCTGTTTTTAGACTTGTGATAAAACTTGCTGACTGCAGACCTGTAAGAGACTCCTGTTGGCCCTTGCAGACTCGTGGACTTCTTGAAGACGCTGTATGACTGCAGACTAACCAACACGTCTCCATAAATCAAATCTGCTTGTTCGAGTCTTCTGGACTGGGTTCTCATTCATTTATTATTATTATTCCAACAGGAGTAAGAAATAATAAAATAAAAATTGTGCTTGAAATATTCCGTTCTATCATTCCGTTTGCCTGTATTTAGTTATTTGAGGCATGATGGTCTCATGCAAGTGTACTTTTGATTGGGTCTGTGTATTTGGTGAGACATACTGCTCACCTGTCATGATCACTACTGTGCAATGGAAACAGAAAAAAGGTTCCAGTAGATGTGAATAATGGCCCCAGCCTACTAAACTAAAGAATGAACTGGCATCAAATTTGTATTTCTAACTGAAAGTGCGTATACATTCTAGCACATCCCATTAACTAGCAGAAATTACACACAGGATATCTGTGTCATAATGGTGGGGTTCAGAGAACAGCTGTAAATGACCACCCATGAACTGTGAGCATCACTCCAATAAGTCAGTTTCAAAAGGAACCAGGTGGTAGTATGACAGGTTAGTGACGTAAGCCTCAGGATCATCATCACTCAGGTCTTGATCCACATGATCCAAAGATTCTCTCCCATCCTCATCATACCTGCAATTTGCGAGATCATGAATTTTAGTACATGATATTTATGGGGGAAATAAGCATCATAGTCAGTATTTCAATACCTGTGGTGTTGTTAATTTTAGAGCCACAAGTGTATAACTAATTGTTTGCTATTTTACAAAAACGTAATTAACTGTCCACATACAGTTAGGTCCATAAATATTTGGACATCGACACAATTCTAACATTTACACCAACACAATCAATTTGAAATGAAACTAAATGAAAAGTAATTGGACAGAATAATAATCATAAATCACACGTTCACTTTTTAATAATTGGTTGCAAATCCTTTGCAGTCAATTACAGCCTGAAGTCTGGAACGCATAAACATCACCAGATGCTGGGTTTCATTCCTGGTGGTGCTCTGCCAGGCCTCTGCTGCAAATGTCTTCAGTTCCTGCTTGTTCTTGGGGCATTTTCTCTTCAGTTTTGTATTCAGTATGTAAAATGCATGCTCAATCGGATTCATATCAGGTGATTGACTTGGCCATTGCATAACCAGGGTATATACAGGAATCCTAAAGGTAATTTCAATACCTTTTTAAGACTTTTTAAAGACCATCTTAGAATATTTTAAGACCTCATCGCAACTTCAAGTTCTAATACATATTCATAAACAGTAGTTAAATAAATCAACGGAGCACAACCACACGACAGAACTCAGATAAGCTCAAAAGAAACAAAGCTTGAAAGAATAAATTACCTGGCTGTTTTCAGCGACAGGCTTCAGCCACTGTTTAAACTTGTCTTTCTCCAGCCAGGAGTACGCAAACTTACATTTTCCCATTTTGCCATCTGTTTCGCTCTAATGGCTCTATGGCTACACATGAAGAGCGTCACATCACCTTCCCGCGTTTGTCGCAAATTACTTGACATCACCCGGACGGAAGAGCTTGGCCGGACACGCCTTGGCCCGAACCAATCGCACGCCATTGTTAATATTAGGAGGAAAATAAATATGTGTATGCTTTTTTTGGAGTCAAACACTTTGGACAACACTTGAACAAAATTTAAGACCTCGTAATACCTTTTAAGGGCTCTAATTTTCTCATGATTGATTTATCAACTTTTATTACTTTTTAAGACCTTGCGGACACCCTGAAAACACTCCACTCCACTCTTTGGTTGCTTTTGCAGTATGCTTTGGGTCACTATCCATCTGCACTATGAAGCGCGGTCCCATGAGTTCTGAAGCATTTGGCTTAATATGAGCAGAATATTGCCTGAAACACTTCAGAATTCATCCTGCTGCTTTTGTCAGCAGTCACATCATAAATAAATACAAGAGAACCAGTTCCATTGACAGCCATACATGCCCACGCCATGACACTACCGCCACCATGCTTCACTGCTTAGGATCATGAGCAGTTACTTTCCTTCTCCATACTCTTCTCTTCCTATCACTCTGGTACAAGTTGATCTTGATCTCATTTGTCCATAGGATGTTGTTCCAGCACTGTGAAGGCTTTTTTAGAACTCTAATCAGGCCTTCCTGTTTTTGAGGCACATCAATGGTTTACATCTTGGGGTGAACCCTCTGTATTCACTCTAATGTAGTCTTTTCTTGATTGTTGACTCTGACACACATACATCTAGCTCCTGGAGAGCGTTCTTGATCTGGCCAACTGTTGTGAAGGGTGTTTTCTTTACCAGGGAAAGAATTCTTTGGTTATCCACTACAGCTGTTTCCGTGGTCTTCTGGGTCTTTTGGTGTTTCTGAGCTCACTGGTGCGTTCCTTCTTTTTGAGAATGTTGCAAACAGTTGTTTTGGCCATGCCTGATGTTTTTGCTATCTCTCTGATGGGTTTGTTTTGTTTTTCTCAGCCTAATGATGGCTTGCTTGACTGACAACTCGTTGGATCTCATCTTGAAAGTTGACAGTAACAGATTCCAAATGAACTCTGAACCTTTTATCTGCTCATTGTGATTGGGATGGTGAGGGACTAAGACACACCTGGCCATGTAACAGCTTAGAAGCCAATTGTCCAATTACTTTTGGTCCCTTAACAAGTGAAAGGCACATATGCAAATTTTGTTGTAATTCTGTTGTAAAACTGTTGACAGTCTGCAGTTAAAGCACATCTTGTTTTTTTAATTTCAAATCCATCGTGTTGGTGTATAGAGCCAAAAATGTTAGAATTGTGTCGATGTCCAAGTATTTATGGACCTAACTGTATGTGTACACATTACAACTAAGGCGATTTAATGACATGTTATTCTGTTTAGATCAGTTCAATTATTGAGAACAATGACATTACAATACAATAACAACAAAACATATTGTATGAACAATAATGGCACATATGCAAAAACCTATTAGCAATATGGGCTAATAATAGAAAACACTGCTTTTTGCAACAACAAAATTTCATCCTTTCATCATGCAATGTAAACTAGCTCAAGTTGCATGATAGTTGTTTTTTCCTAAATTAAAACTACATTTTACTCAAAAGTTTAGCTTATAATATACTAACATATTCATTATACTTCACTGTACATATTAATATATATATGTGTGACCCCCCCACTATGAAACCTGGCTAAAGTCACCTAAACTATTTCCGATATATATAGTTGTATAGCCATAAAAAGGAAAAGAAATGGCACTTTCTGTTTATTGCAGTAAATGCTAGATTAAAGGTTATCAAAAACAGCACTATATTTACATTTATGACCTGATAAAAATCTGAAATTAACAATTTAATTAACACTACGTATTATTTTACAAAGCAAAATTGAAGATTTCTAACTAAATACTAATTTCATTCATCTCTGGGTTTATTTTTGGTACAGAAACTCCTCCGGATTTTCATATTATTATGTTAATATAACATAATTAACAGGCTATTACACAAAAAATTAATAAATATTAATTAAATAAATTAATTAATAAAAATTCCTTTATGTCCCACAATTTTTTTTCTTGTGACAAATTGTTTCTTTATATCTACTGTATAAAGAACCATTGATTTTTGAAAAATTTTAATATGCATGGAAGTTCCTGAGGTGATTTGCATTGACTATTTATGGTTGAAAAGGGGAGGGGGGTGTAAAGGGCAGGATGTAAGACCTCTACATTAGCAAAATCTCAGATTGGCTGAATCTCAGATTATAAGGCTAAAATTGCATGAAGATGTGTGTGCACAGTTTTATAAATCTCAATAGTTTTTCGCACATCCCAAGGCGGTTTTACAGAAGCTTTTAAAAAGCACCCCCTTTCCTTCCAAAATTTAATTTGTGTATATAATTAACAGGCTATTACACAAATATATTTTTTAAATGCTATGTACTGCTGTGGCCACAAAAACAAAACAAAAAAATTCCTTTATGGCCCACAATTTTTTTTTCTTGTGACAAATTGTTTATTTATATCTACTGTATAAAGAACCATTGATTTTTGAAAAAATTTTAATATGCATGGAAGTTCCTGAGGTGATTTGCATTGACTATTTATGGTTGAAAAGGGGAGGGGGGTGTAAAGGGCAGGATGTAAGACCTCTACATTAGCAAAATCTCAGATTGGCTGAATCTCAGATTATAAGGCTAAAATTGCATGAATATGTGTGTCACAATCACCAGCGATCTTCTCCCCATAGATCGCTGGTTTACATGCACATTCACTATTGGACTACATATCCGCCATTCAATGAACTACATTTCCATACATGCACGACTCTGACATCACACACAACCGGTTCCAGTTCTTCACTGATTACATCCACAGCTGAAACCGCTCAAGGACTGAATACACACAGCATATAAACAGCAAACACACACTCTCCAGTTGCCGAGTCTTGTTACCTGTTCACAGTCACAATTCCTAGCGTTACCTTGTCTTGTTCTTGCCGTGTTTGGACCCTCGCCTTGATTGTTGATTTCTCCCCGTCTGCTGCCAGCCTTATGACCATCTGCCTGCTACATTGACCACGATTCAGGATTTTCCTCATACATCTGTTTGCTCCTGTACTGATCATTGCTTGCCTGACCATTCCTTTAATTAAACCTGCATTTGGATCCGCATCCTGTTGTCAGCATCCATCCCTGGTTACAGAAGACTCGGCCACAACATGGATCCAGCGGGTGTCAAGATCATGCGTCTCCGTCAGGAAGCCAAGTCAATCGAGGAGTATGTGGAGGACTTTATCCAGGTAGCTCATTTAACATCTATGAACAATTCATGCCTAATGATTTTCTTCCGTGGAGGACTTTCTGAGCCATTTTATTCATACATGCCATTTCCTGAACCCCATTGGACACTAGAGTTTTACATTGACCTTGTACTCAAACTCAGTGGGTCCCCCTTCACCGTAGGCGAGGTGGAGGAAACCCCTAAATGTTTTTTGGGGGGGGGCAATAGACAGCGAGACCCGCCGGCAACGGGGCTGGCTGTTCCCTCCAGTAAAATCATTATGCTGGCATCTCCTATACTCCTGTCCCCTGTTCACCAGCCTAGACCACAGCCAGATAACAAGATGGCTGCCGCCAGTCCTCCATGTAACAAAATGGCCACCCCCAGTTCTCCAGCTCACAAAATGGCCACTTCCAGTCCTCCAGCTAACAAGATGGTCACCTCCAGTCCTTCAGTTGACAAAATGGCCGCCTCCAGTTCTCTAGCCAACAAAATGGCCTCTTCCAGTCCTCATGTTCACAAGATGGCCACCTCCAGTTCCTCAGCTCACAAGATGGCTGTCTCCAGTCCTTCAGTTGACAAAATGGCCGCTTCCAGTCTTCCAGCTCACAAGATGGTCGCCTCCAGTCTTCCAGCTCACAAGATGGCTGTCTCCAGTCCTTTAGTTCACAAAATGGCTGCCTCCAGTCCTCCAGCTCACAAAGTGGCCACAACCAGCCCTCCAGCTCACGCAGAGGTAAGCGCCAATCTGCAAATAGCTCAAAAGATGATTTCCTGTTCCGAGTCTGTTCCTGCCATAGTTCCTGTTCCTGTTCTTGAAATGCCATCACCTGAGCCACCAGAATGGCCACCACCACCTGAGTTGCCAGAGCTGCTGCCACCACCAGAGCTGTTACTGCCAGAGCTACCACCGCCACCTCCAGAGCTGCCAGATCCTCAGTCACGGCCAGAGCTGCCAGATCCTCAGTCATTGCCAGAGCTGCCAGATCCTCAATCACCGCCAGAGCTGCCAGATCCTCAGTCACCGCCAGAGCTGCCAGAGTCGCCGCCGCCAGAGCTGCCAGAGTCGCCGCCGCCAGAGCTGCCAGAGTCGCCGCCGCCAGAGCTGCCAGAGTCGCCGCCGCCAGAGCTGCCAGAGTCGCCGCCGCCAGAGCTGCCAGAGTCGCCGCCGCCAGAGCTGCCAGAGTCGCCGCCGCCAGAGCTGCCAGAGTCGCCGCCGCCAGAGCTGCCAGAGTCGCCGCCGCCAGAGCTGCCAGAGTCGCCGCCGCCAGAGCTGCCAGAGTCGCCGCCGCCAGAGCTGCCAGAGTCGCCGCCGCCAGAGCTGCCAGAGTCGCCGCCGCCAGAGCTGCCAGAGTCGCCGCCGCCAGAACCCTTTGTATTCCCCGAATGGTGGGCACCAGATATCTCTGAATCCCTCGAATGGCGGGCGCCAGAAACCTCTGAATCCCTCGAATGGCGGGCGCCAGAAACCTCTGAATCCCTCGAATGGCGGGCGCCAGAAACCTCTGAATCCCCCGAATGGCGGGCGCCAGAAACCTCTGAATCCCTCGAATGGCGGGCGCCAGAAACCTCTGAATCTCTTGAATGGCGAGCATCAGATGACCCTGAATTCCCCAAATGGCGGGCGCCAGATCCACTTGAATTCCCCGAAGGGCGGGCGCCAGATCCACCTGAATCCCTTGAAGGGCCAGGGGTACGAGACCCACCTGAGTCCCAGGAAGGGCCAGAGCAGTCACCTGAGTCCCACGAAGGGCCAGAGCAGTCACCTGAATCCCACGAAGGGCCCGAGCAGTCACCTGAGTCCCACGAAAGGCCAGAGCAGTCACCTGAGTCCCACGAAAGGCCCGAGCTGTCACCTGAGTCCCACGAAAGGCCAGAGCCGCCACCTGAGTTCCACGAATGGCCAGAGCCGCCACCTGAGTTCCACGAATGGCCAGAGCCGCCACCTGAGTTCCACGAATGGCCAGAGCCGCCACCTGAGTTCCACGAATGGCCAGAGCCGCCACCTGAGCTCCATGACTGGTCAGAGCCGCCACCTCAGTCCCACGAAGGACTGCCAAAGCCGTATAATTTCCAAGAGTCACTAGAGCCGAGTGACTTCCCTAAGCCTCCTGACCCACTGGGGTTGAAAGAACTGCCAGTGCTCCTTGAACCCAAGCCTCCTGACCCACTGGAGTTAAATGAACTGCCAGTATCTCCTGAACCCAAGCCTCCAGACCCACTCGGGTTAAATGAAATGCCTGTATCTCCTGAACCCAAGCCTCCTGACCCACTGGAGTTTAATGAACTGCCAGTGCCCCTTGAACCAAAGCCTCCTGATCCATGGGGGTTATATGAACTGCCTGTGCCTGCTGAACCTAAGCCCCAGACCAACTTCAGCTCCATGCTCCAGGCCTTTTGCAACTCCACACTCCAGGCCTTCAGCAGCTTCACTCTTCAGGCCTTACGCAGCTCCAGCTCCATTCTCCGGGCCTTCCACACTCCAGGCCCTCAGCAGCTTCACTCTTCAGGCCTTACGCAGCCCCAACTCCACGCTCCAGGCCCTCCGCAGCTCCACGCTCCAGGCCCTCAGCAGCTTCACTCTTCAGGCCTTACGCAGCTCCAACTCCATGCTCCAGGCCCTCTGCAGCTCCAACTCCACGCTCCAGGCCCTCTGCAGCTCCATACTCCAGGCCTTGTACAGTTCCACTCTCCAGGCCTTCTGCAGCTCCACGCTCCGGGCCTTCCGCAACTCCAAGCTCTAGTCCCTCTGCAACTCTACGCTCCAGGCCCTCTGCAGCCCCATACTCCAGGCCTTGTACAGCTCCATGCTCCAGGCCCTCCGCAGCTCCACTCTCCAGACCTTCTGCAGCTCCACGCTCCGGGCCTTCCGCAGCTCCACGCTCCAGGCCCTCCGCAGTTCCACTCTCCAGGTCTTCCGCAGCCCCACGCTCCAGGCCCTCCGCAGCTCCATTCTCCGGGCCTTCCGCAGCTCCACGCTCCAGGCCCTCCGCAGCTCCACTCTCCGGGCCTTCCGCAGCCCCACGCTCCAGGCCCTCCGCAGCTCCATTCTCCGGGCCTTCCGCAGCTCCACGCTCCAGGCCCTCCGCAGTTCCACTCTCCGGGCCTTCCGCAGCCCCACGCTCCAGGCCCTCCACAGCTCCATTCTCCGGGCCTTCCACAGCTCCACGCTCCAGGCCCTCCGCAGTTCCACTCTCCGGGCCTTCCGCAGCTCCACGCTCCAGGCCCTCCGCAGCTCCACTCTCTGGGCCTACTGCTGCTTCATGCTTCAGACACTCCTCAGCTGCATGGTCCTGGCCCTCCATCCCTCCCCCTGTTCCGCCTCCGCTCTACCTCCCGCCTGAACTATGATAGGAGTGTCTGGAAGCCACTCCTTAAAGGGGGGGCTCTGTCACAATCACCAGCGATCTTCTCCCCATAGATCGCTGGTTTACATGCACATTCACTATTGGACTACATATCCGCCATTCAATGAACTACATTTTCATACATGCACGACTCTGACATCACACACAACCGGTTCCAGTTCTTCACTGATTACATCCACAGCTGAAACCGCTCAAGGACTGAATACACACAGCATATAAACAGCAAACACACACTCTCCAGTTGCCGAGTCTTGTTACCTGTTCACAGTCACAATTCCTAGCGTTACCTTGTCTTGTTCTTGCCGTGTTTGGACCCTCGCCTTGATTGTTGATTTCTCCCCGTCTGCTGCCAGCCTTATGACCATCTGCCTGCTACATTGACCACGATTCAGGATTTTCCTCATACATCTGTTTGCTCCTGTACTGATCATTGCTTGCCTGACCATTCCTTTAAATAAACCTGCATTTGGATCCGCATCCTGTTGTCAGCATCCATCCCTGGTTACAATGTGTGTGCACAGTTTTATAAATCTCAATAGTTTTTCGCACATCCCAAGGCGGTTTTACAGAAGCTTTTAAAAAGCACCCCCTTTCCTTTCAAAATTTAATTTGTGTATATAAGTTTCTGTGCGTATAAGACATACTTTGAAGCAGATTAGATGGCTCCATCTCTAGATAGCATCTTTGGACAGGAGGGCATTAAAAATATCTTCGCTGAATGCTCCACTCATAACTGCAAAGCGATTTGGGTGTATGACCATACACGTTAAATGCGCTATATAAATACACATTATTTACATTACTTACTTACTGATAGACTTGTCATAAACTGCAGAGTAGTGGTTAAGACCGTTGATCTGATTATCTCATTGCTACGTAATTGTGACTTTTTTCTTGACATTTTTAATAGAAGTTCAGAACTTAAATATAATAAATAACTATAATAAAGGCTTTTTCAACTCTACATAAGTTATTAATCAGCTGCATTTAGCATGTAACGAACACTAATTTAAGTATTAGACTTGGAGAAATGTTATAAAACATCTAATTGTGAGGGTCTTGAGTTTCTTTGCAGAGCTTCCTTCTCACACCCAGAGAAGGAAGTACAGCTTCCTGTCAGTGACAGAACACTATGCACTCAAAAAAACAAAACAAAAAATTACTACAAGTATGTCAATGGCATATGAAAAATCCATTAAATAATTATAACGAAGAGTCTCTTATAACCAATATTTATAAATTCCTTTTTTTAGGCACGCAGAGATTTAGACTGAGATGTCACAGCGGGGATTGTGATACACTTACGAGTGCTGGGCTGAGTCAGTGGAGGATGGTCTCTCTTTGTCCAGTGGAACACTCTCATCAAACACAATAGTTTCTGTGTTCGCCAGGCAAAACCCATTAGACCTCATGATCTCTGTAGAAGTGGATGATAAGAATACAAATACATGTAAAAATTATTAAAGGTTACATTGTGTGTGTGTGTGTGTGTGTTTATAAAAAAATCTTTTCTTGCAACTGTACTGTATATATACTAATGGAGTTGGTAGAAGGTCTAGCTGATAAGATTGATATTTACTTATCAGACACACTATCTCTGAAGTAGTTGGTAGTGCAAAGGTAGTAAAAGAGTTTATTGTTAACTATAAAGTAGTTGCTGATAAACATTTTTATACTTAGACTCAGAGGCTGCTAAATAATGTTGGCAACACTACAATAACAGTACATGAATAATGATGTATTAATATGTAAACTAAACATTCATTTTGAATTAATGATGAGTTAATGAATGCGCTAATTATGAACTAGCTTCAACATGAGTCACATGAGTTCATCTGTGAATACAGGCAACCTTAATTACTTGTTCATCTAGTTAATTAATGTATTAATAAACATTTAAGTTTAAGCTAAGTGTAACCAACATGAACTCATGAGCTGTTAATGTATAATTATGTCGTGACTACTTAGAGGGGAACATCACCATTAACTCATCCTTAACTACTCATAAACTCCTGTGTTTAAAGTGTTCTTGTTGATTTTGACAGAACACTTTTCTATTGTTAATTAGTGTAAACACACTAGACAGATGTGCATAAGTTTATGAGTAGTTATAAGAATGGGTTAATGATGATGTGTCCCTCCAAGTAAAGTCATGATATAATTATACATTAACATATTAGTTCATGATGATTAAATTAAGCATAAACTAATGTGGTAATTAATACATTCATTAAACAATAATGTATTAACAAGTAATTAAGGTAGCCATTATTCACACAAGAACTCTTGTGACTCATGTTGTAGTTAAAGTTAGTTCATGATTAGCACATTCCTTAACTCATCATTAGTTCATTCATTCATTCATTTTCTTCTAGTACCTTTATTAATCAGGGGTCGCCACAGTGGAATGAACTGCCAACTTATCCGGCATATGTTTTACGCAGCGTATGGCCTTCCAGCCGCAACCCAGAACTGGGAAACACCCATACACTCTTGCATTCACACCCACACATACACTATGGCCAATTTAGCTTCACAAATAGCGCATGTCTTTGGACTGTGGGGGAAACCCACACGAACACAGGAAGAACATGCAAACTCCATACAGAACCAGCGACCTTCTTGCTGTGAGGCGACAGCGCTACCCAATGTGCCATTGTGTCGCCCATCATTAGTTCATAATAAAGTAATGTTTAGTTAACATACTAACACATCTTTATCCATGTACTGTTGTTGTAAAGTGTTACCATTACTGAGAAATCAAATCGGGATTTTCCAGTGCTGATCTAATTATGTTAGAATATTAATCAGATTTAGGTTTGAACAGTAAAGCCTGACTTGCCATAAAAATACTCTAACCTACGGCACTTTGTTTTGAATTGATGCAGTTTAGGTGTAAACCAAGAAGCTGAATATCCAAATGAAACAGAGTAAAATCATCTAAAATCATATTTAGTCCATAACTGTAATATGAAACCAATTCATCAACATTAGAGAAATCAAATTTGTCCACATCAGTGTTCTTAATATTCTGAAAGGAAATCAGGTGACATGGGTTTACCTTAAAAACTGGCAGTAGGTGATCGATATCGATAAGTTATTGTTAAATTTCTGAATTCCAAAGTAATCCAAGAAGGATAAAATTGCACTTGGAAATGCATTACTGACAATGTCTACATCAGGGGTTCGCAATCCTGTTCCTCGAGATCTACCTTCCTGCATAGTTCAGTTTCAACCCTGATCAAACACACCTGAACCAATTAATTAGGATCTGAACAGCACCTGATAATTACAGGCAGGTGTGTTTGATATGGGTTGCAACAGAAATCTGCAGGAAGGTAGATCTCCAGGAACAGGATTGAGCACCCCTGGTCTACATGAAAGCAAAAATCGCTGAGCTTAACAACAATTGGATAAATAGAAAGAACATAGAAGTCAGGAATACAGAAAGTTCAGTTAAAACGTTGCCTACGTATCGCTGTCAACATTGCCAATTTTACATTGTCTTGTTTTTTGTGAGTATGTTGTTGTATACTGCACTGTCTGTATTTTCCACTGTCTGTATTTTGCACTGTCTGTATCCTGCACTGTCTGTATTTTTGCACTGTCTGTATTTCGCACTGTCGTTGTATTTGCACTGTCTGTATTTTGCACTGTCGTTGTATTTACACTGTCTGTATTTCGCACTGTCGTTGTATTTGCACTGTCTGTATTTTGCACTGTCGTTGTATTTACACTGTCTGTATTTTGCACTGTCTGGAGCCAGCACCTAAGCTTTTCACTCATCATAGCACACGTGCTGCTGCTGATGTGACAATAAAAGTGATTTGATTTGATTTGATTTAAAAAGGAATTATTGCAGTTGGGAGGCTGGTAAATGGTTGTGAGGGTGGCAGGATTTGCACTATTATTTTTTAAAAGGCAATTAACTCTAAAGAATTAACTAACAGGCAAAGTCCTCTCCTAGAACCTTATCGTGGTGGAGGGGTTTGGCTGCGTCAATGATCCTGGGCGCTATGTTATTCGGATACCGGATAACAGAAAAGGCATCATTTAAATAAATATAACACTCATTCACTTTCCTTCGGGTTATTCCCTAATTTATCGTGATTTACTCTGGCATGTGTTTTATGCCATTTGTTTAGTGCAGTTGATGCCTTTCCAGCCACAACCTACCACTGAGAGTACACTAACTCGTGAACCCCAGGTGCTGGAAAACATCCATATATTCCTCGTTCACACACACTCAATCACAACGGGCAGTTTAGTTCACACAATTTAGTTTACCGAATGTTTTCACCCGCTTCAAATGAAGGCTGTTATCATCAATCCATATGGTTAATCAGCTATACTAATAGAGAAGACTCCAGATCCAGATCTGTTTTTACATTACTGTGATGGTTGGGTTTAGGGTTGGGGTAAGGGTAGACATTAATAAAATACAATTAATGGGAAATTTAATAAATAATATAAATAATTCTTTTTAACTTCCGGCCGCAGCCGTATCTTTAGCTGATTAACCATGAGTATGGATGATAACAGCCTTCTGAGCCTACCAATAGGCTCAGAAGGCCCCTACGGGCCCACATCTATCAGCTGATAACCACTGATAACGTCCATTCAATCGAGTGATAACATTCAAATCGGCTGATGTTTTTGGACTGTGGGGAAAACCGGAGCACCCGGATGAAACCCACATGAACACGGGGAGAACATGCAAGCTCTACACAGAAATGCCACCTGACCCAGCCTGGACTCGAACCAGTGACCTTCTTTTTGTGAGGTGACAGTGCTACTGACTAAGCCACTGTGTCACTCTAGCTGAAACACAACACAGTAATAATACAACGAGGATGCACAGCAATGAACTATGGCCATGAGTAAAACATAGCTTCTTGTCTTCTTGTGACAAACAGCCACACACTCAGAAGAAAGAACAGGCTCATGTCAGTTCACATGTCATCTCTAAAAATACATGGAAGTGTGATGCATGCAACTTCCTCTCTCTCCATTTGAGCCTACTTGCCCAATGTCTACATTCAAAATAACTTCAGAATGCAAAAGAGACACAATATGTCAACAGTCCTCACAGCTTTCTTTGTACAAAAAGGATTTGTACAATCAATACTTTCCAGCATCCACCGCACCTATCAAGTGAAGTCGATTAAGAGACTGTACTGTTCTATATACTTAACTGTACTGGTCAATTAAAGTGAGTCATAAAACACCAAAGGGACCATCCAGATTCTCATGGGAAACAGAAGCAAATGCAAACTTCTGTCAGGGGATGCTGGTGCATATAATTATACATTATAATAAAAAGGAAAGGGGCGTCGTGGTGGCGCAGTGGGTAGCACGATCGCCTCACAGCAAGAAGGTCACTGGTTCGAGCTCCTGCTGGGTCAGTTGTCATTTCTGTGTGAAGTTTGCATGTTCTCCCGTGTTCACAAGGGTTTCCTCCAGGTGCTCCGGTTTCCCCCACAGTGCAAAGACATGTGCCATAGGTGAATTGATTAAGCTAAATTGGCCGCAGTGTATGTGTGTGAAAGAATGTGTATGAATGTTTCCTAGTTATGGGTTGCAGCTGGAAGGGCATCCGTTGCGTAAATCATATGCTGGATAAGTTGGCAGTTCATTTCGCTGTGGTGACCCCTGAATAATAAAGAGACTAAGCCAAAAAGAAAATGAATTAATTAATTAAAAGGAAAGTTAATGCAACACAGTGCTAAATATCCCAACTCCTTTAGACTGTGTTGCGGCCATCGTAATCAAATTGTGTTTATGTTTACAGAATACAATTTATTTGGTCAATAAAAAGATTGTAAATATTTTCTTTGTACTTTCGCTTTTGTTTATTGAATTTTGTAAAATGCACCAATAATAATAATAATAATAATTTTTATTTATATAGCGCCTTTCCAGAGCTCAAGGACACTTTACAAAAATGCGACAAGAAAAGATAATACAAGCAAATAAATATCAGCAACAATCGATAGACAAACATAAATGAAATCAAATACAACAAACTGGAAATACTAAAACAAGACCTAAGAGACAAATAAACAGAGTGCAGTTGGATCAGATAAAGTGGTCAGTTTGTCAGTTCAGAAGTGAAACATTCAGAGAATAAGTGAGTTTTAAGTAGAGATTTGAATTCAGAGATGTTATTAGTAAAACGGTGTGAGCGTGGTAAAGAGTTCCAGAGTTTGGGTGCAATAACACTAAACGATCTGCCCCCCATTGAAGAAAGACGGTACCGAGGGACAGCGAGAAGGCCAGAGTCAGCGGAACGTAATGAGCGAGTTGGGGTGTATAGGACAAGCATATTGCAGAGATAAGAGGGAGCTTGGCTATTTAGAGATCTAAATGCAAGGAGGAGAATTTTGAATTTAATGCGGTATGCAACTGGGAGCCAATGGAGGTCGTACAGGATTGGGGTTATATGAGCAGAACGTTTGGTATGAGTGAGTACTCTGGCCGCAGAGTTTTGGATATACTGTAATTTGGAGATGAGGCTGGCAGGCAGGCCGATGAAAAGGGCATTACAGTAGTCAATGCGTGAAGAGACAAATGCATGGACGACAGTCTCAGCATCCTTGCTACTGATGAAGGGACGTAGTTGGGAAATGCGACGTAAATGAAAAAATGCGGATTTAATAACAGATTTAATGTGAGACTGAAAGGAGAGTGTGGAGTCGAAAATTACGCCTAAGTTTTTGACAGAAGTAGTAATGTTTTAATGTGAGAGCCAGCAATTTCACAGGAGAAACTGGCCGAAATATTGCTGGTGAGTGCTGGGGTGCCAATGAAAATGATCTCAGTTTTGCCCGTGTTGAGTTTCAAGGAATTTGAAGTAAGCCAATCATTAATGTCCTTCACACAGGCAGATATTTTATCAATATCGGCGGATGAAGTAGGTGTGCAGACAGAGTAAAGTTGAATATGGTCAGCGTAGAAGTGATAGTTTAGACCATGATGTTGCAAAATTAGACCAAGTGGGATTAAGTATATAGTGAATAATAATGGGCCTAGAACGGATCCCTGGGGAACACCTCGCTTTAGGGGGACAGTGGGTGACCGAAAAATCCTCGGTCTTTAGACATCTTTATCTTTATCTTATCAACATCTTTAGAATTAGGATGTTAATTACACTATAATAATACTATAAAACAATATGATAAATGACATAAATATTAACAAGCATTTTAACATTAAATGCCTACCTGAAATCTTAACTGGATTTTGAAAGCATGGTTGAATCTTGTGGATGTTGTCATTCCTCAGAACCTGGTCTAGCGGTGAGCGTTCAAAGAATGTTAAAACAACCTCCGACCTAGAAAACTAAAAAATAAAAAAAAGAAGATTTTTTAAAAGACTGTTATTAGGTAATTCAGGAAGATATTCAGGTAATTGAATTGACTTGTTAATTGATTAGATGTAATAAAGTCAAATAACCACACATGCTACCTGTTTGTTGGGAGTCATATTTTAATAACACATAAGTCCTTTTATTCTGACACTGGTTTCATCAGTGTTTCTCACCTTCCAAGGCATGTTTATAGTGGACTTCAACAATCGCTCCACTTCATTTAGCTTTGTCTCAATATCTCTTGCTTCTTTAGTCTTCACAAGCCCTGTGAGAGCACAAATATATTAGTACAGCCTTTCTAACAGACTTTTCATCAGCTCACAATTCTGCCTTTTACTGTAGCTAATTATTATGTTGGTTGGAAAAAGTCAACATGCTGTTATGCTATTTAAGCTCAAGCCAACATATTTTTATGTTATTTATATGTAATATTAATATAGTTATGCTATTAAATCTTATTATTATTATATTGCTGTTGTCTTGAGAAAGCAAACATATTGGCTTTCTCAAACATATGTTTCAAACTTACGTTTGGCTGCATTTTCTGGGTAAAATTAAAGCTATTGGGTGGTATGAAGGCACAGACTATCATGTGAAACATTTACAGGGACATGTTATCAACAGATGAATTGTTTTTGTGTGGTTGCTTGCATGCCACTAAGTAAATGGCACAAAAATGACTTAAACGCATCTGTGATCTGCAATCGAACACATTGGCCTCACCCACCCATCCTCGTATGGATGGCTTTCTTAAAGCAGTCAGTTTGCTTAGTAGCTCGCCTTGTACGGTGTTGTACTTGTGATGCAGAGGTGACCAGATTCAAATCTGGCAAGGTTTTATATTTAAAATACAATTAGTTAAGCAGTACCACATACATTTTCTGTCTAAAAAATGTATATCCTTACTCTCCATCAGTCTCAGGCAAGCTTTGGTTGTTTGTCTCACTTTGAGGATAAACAGGCATCAAATGCTATAAATAAAATATTCAGTTTGCTTATAAGGCTTCGGTTCGATCACAGATTTTTCCCTTAAAATTTAATTTCATCATACAAATTAGAGTATCAGTATAGCCATTTATCCGTGCATTCTAAGAGCAGCTGTATAAACAACTCTGTTATGATAGTTAAAAAGAGAAAGAATATGATATTTTTTACTCTTGACTTAATCATTTCATTAGTAAGAATTAGCTTTAGTAAACATAAATTATGCGTATTTAATTTATATAAAAAATGTGTCTGCTTGAAAGAATAAAGAACTATATATATTGCTAGTTTATTATTTTGCTGTTCAAACTACAGTAACAGCGTCACGGTGGCGCAGTGGGTAGTACGATCGCCTCACAGTAAGAAGGTCGCTGGCTTGAGCCTCGGCTGGGTCAGTTGGCATTTCTGTGTGGAGTTTGCATGTTCTCCCCGTGTTCGCGTGGGTTTCCTCTGGGTCCTCCGCCCACAACCCCCACCCCTTATTCCAAAGACATGTGGTATAGGTGAATTGGGTATGCTAAAATTGTATGTAGCGTATGTGTGTGAATGAGTGTGTTTGGATGTTTCCCAGTGATGGGTTGCAGCTGGAAGGGCATCCGCTGCATAAAACATATGCTGGAAATGAAATGAATGAATTAAATGAATGAATGAATGAATGAAACTACAGTAACAGTCATGTAAGGGTGTTCTCCAGGAATTTACCATTTGCTTATAAATTCTTATAATGTGCTTAATTTTTCAATTATGCTTTAAACTGGTTAGTAGACTGGCCGAAATATTGCTGGTGAGTGCTGGGGTGCCAATGAAAATGATGGCTAGTAGACTATAAATAATAAAATATAACAAACACTAAATGGCATTTTAGTCAAAACACTAAGACAAAAAAATCTAAACTCGCTGTGAAAATTAGTACTGATATAGAAAGTCATCAGATGTAGTTTTGGACACTGCTGGCATTTAAATTGATTTTGATCAACACTGAGTGTTCATAGAGGAAGGATTTTTTATATTTTATACAATTCTTCAGTAAATAAAAGTTTGTAAACAGCAAGAAGAGAAAATGAACAGTGGCATTCTTCCTTGTGACAAAACCAGCTCGCTCAGTCACTCACAGGGTTCATACACATATTTACTACTAAAATTTCATGACTTTTCCAAGACTTTTCCAGAACTTTCAAGTACATTTTCATGACGTAATGTTTTATGTAATGTCTACATATACATGGTAAATAATAAAAAAAACAATGACGTTCAAATATATTACAGCATATCATAGAACACGCAACGATCTATTTTGTTTAAATTTGTTTTTATATCTATGTAAATTTGATTTTGATAATGCTTACACAGCACTAACAATTTGAGAGCAAGTTTTTGGCCAAGGACAGAAAAAAAGTAAAGACAACTAAACCTATATTTAAGTTAGGGCTGCACAATATATCGGTTCAGCATCCATATCGCAGTGTGTGCATCCGCAATAGTCACATCGCAGAATATGCAATGTTGGGATTATAGTTTAATATAGAGTTTAATCATAATGGAGTAAGAGTTAATCGTCTGTAGCATTTTTAAAGAGATCAGTTCACCCAAAAATTACTTACTATTTTCATTACACTCTTTTTTTAAATGAACACAAAAAAGAATATAATTTTAATTGTGAGTAAATAGTGAGTACATTTTAATCTTTGAGTAAACTGTCCCTTTAAGGCCTGTGACTGTGTGAAAATTTCAATATTTCAAATTTTAAAACATCCGGCCACAATAAATTTTTTGTAACTTTAATAAAGATTAAATGATATACAATAAAGACTATGCAATGTTGTTGCCTCAATATCTTTACCTGAATAAAGAATATCTGAACACTATTCTAAGATCTTAAGATACTAAGATTTTTCCAATATCGCGCAGCCCCAATTCAAGTACTGTATACAGATATGTGTTAAACTAATTTCCATGACTTTTCCAAAACTTTGTGAGTTTTGACATGGGAAAATGCCATGTCAAAATTCCATGACTTTTCCAGGTTTTCCATTACTGTATGAACCCTTCACTCACTCACTTTCCATTGGCTTAGTCCCTGCTTTATCAGGGGTCCACACAGCGGAATGAACTGCCAATTACTCTGGCATACGTTTTACTGGTGGATGCTCTTCCTGCATCCACAGCCCTGAGAGTCACCAACTCATGAACTCACAGTGCTGGGAAACACCCATACACTCATATATTATAGCCAATTTGGTTATCCAGTTTGCCTATACCATATGTCTTTTGACTATGGGGAATATAAAGCACCAGAACATGCAAACTCATAAAACTTTCTGTCTTTTCTATGTTACTTTGATATTTCCTGACATCCATCAACCACAAACCTAACCACTATGAAATGTGACAACCGATATACATAATATTCATTCATTCATTTTCTTTTCGGCTTAGTCACTTTATTAATCTGGCGTTGCCACAGTGGAATGAACCGCCAACTTATCCAGCAAATTTTTTTTTATGCAGCGAATGCCCTTCCAGCTGCAACCCAACTCTGGGAAACATCCATTCACACTAATACACTATGGATAATTTAGCCTACCCAATTCACCTGTACCGCATGTCTTTGGACTGTGGGGGAAACTGGAGCACCCGGAGGAAACAACGCGAACGCAGGGAGAACATGCAAACTCCACACAGAATTGCCAACTGACCAAGCCGAGGCTCGAACCAGTGACCTTTTTGCTGTGAGGCGACAGCACTACCTACTGCGCCACCGCGTCACCTATACATAATATAATATAATATAACACTAAAATATTAATTTCAAGCAATAGAACTTATGTGTCTGTGATTTATGTTCCCACTGCGCTCTGTATTATACATAATTCATAAAATTATGTTCTGTTTAATTTGGGAACAAAACAGTTCCAATAAGAAATGCTGCAAATGCCACTCTTGCAGACTTGAATTATGTAACCTAGAAGGTGTTTTCATTTTTGTAAACACAAAATGCCTTGTTTTTGGTGAGTATGTCTAATTATTCAGACGTACCCAAAACTGTAATTATTATGATGGTGGAGAAAGAAAACAGAAAAAGCCACAATCTCTAGTCTAGTCACAAAGATTTTACACAACAGCCTACTCTGAATGAGTCCACAAACCTCCACGCTGATGTAATGACTATTCATTAAAGTCCCATGCTAATGACATCACCACTATGAGCTGTAAAGAGGTTTTAGACTATTAAATCATCTTTGAATCATAATGACACTACATGCCCTATGACTTACACTACGTCTGTTAAAGAGTCATTTTAACGGTCAATCAGGTTTTCTTTTTCATATCTCTGAAATATAATATTGGCATACAGGGGATTTTGCTTGATGCTAGATAAAACCTACATGGTAGTCATTTTTACTGTGCTCATTTTCCAAACTGAGATTTTTACACATATCAGAGATACAAATGTAAAAAAATATATTAATAGGCAAGACCTTAATACCTTTATTATTAAATAAATAAATAAATACATTAATATAACAGGGGACAAAAATATCAACTAATGTAATAAAGACATTTTTTTAACTTTCAGAGGTGTTTCTGATAATATATCGGGACCACAAGTCAAACAGATGCAAAGTTTATGAAAGATCGCTCACAAACAAGCTCCAAATAAAATTTGACTCAATCTAACTGAGTTGTTTGTCTGAACAGATAACTTCCAATGCTCATCCTGTCAGGATTTGCTGTGGAAATGCCCATTTCCTGTGAGCTTTAGAGATTTAGGCTTGTGTGTGTGTGTGTTTCATTTAGTAATTTTGTTGAATAACAGCACATGCTTGTTAACTAATCATCAACCAAATAAATGTATTGTTTAATTTGATTGAATGACAAATATAATTACTATAATCCATTAAATTCCATACACAAAATGTTTCACTTAAATAATTCATACAATCACAAAAGAAATTCAAAAAAATCCTCTGCTCTTTCTCTTGTCATAAAGACAAATTGTTTATTTAGTTTAAATAGTAAGTGTTTGTGTTTTGTTTTATTCAAACTGTTAATTGTAGACATAAGCATGTTGAGGGTGATAAGGAGATGGGACGGTAGTAGTGGTGGGGGGAGGCTTTTTGTTTACCGTCTTTTCAACAGTATTAAAAACATACTAACAAACATTTTCCACCAAGGTAAAATAGAATAGAATAGAATAGAATAGAATAGAATAGAATAGAATAGAAGTATAGGCCTATTATACTATAGTAACACTTCCTTTACCTTCTAGCAGAGGACACTTTGACAAAACTCGCCTGTCCTCGGGGAAACACTCCATGAGTTTTTGTAAAAGTCTGCCTAAATCAGAAGAGCTTCTGTGCAAGTAAATAATGTTTCTATCCGACCATTCAGTCCTTATATCAAAGAATTCCTCCTCCGCTCCTCTGATGATGAGCCTCCGGATCCCGTTAACCCAACAATCTTTCACGAACATGTTCACAAGGGATGTGCCCTCAAAAATCGCCGATGCCATGTCGAGTGCCCTCACTCCAGCATTCTGTAACAGATGTGTTTATCCTTCTGCTCAACTTAAACTGCCCTTATACAACTCAAGTTGAACACTGAATGGTTTGAGGTGGAAATAGACTACGTGTAGAGGTTAGAGAAAACAAAATCCTTGTTTTAAGGAACTTGACGGTTTCGATTCGTAAACGTCATCAAATGTGGCAGGCGGATTTGCAATAGCGCAAATTCAGACTACTCCAAAATATTAAGTAGGCTTATGTTAGCGACCCTATATTATATCCGTCAAAAGTTTAGGCGTTCCCATAACTGTTTGATGTAATTTAAATTACAACGGACTACGAGTCGTTTCAATCCCTTTTAAGGTTGTTAATCAGTTAATCACAAAAAACAAACAAACAAAACAACTCCTATTTATTCTGTTTAGCTGTCACCGCTCCTTTCCTCCTTCCTTTTCTACACACAGTGCTATGCCAGGAATTCACGAGAGAGAGAGAGAGAGAGAGAGAGAGAGAGAGAGAGAGAGAGAGAGAGAGAGAGAGAGAGAGAGAGAGAGAGAGAGAGAGAGAGTTTTCTTGTTCACGCCCACCAAACGTCATTCGTGTTTTCAATGTAAATTTTCCTAATCAGTATAAGTGTGTGGTCCATTTGTTGTTTTGAAATGTACACAGTGACGGCAGATTTGGTTATTTGGGGGCAATATAAAATTATTTTTTAATTAATTTATTTTATAGATTTTTTATAGATCTTTTTTTAACATAACTCTAAATCTCTTTTCTGTAATAAAAGTAATAAATTCTGGATGCAAGTTAATAACTACATTCAAATTGTATTTGTTAGATCCTCGACATGTGAAATCTAATAAACTATATACAGTTGAAGTCAGAATTATTAGCCCCCTTTGAATTTTTTTCTCTCTTTTAAATATTTCCCAAATGATGCTTAACAGAGCAAAGAAATTGTCACAGTATGTCTGATAATTTTTTTCTTCTGGAGAATGTCTTATTTGTTTTATTTCTACTAGAATAAAAGCGGTTTATAATTTTTTAAACACCATCTTAAGGACAAAATTATTAGCCCCTTTAAGCTCATTTTTTTCCGATAGTCTACAGAACCATCATTATACAATAACTTGCCTAATTACCCTAACCTGCCATGCTAACCTAGTTAAGCTTTTAAATGTCACTTTAAGCTGTATAGAAGTGTCTTAAAAAATATCTAGTAAAATATTATTTACTGTCATCATGGCAAAGATAAAATAAAACAGCTATTAGAGATGAGTTATTAAAACTATTATGTTTAGAAATGTGTTGAAAAAAACTTCTCTCCGTTAAACAGAAAATGGGGAAGAAATAAACAGGGGGGCTAATAATTCAGGAGGGCTAATAATTCTGACTTCAACTGTATATGCATATATATATATATATATATATATATATATATATTTTTTTTTTTTTTTTTTTTACTTCATTTTGAAGTGACTTAGTAATAGTCAAGTATAAGTAACTAGTTAACAGTGAGAAGTTACTTTATACTTTTACTTTACACACAGTTACTTTATATCTAAAGTTCATTTGAAATTACGTTATGTTGCTACTTATGATTAAGATAATTTTGTAGACCTATCATTGCACAATAAACAAAAGATGAAATAGTGATCTGAAATGTCATCACTCTGCTGCACAACTTCAACATTATCAATATCAATACCGTGTGATAATATTAGGTCTAAGGTATGATTATTTTGATAAGTAGGTCCTGAGATATGTCGTTTTACTCCAACAGAGGCTAGTATGTCTAAAAAGGCCAGACTTAAGGCATCTTTTTTATTATCTATATGAATATTAAATTTCCCAGGGATGGGTTGCGGCTAGAAGGGCAACCGCTGCGTAAAAACGTGCTGGATAAGTAGGCGGTTCATTCCGCTGTGGCGACCCTGGATTAATAAAGGGACAAAAAAAGAAAATGAATGAATAAATGAACATTAAAATCAACAACAATTAAAACTTTATCTGTGGCCAGAACTATTTCAGATAAGAAATCGGCAAATTCTTTTGTAAAGTCGGTGTGGTGCTCTAGAGGCCTATATACAGTTGCCAATATAAATTTAGATTGAAATGTATTGTTTATATACACTGAAATATACAACACCATTACTTCAAATTAATTATATTTGAAGTCAGATAACACTAAAAATATTATTATATATTATGCCAACACCACCACCTTTCCTTTTAAGACAATGGTCTCAATCTCAAATCCTGGACGGCTGCAGCTCTGCGTAGTTTAGCTCCAACCACCTCCAACTCACACCTGATTGACAGTCTCTAGTAATCTTGAACATCTTGATTATTTGGATCAGCTGTGTTTGATTAGAGTTAGAGCTAAACTGTGATGAGCTGCAGCTCTCCAGGAATCGAGTTTGAGACCTATGCTTAAAGCTGCGGTCACACTAGAGTTAGAGCTTGCGAAATTCTGTAGTACGGCACTGCGAAAAGTGGTGGGATTAAACGAGATGATTAGACATTTTAAAAAGCAAGCGAATGGTCCATATTTTAAATTTCTGTCCAGAGAAGTCATGTTTTGATTCTTGATTGGTCTCACGCAGTCAAGTGATGCGATTTCGCAGGTCAGAGTTAACAGAGCTTGAACTTTGCAACGCAGCGAACTGCGAAACTTGTCACACGAGCTTGCGTTTCCGGTCTGACGCATTTGCGTGCGTATGAATGGAAGTCTATGGGGAGAAAAGTCCAGTGTGACCGCAGCTTTAAGACAAGACTCGAGTTTATTATGATATTCTTCAGGTGAAGACTCGTTTAGGATCATGCATTCGTCTGGTTTTAGTCAGGCATCTCAATGTCTACTGAAAAGTTAATGTTTAAAAAGCTCTTAGTTCAGGTACTGAAAACTTATCGCATGTATAATAATACACTAACATATAAATCATTAACTGGTAACACTTTACAGAACACCAGTTTAACAGATGTTTACATGTTATAGACATTGTAATGATTGCCTAAGAACATGTAAAAGAAAATCTACAGATTCTACCCAGATAAGAGAAAGCAGGTATGAATTTGTAGATAGCAGACAGACAATCTATAAGGAGAGCATCAAGTGTTACCTACCAGGGTGTGTTCTGATACATGTACAAACAATGTATGTTCGACTTCTCCAGTTATTATTCAACTCAAGCCACATCCCTCTACAACAAGAAGCTAAAATACTTTTTCGAGTACACCAAGTGCCTACCCTTCAATCTGAAATACGTCACAATACTAAAGATGTTGCTAGTTTTTTTTTCCTCAAATTATAACTTCTCTATATTACATATACTGAAATTTGCTTAACCTTGCAGTAATAAACCTATAACATTTCAGATTGATGCTTATATTCGCTAACAGGCATTTTTATGCTAAAAAAGGCTTCTCTGATGCCGCAGCAGTCAAGATCCCTGATATTAAGAGCTGTGGGTGACTGAAGGTAAATTTAAATGAGACTTTAGCTAAATTAAAGGTTAATACATCAGAAAATGGAAATATTTTATTACCAAAATGATTACACTCAAGTCGACATTTTCATTTTCTTTTTTACAATCCAATCTTAATTCCCCACCCAAAAAAAGAGAAAAGAATTAATCAAATCTATTTACACTGTAAAATAAAGTAATTTGACAGCATCTGTGAGACTTTTTTCAATTATGGTTCAATTCAGTCACAAAAGGGAGGCACTTGATATTAACAACATTAACATTAGGGACTCTGAACACAAGCATTTTCATTTTCATTGGGGACACTGGTACTAGTATGCTAATAGTAATGAATGAATGAATGAATGAACCAAAAAGTAGATTATTCATATTAAAACAGGAGCTTTGAACTTTTTGATGTAAGAATGAACCCAGGCTGACTTTTGTCGTAAATCATTTACAAAAGATTTCATACCACAGTCTCATGAAAATATAATAATTTCCAAAATCAGCCTATCCAAAGAATAACCTTTTGTAAAGTTGATAAAATGGACAAGAAAATTTATTGAAGTAAATGTACAACAGCAGCAAAACCAAAACAGCTGTATGCAATAAACCACTTTACATTGTTTTCAAAGGAGGAGGTTGAAGTTCTGATTGAGTCAATGTTCTTTGATTAGACAAAGCAATCTAAACTAAAGCCACTGGTTTAATTGGTCACCAAATGGGACACGTTTGTATTATCATTGAAAATCGCAAATATAATTGGTCTTTAAATACCATTGTGATGTATTCTAAACAACTCGACTAAACTCCCGTACATTTCTGAAGTTAAATAAGACTAATTCCAATTAGCACTAACCGTGCCCCTCTCAGTGTATGACAGTGAGTGTGTGCATGTGTAATAAAAACAAGATCATTCTGAGAGATCTGAATCAAAAATTGCTGGGCGAAACAAAACAAAAATCAGTAGAAAAAAAACAAAAACAAGAATAAAAATAGAAAATCGAGTCTTCTGATTTTGAAAATGATGATCTGGAGTCTTGTCTCAGTCCTGGAACAAAAGATGGTCAATATGTAAAATGTATCATATCTTCTCCTGAATGAAAGGATGCTGCAGAGCTTGGTTGATGCTAATGCGTTTAGCAGGGTCCAGCATCAGAGTCCCATCCAACAGATCCTTCAGCTGCATGACTTTCTTCCTTTGATCCTCAGGTAACCTCTGACCTCCGACCATGTCTGCGAGAAGGTCTTTAGTGGGGTTAATGGTGCTCATGACTGTTACCTTCTCCTGGAAATAAAAACAAGCAGTCACGTATACAGTATTATGCTATGAAATGAGCATTTAAGTCAATTAGATAAGTCTTACCCTTTCTGTCACTTTGTCCACTTCTATGTACAGGAAATTCAAGTTCTGGTCAAAATGTTGGTCTTTAAACAGGCCTTTCCGAATCATCTTTACAAAAACAAAAAATAAAACATCATATAAAACAGACGTACAGCAGCAGTATGAAATGTGTGAACTTCCCTTTTCATATACACCTGTAGCATTTCCAAAAAAGGTTTAAAAGTTTGAAATCACTGCTTCAGTACCTTGTTTGGCATCTTGCCTTTCACATCCATGGCCAGTTTTAGCATGTGGTTGTTGGAGGAGCCAGGGAAGAGAATTTTTCCTGTGTATAGCTCATACAAGGTACAGCCGACTGACCACATATCAATACCATAATCATATGGTTTTCCAATAACTGTGGATGAGAAAAAAAAAGATTTAAGGAAAACAATACAAACAAAAACAAGAAGTTACTAAGCACACATAAAATCAATTCAATTGTTCGATAGAACAGGCCTCTGAAACACACAAATACAATGCAACTCACCAATTTCGGGTGCCCTATAGAATCTGCTTACTAGGTAAGGAGTGATTTCATTGTCAGCAACATGAGACGCAGAGCCAAAATCACAGAGTTTAAGTATAGTCTTTGACTCATTCACCTGCAGACAGAGAGCATGAGTAAAGTAATGAAGCCTCCTTTGGCTCAGTGGCTAAACAGATCTATGGTTCTCAATTCACGTTCACCCCCCCAATATTTAGCATGCACCTTTGTCTCACACAACCATTTCAGGTCCTGGAGCTTCTGCTAATGTAGAGGGAGGTAAAGAACGTGGTTGAGAACCACTGATTTAGATGAAACTCACCAGTATGTTGTCTGGTTTGATGTCAGCATGGAGGATGTTGCAGCGTTTCAGTAGTTTCAGAGCTAGAAAGAGCTGTTGACTGTAGGAACGCACTGCTTTGATATGCAGACCCACATCTTTGCCATATTTCTTCAAAACTTCCCGCAGATTCATACTGTAACAGTCAAAAAATATGGAGGAAAAAACAAATGCTGAAAGTAACTCATTTTGCATGGCGTTAGATATTTATATAGATAATTGTAATTTATCATACGTTAAAATTTAGATGTTTTTTATCAGATATGTTTGATTCTATTTATGAGTGAAAGCAATAACATTATAATGTATTTCCACCCAAATTTAAACTACGTATACAGACTTTCCAACTCACAGGCATCTGGAAACAAAAACTGACACTCGATAACCAAACATTATTACATAGAATAACTGGCTTAACCGGGTACATCAAATACATCCAGGGGGTTGTTTTTGCGGAATAAAGCCCTTCAGTCTTATGCTGTGTTCACACCAGAAGAGGCATGCATGGATAAATCACGCAATTCGCGTGTAAATAGACGCGTAAACATTGTGTTTACTCACGTCATTCGCATGTCAAATTCACTATCACAAAAGATGCAGATTTGCGTCATGGTCAGGGATTCTGTGTACCCGGTGACTCTAGTTTCGTTGCTAAACGGCTAACATGGATTTTATTGAGAGAGGAGCTCTGCATTATGTGCTTTAGCAACACTGACCAACAGCGTAGATTCGTTCAGCGCTGTGTCTGAGTGCACTAAATCCTTTTAGAGGTGCACCCAGCTCTGTGAGTTTATCAACTCCTCCAGAAACTGAACCTGGATGATGCTTCCGACTGAGCTGAGCCCAGTTTGATGAGCTGTTGTCCGGTGTCAGCAGGAGGATTTCCCTTTTTCGGGACACCGACTGCAGGCACTACGTCCTAATCACGCCCCTACAAAAGCAAGCTCCTGAATGGTTAACGCAGCACGAATGTCCGGTAAAGTTCAGATCTTCCAACTCAAAACACTCAATTGTGCCGCTTCAAATCGCCGCAGGATTTCTATTCACATCTTTGCATAGATTTAACACGTAAATCACTCACGCTTGATGCTTCATCTGCATCTGGTGTGAATGCACCATTATACAGGCCGATAAAACTGTTTGGCCTTTATGCAAGGGATAAAGTAGACTAAATGGCTTTATTCTGTGAAAACAACAACCTGGATGTACTTTATGCCACTTATTACATGGCTACTTGTCAAAAATATTCCATAAACAGCAGAGTGAGAGATAATCACACATATGAATGTGACATGATATACAGTGGTGTGAAAAAGAGTTTGACCCTTGTTGATTTCCTATTTTTTGCATGTTTGTCACACTTTAACTTGTAGATAATGAGGTTGTAGTTATGGTTTGTTGTCGTCCCAAAGTGTTAGAAATAGGTTATAACCTTTTCCATACTGGTAGACCTCTATTTTCATTTTCATTTGTTTTTGAATCTTCTTTGGATCTCAGCAAGATGTGTAGACATTTTGTTTTTTACTTTGTCAGGCAGGTCTTAATTGCAGACAGGTGTGGCAGTAATCAGGCCTGGGTGAGGGTACAGAATTTGAACTCAGTTGTGATAAACCAGAGTTTGGGGGGGGGGAGATATTTACACACAGAGATTTGCAGTTATATATTTTGTTTTTGTTTTTTTAATAATAAAAACCTTCATTTAAAAACTGCACGATGTGTTAACTTAAGTCATCTTGACTAATATTTGTATTCATTTGATGACCTGAAACATTAAAATGTGACAAACATACAAAAAAAAAAAAGAAATCAGTAAGGGGCAAAGACTTTTTTCAATGTATGTTTCACTTAATTCAAAAAAAGCATAACAAAACCCAATGTAAAAGAAAAATTGCATGCAGTGTGCACTACGCCACTGGTCACATGAATGCTAAATTGCTTATTTGGAGACTCATAAAACATGTATTTTCATTACCAATGTTGGAAACGTTCTATTTTTATGGATACTCAAACATTTTTGTTCAGAATTCTTTCATGAAAGAGTTCTAACATAAGTTAAACAAATATACATAAGTGCAACATTCTCACAGCAGAGATCTGAAGTTACCTGAGAGGTTCAAACACCAAACAGAGATGCTGTTTGTGGTAGAAGTGTCTGAAGAGACGCAAACAATGAAATTTATCATCCGGATCTGCATCATTCAACTTCTTTAGAAACTCAAGCTCTTTCAGCCCTGTCTTCTGCCTGCCATCACACACACAAACAACAAATAATAAAAATCGATTTTTTTTGACAAACATCTTCGTGATACAGGACCAGTGATTGAACAGGCCATTATGCATGGGTACACAGTATTATTTGCTTTGTTTTTTTTTAGCAATTTACCACTCATTAGCTTCACTGTACATGAGGAATACACTAATCTAGCCAATGATGCAAAGGAGGAACCAAAAAAAAAAAAAATCGTTTGATATTAGTAGAAGTTAGGTCTGGGCAATTAATTGAATTAAAATCACAAACGTGATTAAGCAAAGCTGCAATTATCATGCACATCTTGTCGTTGCAGAATGGTATGATTTGTAGTAAATCTCCTCTGAAGGTCAGAGGGTGCACTCACAGAAACTCACAAACCCCTCCTAAAACCCACAAAGAAACGCTGGAAATCCCCAAAGTGGTAGATTAAAAAGAAAATGTAACTGCTTTCCTTGATTCAGCATGACTAATTAACACACAACTATGGAATCATCTCACAGAAGGATTTATTTCAAACACTCGACTGAGGTGAGTCTGTAGTAAAACCATGTTACTCTATGTGGTAATGTTCCATGCTGCAAACCTACAAAGACCCATAGTTTATTGACAAGCTGCAAAATAGCTGTCATTACTGCATAATGACTAAAAAAACCCATACATGAGATTACAAAAATAAAATGTGCTGAATAAAAGTGCAAGTGAGTCTTCAGCTGATTTTTAAAAATGTCCACAGATCTCAGTTTTAGTGGAAGATCATTACACAACTTGGGATCAACTAACTTCAAAGCAGTCTTACTTCGCCTTTGATCTAGAACTTGGTTTTGAAGATCTCATATTTCTACAGGAGTTATGAAGTTATATCTATAAAAACTTCTTTTTGATATCCTAATGGGCTTTTTTCATGCAATGCTCTAAAAATATCATAAGAATTTTTGGGATCCGATGTAAAGAAATAAAAAAGGGGTAACAAGATATCTTGGATAAAAGTGTAGCAGCAATATTTTGAAGGAGTTTCAGAGATGAGTTGCTAAAACAGGTAAAAAGAGTGATGCAATAATCAAGGCGGGATGATTTAAATGCATGTATAATAATTTATATCCATTTCCGTTAGCTCCATCAACTAATAAAAACAGTTATGAACCAGATAATTCATGTTAACTTTAATGGAGTTTATACAATTTTATAGAGTGGATACTTTTTTATTTCTTGAGGCTTAAAAGAAATGTATAAACATCATCTGCATAATGACAGCAAATGCCTTTAAAGGGACTTATCAGTTGCCCTAGAGTCAGCAAACACAAAGTAAAAAGCAATGGAGCCATAACAGAACACGAGAGAACTACACAGGAGACACGTGTTCTGTTGATGAGGTATTGACGAATTCTGAGAACTCTTATTGAGAAAGACCTCTTTGACAAATAAGAGAGACACCAACCTGCTGTTTAAGCCTGGACAAAATGCGCATGAAAATCACCTTCGATTAATTGCCCAGCCCTAGTAGTGGTATTAGTAGTAGCATTTTAGTATTAGTATATTGTATATATATCGGCTTCTTAATACAGATATTTTTATAAAGTGAGCCTTGCAAAGTACTGTTATACCTATACTCTAAATTTATGGAGCTAATAATATGCCAAAACAATCTGAATTTGAATTGTGTTAATTTGAATTATTGACAATTGTACTTTAATAAATCTGAATTCTTTTTATGCCATTAAAATTTGTTTTGAATTTGAATTTCTTAACTTGAATTTAAATTTCTTAATTTAAATTTCTTTTTTCAAGGCTGAATTTTTTTATAGACGCATTTTCAAACTTCAGATTTTTTGTGTTCTGAATTCATAGATTGCGGATATCCAGTTTGTAAAAATACCGTTTCAAGTTTTCAAGACGAAGAAATTTAGAACATTAAATTCAATATTCTAAAATTCAAAACCAGCAATTCAAATCGTGAAATTCAGATTCAGCAGAAAGTAGGTCAGGGGACAAAAATCTGAAGTTTCAAAACAAGTCTACAAAAAAAATCAGCCTTGAAAAATTCAGTTGTCTTACATTTCAGATGTTCAATATTCAAGTTCAAATTCAAATTAAGAAATTCATATAAAATAAAATAATAGATTTATTAAATTACAATTGTCAATAATTCAAATTAACGCAACTCAAATTTAGATTGTTTTGGCATATTATTAGCTCCATAAAATTGGTTCTCTGCCATCCAAGTGCACACACACATTGAATGAGGAAGGATAGCACACTGACTTGGCAGCTATACATACACTCACCAGCCACTATATTAGGTACACCATACTAGTACCAGGTTGAACCCCCTTTTGCTTTCAGAACTGCCTTAATCCATGGTGGCATAGACTCAACAAGGAACTGGAAATATTCCTCACAGATTTTGGTCTATATTGACATGATAGCATCACACAGTTGCTGCAGATTTGTCGGCTGCACATCCATGACGCGAATCTCCTGTTCCACCACATCCCAAAGGTGCTCTATTGAATTGAAATCTGGTGACTGTGGAGGCCATTTGAGTACAGCGAACTCATTGTCATGTTCAAGAAACCAGTCTGAGATGATTTATGCACTTTATGACATGGCGAGTTATCCTGCTGGAAGTAGCCATCAGAAGATGGGTACACTGTGATCATAAAGGGATGGACATGGTCAGCAACAATACTCAGGTAGGCTGTGGCGTTGACACGAAGCTCAATTGGTACTAATAGGCCCAAGTGTGCCAAGAAAATATGCCCCACACCATTACACCACCACCACTACCACCAATCGGAACCATTAATACAAGGCAAGATGGATCATTGCTTTCATGTCGTTGACACCAAATTCTGACCCTACCATCCGAATGTTGCAGCAAAAATTGAGACTCGTCAGAACAGGCAACGTATTTCCTATCGTATATTGTTCAGTTTCGGTGATCTTGTGTGAATTGTAGCCTCAGTCTCCTGTTCTTAGCTGACAGTAGTGGCATCCGGTGTGGTCTTCTGCTGTTGTAGCCCATTCATCTTAAGGTTTGATGTGCTGTGCGTTCAGAGATGCCATCACGAGTGGTTATTTGAGTTACTGTTGCCTTTCTATCAGCTCGAACCAGTCTGGCCATTCTCCTCTGACCTCTGGAATAAACAAGTCATTTGCACCCACAGAACTGCCGCCCACTGGATAGGCATGGGACAATAACCGTTTTCAAGGTATACCGCGGTTTGGAAAAGTCAAGGTTATCATACCGCCAAAATTTTCTCTAATACAGCATCAGCATTCTCTAAAACAGCATCTCCAGCAGAAAAGATATCCAAAGATGCCATTTTAAATTTGTGTTTTTGAAACTAATGAAGACAGCAATGATTAATTTTCATTATTTAGCCTGGCACGTTTACTGTTCCAAAATATTATAAATGTTTCTCAAAATAAAATATATTGTGTTCAAAGGGGAAAAAACTTTTAGTTTTTTACCCAGACATTTAAAAAGAATAGATTTTAGCGAAGTAATCACAATACCGTGAAACCGTGATATTTTTACCCAAGGTTATCATACAGTCAGAATCTTATACCGGCCCATGCCTACCACTGGATATTTTCTCTTTTTCAGAACCTTCTCTGTAAACCCTAGAGATGGTTGTGCGTGAAAATCCCAATAGATCATCAGTTTCTGAAATAGCCAGTGTGGCACCAACAACCATGACATGTTCAAAGTCACTTAAATCACCTTTCTTCCCCATTTTGATGCTCGGTTTGAACCGCAGCAGATTGTCTTGACCATGTTTACATGCATTGAGTTGCTGCCATGTGATTTACTGATTAGAAAATTGAGTTAATGAGCAGTTAGAAAAGTATATCTAATAAAGTGGCCGGTGAGTGTACATATATGTATATAAATAAATAAATAAATAAATACATACATCAATACATACATACACACACAATTTCTCTTCCTCTTCCTACAAGCTAGGACTACAATTAACTGAAAAATACAACAGGTGAAAAATTTCTGGTCAAAATATAATAGAAGACCATTTAGTATGATACTTGCATGAGCTCGTTGTTTCGAATGATCTTGACTGCCACCTCCTGGCCAGCACGGGCAGTGTCTCTAGCTCTGACCACATTACTGAACACGCCCTGTCCAGTGTATCCATACACATCATATCGTTTATCCAGTATCTCACCGATGTTTACACCTAAAAAGAGATGGCTTTAAATTATGAATTGTTCATATTTAAACTTGTTTGGTTTTGCAATAGAACATGGCATTGGACTTACGATAGTATCCTTCTGCATCAGTCCAATTGTCCCTGAGGTTGGGGTTCTCCTTAAAGTCTTTACCAATGCCTGCAGCCCTGAGTCTTGCACTCTGATATGCAAGAGACACAACATTTTAGATCACTCCAAGTAACCAACTGGTAACTAGGTGCAAAAGATCATAAGACTGACAGTTCGAATTAATCATATTATATCACTGGAGCGCAAAACTCGCTCGAGAAGTCCCAGAAGTCATTGCGGCTGAATAAAGGAGGTGGGAAGCACAGCATTTTATCTAGATTTATTTTTAAAGTTCGAAGATATAACTTATTTGTCTCAGGAGTTTACCTAAATAAGATGGTGAAAGTAAACATTACCATGAAAATCTTTATAAAAGACAAACACATTAAGGGTGTTTACTTGGTGAAATTCGTATTAAAAATGGTTGATTAAAAAAATTATTATTGAATTTAGTAATTTCTCTCTCTCTCTCTCTCTATAGATATATATATATATATAAATAAATTTTTTTTTTTTTTTTTTTTTCTCGGTAAGATTTCGGTAACACTACTTAAAGTGGGTTAACTGTCATTAGCCCAGTTAATGTCAACTTTCCATGTAAAATGACATACCAATACAACAAAACCTGTCAGTATCATTGTCATGGCAAATTGACATTAACAAGATGACATAACTTGTCATAAACGTGATGAGACCATTACGGTTGTGTCATGAACATTTTCTGATCAAGTTTGCCTTTAAAAACTCAGTGAAGGTGTCAATACTTCAAATGAAAACAAATGACAGTGCTATAAAATTCATGACAATTATAATAGCCATATTACAATTGTGATTATGACAGATTTATTTGCATAATAAATTGCAATCACAATAAGGCCCAATCCCAATTTTACCCCTTAGCACTTTCCCTTTCCTCTTTATCTTGAAGGCGTAGGGCTAAGAAAAAGGGCTAGATAGCCCTCGAAAGAGAATTTTTTTTCTAGAATACACCAGCCACAACGCTGCATAGCTACACTCGGAAGTCAGGAGATGCACAAATTAGTATTTTTTGTAATTTTTTACGAATTTTTACGACAAACATGTTTAAATACATTCACAACCGCATTCGTGTTTTACTGTCATGCTTTTAAAAAAAAAGCTAAAATAAAAACAGCAAAATTTCGCTATATATAATCTGTAATAATAACTCCTATACAGCAGTCCCATAACATTCTGACACTCGATGACACTTGAATACCCTGTAAGAAAAGCCTAGTGGCTGAGAATGACCTTTTTACAGTGTCTGGCATAATGTTAATGTTTTTGACGTGTTTACATAGATGAATATGGCCACGGTGTAAATGCACAGTACAGTTACGATCTTATTGCCACATTAGATCGTTATGATAACATGACATCGTTGCCTTCAGTGATTTCCTGAAGATAAATACCAAAAAAATAACGCAGCTGGAGTAACTAGAGCAGTCACGATCGTCTGATCTCATATGAAGCAAGAGCTCACTGTGACATATGATGACGTGTGCAGGTGCTGTAGTGGTGTCCCATTTCTTAGGGGTAAATTTTGAAGCCCTTCCCCTTCACACTCTGTTTGAAGGGCCAGGGGAAAGGGGAAGGGGTACAAAAATAGAATTGGGATTGTGCCTAAATACCCCATTTAGCTTATTTTCCAAAATGGTTCTTCAGCCCTAATGCAAAGGATATGCCTTATGAAGAATTCAAAGTAGGTCAAATGAAGGATGTGAAGCAAAAATCAACTAATAAAGACCCTTCAAATTAAGACAGCTTAGAAATGCAACCTTAAAAGGATGTTGCCTTGCTAGTGAGAATCCCCTGATAATCTGCTGTATTTGATCAGGGTTGAAAGCTAAACTTTGCAGAAGGTACATCTGCAAAGTTCTATGTAGTGGGGTTTTGTGTATAAATGATTTAAAAAAACAAGCATTAAGCTTATGCAGATTACAGTTAAACGTAATTTGTAAAATCATGTGCATGATAAATTGTGGGGTTTTCTTAGTATCCATTGCACCCCTATTGGAAACTGGTTTAATCTAAGAGCTTAACAAACTTACATCGAAATCTGCAGCAAACATGTCGTCTGACTCAGTGAACATGTCAGGTGCTGAAGGCTTCTTTGGGTTGTTTCCTGCAAAAAAGACAGCAAATAGTCAAACATGAAGTAATAGATACTTAACATCATACTGCGATACCCAGATTTGTGCTGAAACACTTCCTGAAAACACTCTCAGAGTACACCACCTTCTTTCTCCTGAGCGATGAGGTTGTGCTTGGCTTTGATGCTGGCCTCAAAAGTGTTTACATTCTCCCGCTCATATTCTTTCACGTCAGCTGCTACCCGTTCCAAGATGTCATCAGGGGAGGGTGAACGACTCCGGGAGCTACTCTGAGGACTGCTGGGTTCTGATGCCATGGACCCCAAATTACTGTCCTCATTTCCTGCTTTATATTTCTATATAAGACAGAACAATATTTTATAATCAAATAATCTCTCTCAAAAGAAGAAAGTTTGTGTCTCTCATGAGGACTGATGTAATGAGCTACCTGTACAATAGCAAGCCGCTGCTGTCGTCTCTGCTCAATCAGAGCCTCTTCATCCTCCTCTTCTGCATCAAAATCTTCCATCCTAAACATTGACAAAGCAAGATGGCTCAATGATATATTAAACAACAAACTTCTCAAAAATAGTTGCAGTACAATTAAGTAAAACTAGTTTAAAAGGTAATTTTTTTGTTCATTATCACAATTAACAAGCTATTTTATCTTTTAACATATTTAATTGTATTGCTGTGATGGCAAAGTTGACATTATAGTGGTTTTTACTCCTGTACTGATGATCCTTCTCAAAGAATTCTAAAATGGTGATAAACATTAGTTATGAATAAAAAAATTGCATAACTTAACAATATGGATTGCCTGATGGCCAAAGGTTAGCCTGAAAGTCACTAAATGCTGCATTGTCACAATGGTTTAAAGCCTTTTCATTGAGATCATTCATTCTAATATGTGTTTGGGCACATATTATAATTTGAATTTAGGTGTTCACTTTTAGTTTTGCTTTTGTATTATTACTTTATTATTATAATTTTTGCTATCTGAAGTAAGAGTACACATCTATATGCATTTGTTAATTTAATCTTATGTATTATTTGGTTGCACCTGAAAAAAACACTGGCAGAAACATGAATTGGCACCCGTGTCGGACAGATTGGTTCTCTACAGTTTTTTTTTTTTTTTTTTTAGAAATTAGGGACAGTGGGAGAGGGGTGGGGGATAATGTTCTTATTTTTCTTTAAGTACAAGTTTTTTTAAACCATTCTTTCCATGATTATTTGAAAAGGATGTGCACAGGGGCGTCGCGAGACCCAATTTACTAGGGCATGTGCAATGTAGTTTAATCAAAAAGCAAACTGACGCATATCCGCTTGCGCAGAAAACCGTACCAGCGCACCTCACACACTGATCCTGCAGGACCCTGACGCCCTGCTCTTCTCCTGATGCGAGTCCAGGATTGTTAACATGCACGCCGAAAAAAGTACTTGCTGCTCACACACATTTATGCATTGTGAAGCCGTCGTAACAGCCTTTTATTCGGAGGTGTCGGCACGCAGTGAGTTTTGCAAGTCGACAAAACTAAAGTTTTAATAATATGATAGTGATCTTACTAATGATAGATTTTTGTATGAAGTAAAAAGAAGGGATGACGAGTCAGGGAGGTAAGACTTAAACCTAATTCTCTGTCATGTGTCAAGTCTACAGATCAATGAAATCAAATGAAATTATTATTCATGCAAAAATATCTTAAATGATCTTAGCATATCACTCCAGCTGTGCTTTTTAAATTGTTTTCCAGTTACATTTAGGATTAATTTATAGTATTTATTTAGAATAAAAACAAATATTATATATATATATATATATATATATATATATATATATATATATATATATATATATATATTTATTTATTTCTTTATTTCTTTTTTTTTGAGAGGGTGGTTGTGCCTTAGTAGAACTTTATGTCTAGCAACGCCCCTGGGCATGCATTATTTATTTTCATTTTTCGTATGAATCCTAGTTTGCCTTCAAGGGGCAGTGGCATTTCTTTTACCAGCTGAAACATGCGCAATCATACTGGGCAGAGAATGTAACGGCCATTGTCTACTGGCAAGATGATTATAAAGCGGGTCACCACAAAAAAAAATGTAATTACAAACAGCTCACTTCCAGCCCTGCTCTTTTTAAATCCTAAATTGCTCACATTTGTTAAGATTGATAATTTGATTGCTTCAAACGGTTTAAAAATGACATTAAATTAAGAACATGAAACATGAAAAAAAAAACAGTATGCTGTGATTGACAATGTCTAACGCAGCACTGAGGTCAAGCAATACCAGCACTGTTTGTTTGCCTGAATCTGTATTTAGTGAGCCTTTCTATGGTTGCAAAGTGAGCGTGAGTGTTGTTTAAGTTGTTAATTAAACGATTTGAAAAGAAAGTCTTCCTAGCAATGTCTAATTCCACATTAAAAGCATGAATACTGTCTTTATAGATGTTATAATGGACTACAAGTTCAGTCTTCCTCCACATGCGCTCAGCTTTTCTGCACAGACTTTTCATCGTTTGTACTGCTGTTGAGTTTTCCCAAGCTGCTTTTTGTCTCACAGTCTTCTTCCAGACTTTAACAGGAGCAATGTCATCTATGACATTCTTAACTTTAGAGCTAAACAAATCAAGGAGAAAAAGTCTGCAGATATGACCGTCATTAACTGCACACTAGTGTTCTCATTTATACATCTCTTTCTGACAGAGACCGATATTTACAATGGCTGGGGTGACCAATATATCAAAGAAAATACAAAAATTATCAGATAAAATGTGTAAACCCTTAATAAGTAAATGTAGAGTGTGTCCATGATTGCTTGTAGATAAACTGAATTAACTAAAAACGTAGTCCTACTTCATGTGTCTATGCAGGAATAGCATGTCATTCACTGATAAGGGCTTCAGATTAATGCTTCTCTAGTCCAGACGTTCTTGTTGCTTTTGTGCAGTAGATAAATAACAGAGTTGTTTTTAGTAAATACATTTATAAGATTTAAATTTTGTGAGAGTCATGCAACTCATTGGGTCCCACAGTACTCCCAAGAACGGCAGGTCTCTAGTCCAGACGTTCCTCTCATTGGTAGATAAGCGGAAATGATGACCTCCACGCCCAATCACAGTCATTTCTGCCAATCACGTGAATCCAATGGCCAATCAGTGGTGTTTAAGAATGCACTCAACAGTGCTTAAATGTCAAATGAACGTTTTTAAAATTTCATTAACGATACTTACCAAAATTCAGTATCGTGACAACACTACTAGGTCTTTCATTAACAACTGATTTATTTGAGAAAGCAATAATCTCAAAAAAAAAAAAAAAAAACGTTCAAAAAAGGAAACATGAAGTTGGAATAAGAGGTCTATTACAGGGTTCTTGCACCATTTTAAAAGTAAAATTTTATGCTTTTTAAGACCTTTTTAAAACCACAACAAATAAAATTTAAGACCCAAAAATGTCATAATTTCTTTGGAATAGGTTACTCAATTTATTGCCTTCTACAATGGAAATCAAAACTTTAAAGTTTTCCATTTGGTATCAATTATGTGCAATGTGTAAACTCGTTAAGTAAAAAAAAAAAGAAGCAAAAATACTTTTCTTTGAGACTTTTTTCTTTTCTTTTTTTGTTCCTTTGTGATGTAGAACAGAGCCAACATAACATAGATAAGTTGGATTACACTAAACAACACAATGCCTTGTATGAAGGAACCATATAGAATAGAATACTGAAAATAAGCTCAATAATGAAAGTCCTCAAAACAGCCTTTCACAAGCCAAAATGTTGACAAATAATCTACATAACTGTTAGAAAACACAAATGTTATTACATGACTTTTAATGAGAGAAAGTTTTGTAACATCCCAAATTCTCCTCAAGACATGTGGCATCTCTCTTCTCATCTTCTCAATTTCATCGTCTAGGTCCACCAACTCCCTTCTCTTTTCCTTGCATCTTTTTCTAATTGAATTCGATTTAGTGATAAGTTCTGCCATCTTGGTCCCTGCTGTATTCTCAGTGTGTGTGTATATATGTATGTGTGTGTATATATATATATATATATATATATATATATATATATATATATATATATATATATATATATACATATATACATACATATATATATATATACGTATATATATATGTATGTATATATATATATATATATATATATATATGTAAATATATACATATGTATATATATATACATATATGTATATATATATACATATATGTATATATATATATGTATATATATATATATATATATATATATATATATATATATATATATATATATATATATATATATATATATATATATATATATATATATATATATATGTATATGTATATATATATATATATATATATATATATATATATATACACACACACACACACACACACACACACACACACATATCAATACAATTTGCATATGAAGTAAATCATATCTCAAAACATTTACTAGGGCACTGGGCATTTTCAAATTGGGTCTAGCGACGCCCCTTTGCTAAGCACTTTAAACGCAGCAAGTAATATGTGAATGTTTACACATGGATTATAATTTTGGCTCGGGGGAGAGGGGGCGCGAATGAAATTGGTCAAACTTGAGGGGGCGTGTGTCCTAAAAGTTTGAAAACCCCTGGTATGGAGAACCAACAGTACCTGTGACTTTTGGGTGTATGGTGGTAAAGTGAAACTTGTTATAGCCTGTGAGGTGGCATCTAAAATAGTAACATCGTTAGGTCGAGCTCCAAACAATGCAAGGATTAACCTTGACCCGCTATGACTAGCTGCTGCAACGTACCGCTGGTGCTTTTCTCCTTTCATGTGCGACTCGACGGCTTTGAGCCCCATGGTCACCTTACCACGACAACCGTAATAAGCCGACCTACTGTAATAAGCTAATAAATCACGGAGACTGTCATTTCACACATACTAAATGTATCAACTATTAGATGTTTTACGGTGGACCACTGTGCTTCCCGATCGTCATTAAGCACACCAGCTAAAAATTATAAAATAATACCTACAGCAACTTTACGGTAAGTTTAAGACAATTTAAGACCTTAATTTCCCAGATTTTAATTTAAGAATTTTTAAGACTTTAAGGACCCGCGGGAACCCTGTAATATTCCATGCGTGTTCAATACAAACTCAGGAGGCGGAGATCAATTTAAAAAATATTAGTAATTTATTAAGTAGTTATTCCATAAAATTAGATGGAAAAAATGCCCGTTTTTCAATTTAGATTTCTGAACTGTTTCAAATAATTGTTTACTTCAGTATTTACATACAATTAAAGTAAACTGAAGGCTGTATTGTATTACGTGTACTCACACTTCTTCAGAGGAAGACTCTTGGTCTGCTTTCATACCCTCTGATAGACTGCCTTTGAATTTGTCTTCATCTCTGCTCCGCCTCCTTCTCCTGTCACGATTTCTAGACATGGACCGTCGTGGTCTGGGGCGGCCAAAACGATCCCTTTCAACAGACCTGCCAATACAGAACAGTGCGTAAAACAATTATCTAACACCACCAGACTTGGCTGGAGTTCACTCACACACACATTTCTTACTGTCTCACCTGCGTCTCTGAGGTGATCTACTCCGCCTTCTAGGGGAGGAGCGAGACTGTCGTCGTGGTGATACAGACCTACGTCTAAGAGGTGAGCGACTTACTCTATGTCGAGCTGGAGTTGTTTCTCTTGATCTCCCAACTCCATCCACACGAAGACGTTTCCTAAAAGATATGAATCCTTTATCATGTTACTTTATTATCGAGCATATTTGTCCCCAAGATTCAAGCATACATATAAATCACCTTAAATACAGGCATAACATCAGCAGAGAACACAAACTAATAGAGATGTGCAAATTCAGATTTATGCAGTTATTTTTACACCCTTTTTTCCAACATGGTAAATAAACAAGTGCTATAAGTTTGTAGTCATTAAATCATTTAAAGGCCTTAAAATATTAAGTCCACTTGAGTAATATATAGACATGCCACCCTGTAAAATCTCTTCAGAGAGGTATAATAATAGAACATTTTGGAGCTTATATTTGATGTATGAAAAGTGATGTTGACAATACACACCTAAATCTGCTGTTTATTACAAATAAATTATTTGAATATAATTATAATAATTAAATAATTGCCTGCCAAGTTTTTATAAACTTATATTTTCTTTAACATCCAATTTCACAAAACTTTCAGGTATTAAAACTCAGGTGAACGACGATACGGCAGCCATTTTATGCACCAAGCCACACAAGGGCTAGGCATTAAGACAACGATATCATATATCAACATTGTCTAACGAGCATATTGAATATGATACTGAACTATCGGGCAATAAACAGCATGATGGTTGTATACATTTTAAATTAAGAACTTTATTTCAGAAGTGCACTGTAACCTAATATTTTTTATTTAACCTTATAAATAAATTTAAAATAATGTATGGAAGTATTTGAATATATATTGGCTAATTAGAAAATTGAACAACAAATGAAGAAAACAAAAGAAAAAATGTTTAAAGCCAAAAAGAAACAGCATGGAAAAAATATAGAGGCCTTTAATTGTATTAATTTGATTTAAGATAAAACTAAAGTGAATGCTTTTGAAATCATTTGATTTGTCAAATTAAATTTAACAAAAGAATATTCCGGCATGGGTATCTTTTGTAATTAATTTATAATGTGCATAACAAAATATTTAAAAGAAATTACCCACACCTGCATATCTAAAGCATTTCCCAAATCTAGCCTGCCATAATAACAAGCTAAAAAAGGCAAAAACTTTATTATTTCACAACTTTATTATTTATTATATAGCTTATTATTTATGTTCAACCTAAACTTTCTTAAAATGTCTCAAGAACGAGTTTTTACAATTTTACAACATTTTTAAAAAAGTGCATGTTTGTAAAAATAAAGGCAGTAAAAGATTTTTCTTACATTTTGAAAAAGGGGTAAAACTAGAGCCCTTTGAATCTAGATACACGCTTTGGAAAGGCAAGCGTGAGTCAAAGTGAAAATGAATGATGAATCATTTAAACAACTCGAAGAGTATAATAAAAGAGTTGAATGTTTAGATAAAAAAAAAAAATGATATTTTTAAACTAGGTGCATTTTTAGATTTAACCCTGAGCTGGATGTTTTTTTAATTCGCTTAAAGTGGCGTTGCACACTGCATGGAAGGTAATTTTCAAAAACCCATAATAAGGGCTCTTGTAAAGCTGTAAAAATGTAAACTTACAGCAGAAGAAATAGGAAAAACATAAGTATAATTTTGAAATCAGATCATGACCACCAGAATCAGATCAAGAAGTCCCTAATGATTTACACTCAAACGCATTAAATATTTCTTCTACATCAGGACTTTCCACAACAAGATTTTCCACACAGACTTTTTTTAAATAGTTCTTGAATAAAATGTGTTGTGGTAATGCACATATATTTTAGCCATGTGCTTGCCATTAATAACAACGCAAATAAACGAACATGCCTGAGACCACAAAATGCTTTCCCACTTCCACAAAAAATTTTTATTTATCTGTCTTTTATATGCTTTATTGATAAGCTATAAAAAAAAAAAAAAAAACCCACCCAACCTTTGCATTTCTTTATTTTTTTAAACAAAAAATATGATATTTTAAAAATATAGTTGTAGACCTGTAACCATTGACTTACATAATATTTGTTTTTTGTGAAATGTAAGTCATTGGTTACAAGTTTTTAGCATTTTACAAAACATATTCTTTCACATTCAACAGAAGAAAGGTTTGGAACCACTTGAGGATGAGTTTTGTTTATTTATTGCCACAACAGCAACCTATGGCTATTTTATGGCAACATCAATACAGTCAAAAACATATTACATAATAATAATTACTTCATAATTTAGGTGATTAAAAAAAACTATTTTTACATTTAAAACATTAAATATGATTTTTCAGTTACTTGAGGATGAGTAAACGTTGAGTGTATTTTAATTTGTGTAAAGTATACATACACCCACTGAGCCCAAATGTTAAAGCATAAGTAGCCAATTTTTTAGTCTTCATCCCTATATTTTGATCTTTGCTTTGTGTGTCAAACTCAGGCCCTGTCCACACGTACATGGGTATTTTCAAAACCATACTTTTTCTACATAGTTACGCCATTTATCCACATTAAAACGGAGTATCGGGTGACTAAAACTAAAACTTTCTGAAAGCTCTAGCCAGGGAGAACATTTTCTGAAACGTGGTCTTTTGGACATTACATCTGGAATTTTCTCCTTTCTGATTGGCCATCCTGGCTGGGTTCACACCAAATGCGGAAGACGCAACTAAGGCAAATTCTGCATGTTCATACCACGGGATAGTAGTCTGCCTCGTTCTCATGTTTTCATCTAGTTGAAATTTACTAGCAAAAACACTTAACTGTCCATTTGGTGTGAACTCACCAGCACAATAGTGGTGTTATCTCCACCTGTCTGTTCTGTGTGCCCTTAACACGCATCACAATGCATTTTGTGTTTTCATGTGGACACTGGACAGAGACTTTTTTTTGAGTAATAATGCAATGAGCAAAATGCAATTTTTTAGTCGAAACCAGTTAATCTGATCATCTTTCCTGTCTTCACAAGAAACATCAGCAACAATTAAGCATTCAGCCTTTTATGGAAAAAACATCAAATTCTCCTTCAACCGTTTTCACATTTTCTTTTTCTTGCATCTGTCAATTTCATTTGTTATGCGAGTTAAAATGGACAATTTCCCTTGGCTTTCATTCCTAAGACGATTCATTTTCTCCGCTGCTGCTCTAGCAGTAGGCTTTGGTGCCCTCTTGCAGCCATATTGGAGTGTTATAAAGACAATTCTCTTTTTTATTTTCTGTTGTAAATTAAAATAATATTCATACAGCAGTGCGCATTAACTTGTGTCCTGTGCAAAACAGTGCAGTTAAACATATGTATGTGTGTGTGTGCGCGTGAATTTTGTAACGACATTGTGTGTGACTTATCGTTGCAGAAAGGCTTGAATTAACTCCAGAGTAAATACATCAAATAACCATTGTTGTAGGGGAGATCTGCTTCAATCTTGTCTTTCACTAGTGCTGTTTGAGACGCAGCAAGAGAATGCTACACATCAGAGCAATACAGAGAGATCTCTATGGCTCTGACACGCACATGAAAATGGTGGGCGGGGAGAACCAGCTCATTTACATTAAAGGCAGAGACAACGAAAACAGCTACAGATCAAATTTGCCATTTTCAGAAAGGTATAATAAATAATCTGATGGGTATTTTGAGCTGAAACTTTACAGACACATTCTGGAGACACAGAAGACTTATATATTAAAAAAGGGGTAAAATAAGTGCCCTTTAATGACAGCTTATGTATCTAACCTGCCTAAACACTATGTCATCTTGCTGAACCTTATTTTTCACTCATTTTAATATAAAATAAATTGCAGCACATGTTATCCACCATTTTTAAAGAATGCTCTAAATATACTGGACATCCAAAAATAGCAATATTGTTCACTGACACTGTCTTGACTTCTTTTAAGAAAGTACGTCATTTCTGTGACTAATTCCACAAAACAAAACACAAAAATACTTGAGAATTAGAATAATTTATATTAATTTTTTACATTCCAAATGTGTTTACATATTAAACTTGGCTCCAGACTGTGACCAAATGGCTGTATATTAAAAACCACTTTCCTGCAGGTGAAACGTTTTATATAGACTGGTGGAACTGCAAAAAATAATATACTTAACTATATTTCAAATGAATGTGCAGACGATTATGTTAAAAGCTCATCCAATCACTCTCTGCTTTTGCTTTCCTTACCTGCCATTCTATCATCCTCAGGTAAACAAGCTCACTCAACACATTTTTTTTATAGTTGCCACTAGGTTTTAGCCTCCTTCCAGTGTTAAAAAAATAATGTAGTGGTAAATAGTTTAATGCTTTTACAGTGCATCCGGAAAGTATTCATAGTGCTTCACTTTTACTAAATTTTTGTTACAGCCTTATTCCAAAATAGATTAAATTAATTTATTTATTCAAAACGCAATAACCCATAATGACAATGTGAAAAAAGATTTTTTGAAAATGTTGCCAATTTATTAAAAAAAATAAAAAGCCTGAAATCACATGTACATAAGTATTCACAGCCTTTGTTGTGAAGCTCTAAATTAAGCTCAGGTACATTCTGTTTCCATTGATCATTCTTGAGATGTTTTAGCAGCTTAATTGGAGTTCACCTGTGGTAAATTCAGTTGATTGGACATGATTTGAAAGGGCATACACCTGTCTATATAAGGTCCCAGGGCTGACAGTGTATGTCAAAGCACAAACCAAGCATGAAGACAAAGGAATTGTCTGTAGACCTCCAAGACAGGAGACAAAAGGCTTCTGAAGGACTCTCAGACCATAAGAAACTAAATTCTCTGGTCTGATGAGACTAAAATTGAACTCTTTGGAGTGAATGCCAGGCGAATACCATCCCTATAGTGAAGCATGGTGGTAGCAGCATCATGCTGTGGGGATGTTTTTCAGCAGCAGGTACTGGAAGACTAGTCAGGATAGAGGGAAAGATGAATGCACCAATGTACAGAGACATCCTGAATGAAAACCTGCTTCAGAGTGCTCTTGACCTCAGACTGGGGCGACGGTTCATTTTTCAGCAGGACAATGACCCAAAGCACACTGCCAAAATATCAATGGAGTGGCTTCACAACAACGCGGTGAAAGTCCTTGAGTGGCCCAGCCAGAGCCCAGACCTAAATCCTATCCAACATAGAGAGATCTTAAAATGGCTGTACACCGTCGCTTCCCATCCAACCTGATAGAGCTTGAGAGGTACTGCAAATATTCCCAATGACAGGTGTGCCAAGCTTGTGGCATCATATTCAAAACGACTTGAGGCTGTAATTGCTGTACTTATGTACATGTGATTTTTCAGGTTTTTATTTTTAATAAACTTGCAACAATTTCAAAAAAATCTTTTTTTCACATTGTCATTATGGGGTATTGGGTGTAAAATTGAGGAAATATTTTATTTTTTATTTTTTAAAGAAAGGCTTATCCCACTCCTCTCAAACTGATTATAATTTCATTCGGTTTGTGTCATTCTGGTTGAGGCGTTTATGGATCACTTTTATTTAGACTTGAATTTAGTTTTAAACTGATTTGTTATAAGCTTAATAATACATTAAACATAATTTTAATGTTTGTTTGTTTTATATCCCACCAGTGCCACCTTGGTATACAACTTGGTGGCACTCTCAAAATGTTAATCTGGAGCCCTGTGAAGTCTTATGACTTACTTGCTTCTGTTTTAAACAACTCTAGACCCTGATGGCTTTACATCATATGGATATCTGCCATAATTTTTTTTTGTATTCAAGAAGTCATACAGTTTTATTAATGAATGTTACGATTTTATGGATTTAGTTTTTTTTGTGTATATATATATATATATATATATATATATATATATATATATATATATATATATATATATAATTTATTTTTTTTTTTCTAAGTAAGTGTGCTGGTGTTTACCTGGAAGGAGAATCTCTCCGGCGCTCATTTGAGCGGCTTCGTGCTCTCCTGGCCAGTGATCTATTCCTAGATGGCGAAAGGCTCAGTTTGGAACTACGATCCACAGAACTGAAGCGGGGCTGAATAGACTGTCGATCCCTGTGGCGTGGGGAGGAACTGCGTCTATGCTGTGGGCTAAGAGCTGGCCGTTGTTGAGGTGACCTATTCTCTTTCCCTGATGAGGGGTCTTTGGACGGAGATTTTCCTGGCCTCTTTTCTCTGTCATTCTCAGATCGGCCCACATTTTGCCCATCTTTAGAACCCTGCGACTGGCTTTTACACCCTTGTGAGTCTGATCTCGGTTTAGTTTGTTCACGCTTTTCATCCATATGTGGAGAGGAGCGCCGATCAGGACGGCCTTTCTGGTCTGGTTTTTTATCTGCAGAGTGCCTTCTTATAGATGGGGACTGAGACTTCTTTCCACGCTCCTTGGATTTGTCCCTGCTCCGTGAACGCTTTTTCTCTTTGGACTTGCTGCGCTCCTTAACAGTCTCTTTTGCACTTTTTGTTCGTTCAAGCTTTGAATCCCTTCCTGCTCTCTCTCGAGAATGACTGTGACTTTGTTGTTTACCACTTGGTTTGCTGGTGTCTAAGTCTCGTCTGGATCTACCCACACCACCAATCTGGTCCCTAGGTGAACGTGTTCTGCCCCCACTACTGCTTTGCCGTTGCTCCCCATTACGTGCCCTTTGTCTCTCTTCATCCTCTTCTGAGCCAGAATTGTAACCCTGTAGAATCAGGCCCATTCCTGACTGAACTTTACCCTCCATCATCTGGCTGTCTAGCTCGGCTTTAATTAATGCCCTTTGTTTCTCTAGATCTTCAAGAAGTGCCTTGTCATCGAGGTTTGCATTACTTAGTAACATGGAGCCATCCTCAGCCTTCCTGCTGATGGCCGAGGAGGATGTTTCCTCTTTGCGCCTGTGCTTTTTATGTTTGCGCCTATGTTTCCGTTTGCGGTTCTTATCTTCATCAGAAGCATGTTTGTGTTTTTTGTGCTTGCTGCGATGCTTGTGTTTCTTTTTTTTGTGTTTGCTGCTGTGATGTTTAGAACTGATGTCCTGCTTCTCTCCATTCATCTCCACTTCCTCCTCACCCTCTTCTTCATCCTCTCCAGATATATCACCGTTTTCATCCTCATTTCCGCTCTTCTGTGGACTCTCCAAATTCTCTGGCCTTTAAATAAACACAAACACAGTAATGAGCACAAATGATCCAACTCAAAGCAAGGAAGTTAGTAAAAGTGCTTTTAGAAGCTTAAAAAAATGGGCAATATCCAACAACCTTATAGGGTCTATACCATTTTAAGCTGTCATAGAAGAGGCAGGATAAAATTTCAAACTACTCCAACTGTGTTCGCCTAACAGAAGAATGACATATACACAAACATTGTCTTGAGGGCGAGTAAACTATGGCTTAATTCTTAATTTTTGGGTGAACTATTCCTTAAAACACACATAATGATGCCCCACAAGGTAAATTTTCTTTTCTTTACTAATAACTTACAGTAAATAGTATAATTAACCATTTAAAATACATTTATTGTGGAAATTTTATAGTTGCTGCATTAATACAACTAGAAGACGACCGATGTATCAGTTTTGCTGCTTAATCAGCACCAATTGAATTCTGAAACTGTCAGTTATCTGCAAAAATCCCTGCCAATAGTTTTGCCGGTTTGTGTCTGTCACTGGAGCAGCTGGTTCAAGACATTTCAGTATGAAACACTTTTTGCACTATTGTTTTTATATTCTTGTCAATTTATTAACCAAATAAAGTTTCTGCTATAAAACAATGTACGTTTATAATCAATCAAATTCAAAACTAAAAGCTGCAAAGCAGTCATCACTAATTAAATCGACAATAAACGTGCATCTCAAGAAAAGAAAGAAAGTTTCAGTTTCTGTTTATGTTCATGGCAATGACAATTACCCAATAAGAGGGCTATGTAATATATCGAAATAATTTTCACAACTGACAACCGTTGCTCATTAACCGAATATTAACCTTTAACCGATCGGGGTGCGTTTCCGAAAACCATCGTTAGTCAACTAAGGTCGCAAGTTCCATCGTTACAAACATAGTTCGTTGATTGCCGTTTCCCAAATTCATCGTTCCAACGAACATTCGCAAACTGCGTAGCAATCTTGTATGCTTGCAACTACACCTCTGGAGCTCTAGTTAGAAACATAGTTCCTGACTGTGTTCTATTCCCAGTTATCCCCCCTATGCCCTATTCATTTAGAACGCTCCAACATTTAAACTTGAAATTAAAAAAAACTTGAAAAAAAAAAAAACATTAAAGTCATCTTTCTTAGGTGTAATTTGCTGTCAAAGTAGCCTGTTTTTACAGCTTAGTTTTAGCAAACTTCATGTTGACAATTGTGTTCCCTTCATAGTGCACTTTGAAAACATTGACAATTTTGAACACAGCTGTGGCTAATGACGAAAGCTATAGTTGACCTATTATTTAAAAGCGGAATTTACGTTACATCTCCAAAGCTTGTGAAAAATATATAGCATACGTTAAAGCTTTTAATTTATAGCAGGTTATTTATTAAGTATCTGTACTGTATGACATGGGCCTGTTGGTTCGAACATTTCTGCATTGATTGCATGTGTCAAATTGTAAAAGTAGACTTTGCAAAAAAAAACTATCCAACTTATCATTTCCTAATAAATAATAAATATTAAATTTCATTTCTTAATAGCCTCATTATTTATTTATTTATATGATTTACATATGAGATTACAATACATCTTCGCTTTTGTAGGTGATTTTGTTTTAGAATAGAATATGGAATATTCTCAATAATTCTCAAATATATTGTGTTCAATGGGGGGAAAAAAAGTTGTTTTTGCAAACAAAACTTTTGGTGGCTTTGGAAGTTTTCAAATTGTTTGGGGTGCGTGGATGGAACACGTGTAACCGTCAAAGCACCACCAAATGCAGGGAGTGATTTTTACAACTAAAAAGGAACACACTTCATTGTGCTCATGACTGTCTGCAATGACAAGTACCTGTGAATGTGGATGTTGTGAAGGCCAGCGTGGGACTTCACAACTTTCTCACACACACTGATGCTGCAACCTCTCTGTCAAGCAAGTTCATTTCACCAAACTTCCCAGACAGCACCACAGCTTTAGGGGAAGTTCCGGGTGAATGGAGACGGTTTGTTTATGGAGACAACAACCTGCTTGTACCTGGAAGGCTTTCGACTACCTGGGCATCCAAAGCTGCACTTGGAGTGCGAAATGACTTAAAGCAATTTTTCCTGACACCACAGGGTAGTGTACCATGGCGGGATGCTGTCATGCGGCAAGGGTGCTTGCAGACACTTTTCAGTAATTCGGTGACATTTTTGTGCAAGTGTGATACAATAAACATTTTAAAACAAACTTTGTTTCATCACTTGCTCCTGTTCGTATCTCAGACAGTTCTGCCTACAGTACATGGGTTGCTCTACAAATATATTTGTATTATGGCAAGATGTTCTACATTTTATTTCTGGTTAAGCAAAAAAATAAATAAATAAATAAATCAAAAAGTTCACAAAAAGTTACCTTACAGTTTTTACTTATAATGTATTGCTTATGAATGAATACATGACACCTTACTTAGTATAATGTAAACATCTTTACTTAATCAGCCATTCTTTCAGTTAAATTTACTCACTATTAACTGCGTTATCAACTATAAAACTCTTGGTACAATTATATAGTTTAACCCTAAACAGTACTGCTTTTCATAACTTATTTTTAGTCAATATCTAAACGAAAATAATAATAAAAAAAAAAGATCAAGATTTTTACACATGACTAATAACAGTAGCTACTATATATATATATATATATATATATATATATATATATATATATATATATATATGTATGAATTATTGCACATAACTGAAAATTGTTCAAGTCACACTTTAATAAAAAAGCAAATATATTTTAAAAAGATATAAAATAACAGATATTATTTTATTTACAAAGTATATAGTAGTCTACTTTGTGGGTGTTATATTTACAGCGTTATATAGGTGTGACATAATGCATACTAATATACAAGCATTTCTGGCTGGTAATTAAAAATAGAATAAAAAGCACTGTTGTACAAAAAAAAAAAAAAAAAAAAAAAGAAGCACAAGCATACTGACAGTTTTTTAGATTTACCCCATTCCACACATTACCGTCTGGCTAGTATATGCAACTTGTATGCAAAAAAATAAATCCCCATTATCACCAATAAAAACCAGAAATACAGGGCCATCGGCTTGGTTAAATTTACTATGTGTGTGACATTGCATACTAATATACAAATATTTCTGACTGGCGATTTAAAATAGGATAAAAAGCATAATTTTACCTTGCTAAACAAAAATATAAAAATCAAGCACAGGGATACTGACTATATAGATTTACCCCATTCCACAATCACACATTACCATTTGGCTTGTGTCTTCTACTTATATGCCAAAAAGGCAACACTTCCTCACCATTATCACCAATGAAGCCATCAGTATATTTTAAATTGATAGGTTTAAATAGTTATCAAAGAAATAATTTGTTTCTTAATTATACTGTAGTTTTATAACTATTAAATTGTTTTAAATTCAAACTGTAATATAAACAATGCAAAGAATGTTGAAAAATAATATTTCTGTAACTGTGAATTAAAAATGTCACCACTTATTAAAAAAAACAAGTGACGTTAGTGTGATATGTAAAAATCAGAAATAGAGTATAAGAATATTTTATTTTTTATTTTTAATGCAATAAAACAAACACAGGTAAAGCAATAATCAGCAAGAAACTAATAGATTAAAAAAAACACTTAAAATATACATATACTGTTAAACACATATAAAAATATTTATAAAAAATGTGAAACAAAAAGTCCAGTGTTATTTGCCACCACCAGTAGGGATGTAACGATTCATCTGACTCATGATGCAATACGATTCATGATAGTAATCTCACAATACATGATTTTGTAACAAAATTATTTGAGACAATATTAAGGTGAACAAGTGTCCTTTCATTTTCTCAAATGCTGCACTTTTTTTTTTTAACAATTAATTTTTTCAATTGTAATTAATTAATTAATTAATTTCAATTGTAAAACAAAATCCAAATTAAAAAGTTAATAATTCAAACTAAAGAAGATTCTAATATAAACAAACTAAAACTTTGACTGTGCAGCTAAATTGCAAATTTAAAACGAATTCCAAATCAAAAATGAACAATACAAATTAAAGAAGGCTCTTTAATACGAACAAACTAAAACTGTGACTGTGCTGGGATTGGACAATTTTGAAAAGAAATATAAGAATATCTATGTTTTCTGGAATAAGCTGAGATCTTTGCACATTTACTATGTTCCCTGCTGATGAAAAAACTCAGACTGAGATGGCTGGTGTGGAGGAAAGCCTTTCCTAAACCAGAGAGCAGGGTGTACATAGGTGGTCAATAGCCCCTTCTGCTCCTAATTATAATGATTGTAATGAATGAATATATATTATGATCAGTATTCTGATACTGATTATAACATATAATATATTAAGCAAATTACTAAAAGATGCATAAACTAAATAAAAAAAAAAGAGGGAGGGGAACAATCTAACACCTGGTTCTGCAACAGCACAACTTTTTCTATCAGTCTGAAAAACATTTTCACATTTTCACTATGAAAACACTGATGCACTGTGTGATCTCCATAACGTTAGCACTCGTTGGAGCAAGTGGAGATGCCAATCTTCCGGTTCGCGTGGTTTGGCTTTTTGCATATACACATCTGTGAAAGTAGTTTTCACTGTGCTGCATCATATAAGTTGTTCTAGTAGTTTTATTATTGGTTGTGTAAGTAAACATCTTTTTGAGGTATTTGCACACTGTTTGTATCTGTTATTTTAGTCTGCCGCTCTACCTATTGCTCACTGCTGATGCAATTAAAGTGAGTTTGCGCCTGTAAAAACAGCACCCTCCTCTGTTTAAAACATGTATTGCAATTATTTCAACATTTCTACCGATTTGAATCGTCACATATTTGAACCAATTTTCAATCAGCTCACGGCGAACCATTACATCCCTAACTGCCAGAATTTGTCCAGAGCATCAAACAGGACTTAATAAAGCCTGAACTTTGCGCAGAGCCTGTCTTTAGGCCGAACTTGAGATAACATATCTACAAGAATGGCACTGAATCTGCTGTCCGTATTGTCCTGTTGTTTTGCCAGTTCCCATTTCTGGTCCAATCTCTCAAGCCTCTTGAGAAGAACATCCTCTGAGTTCCTTTTTCTTTTACAGATGGAGTCTGGAGCTGATATAGTTGAACAAACTGACAAGTTTTGTGAGAATTTGGAAGATGGAGATGATTCACATGTTGGAGCTATAGGTAGCATTGGAGAAATGTAATTTTCAAGGAAAGCTGGCAAGACAGGAAGTGTTAAAGTGAAGGCCCTCATGAGAGGGTTGAGGATGATGATGAGAAACTCGCAGGGCTGCTGCTGTCCAGCTGTTGACTGAGGGCCAAATAACCTTGTTCCTAGAATAATAATGATAAAAAAGTTAGTATCAACGTCTTAAAACATTACATTCAAAATAGCTCTGTTATCATTCTTTTGAACAATTCATTGGTATTCTATATTTGTAAGGATTTCTGTGGTGTTTGTTTACTCTTTATCTCTATTGTTTGCAAATGGATCACAGCTTCAAAAGCACAACAAATCACATATTTAAATGAATCATTTCAGAAATTTTGGTACTTTAGCTTTTTGGTCTGTGATTTCATTGTCTAAAGAACAAAAGACACGGAGTTGCTTCTAAATTTATGATAATAATTGTAAGAAGTGTCAAATGCTTAAAACATTACTGTCAGAATGACTCAATTATTTACAATGAATCGTTGAATTAATTAACTGACTTTTTCAAGGAAAATTTGAATTGCTTGGTTATGGTTTATCTCTATTGTTTGCAAATGGATGACAGCTATAAAAACCACAAAAACTTGTGTCTTTAAATAAACCATATCAGGCATTTTGGTAGCCTAGACACTGAAATCAGAGCCAAAGTAGCTGAAAGAACAAAAGACATCTTAAAACAATCACTCACCTCATCATCCATTTTTGAATCCGTTTCTCGGTGTTTCATGAACTGTGATAACCAGCTGAGCTCGGTGAGAATTTGACGAATGAGTTTTAATCCACCTGGGTCTCCACTTTTGCCCTGTCCTTTCTTTTTGGCTTGAATAAATTTGTCTCTCAAATTTTTCTACAAAAAATTTCCCCTTTTCCCACGGCTGATGTGATATGGTCATCTCTAGGATCACACATCGACGGATCATAAAGATGTCTGTACAGGCGTACCCGTTCAGACAAAATCTCTTCAAAACGATTCATATCTCAATTATGAATTGTGGTACGCTCTGCCAGCCGAAATGATGTCACGCGCATTTAAAGCGAACCTACGCAAACACCACAATGACATCCCAATCGCCGCACACAGTCAAGCGAACTAGTAAACGTGTCGAGTATAAATTAGCCTTAAGAGTATTGTGCAACACAGAACAGTCATAGTGTTCACTAAGTTCGAAGACAAGCTTGTCATCATGCCTTTTATGTTACAAAGTAAATGTTTAAGGGATCTAAAGAGCTCCTTGTTTTTTTTTTTTGCTTTTAACTTTTTTTGTAATATTGCTGCTTTAATGTTACTTTCCGGCTCCACATGGGGTGGGTCCACATGTATATAAATGTCTGGGGTGGGTCCACATGTATATAAATGTCTTTGTTCTTTGTCTTCATTTACCTTTCATTTTACCTGTGTGATTTTGTTTTTGCAGCTAAATTAGCATTTTTTGTTAAATGACACAAACATAATAATCAGGTAAAACATGTTTTCACAAGTCAAGTGAAGTGTTTTCTTATTTACGTTCTATTGCAGCTGACAAAATTTTCCTACAAGAGACGCGCATTATACATTCAGTTTTGTTTAAACATCAATATCAAATGTTAACGGATCCTAATAGGGATGCACCAATACCCCTTATTTACAAACCGATACGAGTACGAGTATTTTAATTTGTGTACTCGCCGATACTTCATAGATTGTGAAGCGATACTTGTGACGTCACAAGATGGCGCTTAGCATGGCTGCCGTGTTGCGAGCTCCCAGTAAACTTTGTTGTGTTTTGTTTGTTTTACTTGTATTTTTGTTGTTTTTCGTGCTGGATGTACACACTCTTATTGCCTACGACAGACACACACTTCGGGAAATTGGCTCCCTGGTCGCACACCGAAGACCGGACTTTGAGTTCTTCAATGACGCTCTGTTTACAAACACAACAACAGAGCCCTTTGTCTGGGCCACACAACCGAGGTGACGACACAAAAGCAGCCGGAAAAGAGGAAAGAGAGCCGCCATCCTGGTCAGACTAAGACGCCGTGGATTTCGACCTCCGCTCCCCACCATTCTGCTAGCTAATGTTCAGTCACTGGACAACAAACTTTGCGAGCTACGGGCGCATTTCCTTCCAACGGGAAACAAGAAACTGCTGCATTATCTGTCTTACAGAAAACTGGCTATCCACGGAGGTACCAGACACAGCTGCTGAAATTTCAGGTTCTCCGTGCACCGCGCGGATAGAACGAAAGAACTCACAGGGAAAAGCAAAGGAGGAGGTGTTTGTTTCTTTATTAACAACTTATGGTGTGATGAGAGAAACATACACTCAGCTAGATCATTTTGTTCTCCTGATCTGGAATACCTTATGCTTCGGTGTCGACCATACTGGCTACCAAGGGAATTCACATCGGTCATTATTACGGCTGTTTACATCCCCCCCTCAAGCCAACACAGAGCAGGTGCTCAGGGAACTGTATGGGAGCATAAACGAGCAGGAAACCGCACACCCGGAGGTAGCGTTTATTGTTACAGGGGACTTTAACTACGCCAATCTCAGGAAAATCGCTCCAAAATACTTTCAACATATCACCACAAACACGCGTGGTGATCTTATTTTGGACCATTGCTACTCTCCGTTCCGGGATGCTTACAAATCCCTCCCCCGCCCACCATTTGGCAAATCAGCCAAAAACCAAGGACCTGGTTGTGGATTTCAGGTGAGAGAAGAAAGAACACACTCCCATCACCATCAACAGGACACCAGTGGAGAGAGTCAGCACTTTCAAGTTTCTTGGAGTACACATCGCTGAGGATCTGACATGGACTGCCCACACAGACGCAGTGCTGAGGAAGGCACAACAACACATCTTCTTCCTCAGGCGTCTCAGGAGGTTTGGAATGAGCCCCCACATCCTCCGCTCGTTCTACACCTGCACTGTGGAGAGTATCCTGACTGGCTGCTAGGGGTGTCAAAATTAATCGTTTCTTCGGTGCACCGCGATGCAGATGGGGACAATTCGATATCGGTTCAGTAATAGATCATAACCGGTTATTACGCACTGACGTCATTTACCCCCTATGCGCGATGCCTAGGGCATTTGACCCGTTGGCATGTCCGTGAGACATCCAGACACAAGCGTGCCTGTGGCGCGAGTTTATTGTATTGTATTTATTCTATTACGGATTACCTGATAACCGCGTATTATGCGCATATAGACTGACCCGCGTCACTCATGGGTGAACGGCGCTTTCGTTTCTAAAGCCAAGCGCAGCCCTTTCTGTTGAGCGGGTGAAGACAATGACCAATCATAGGGGTGTAAGAACTTGCTAGCGCTCAAAAAGCAAGCGGGATAATATTTACATTATTTGTTATGAATGCTCGTGCTGTCTTCTGAGCATGTATTGGAGTTTTGTCTAAAACATACACAAAGAGTGAATCGATGGCATGATAATCCTAACCGAACCGAACCGAACCGTGAGACCAGTGTAGGTTCACACCCCTACTGGCTGCATCACCACCTGGTACGGAAACAGCACCAGCAGCAATCGCAAAGGTCTACATAGGATCGTGCGAACTGCTGGACGCGTAGTAGGAGGTGAGCTTCCCTCCCTCCAGGACATCTATACCAGGAGGTGCATGAGGAAAACCAAGAGAATCATCAGCGACTCCAGCCACCCAAGCCATATACTTTTCCCTCTGCTACCCTCAGGCAGACGGTTCCGCAGCATCCGGTCACGCACCAGCCAACTGAAGGAAAGTTTCTTCCCTCAGACTATCAGGCTGAGGAACACTTAACACACCCCACACAAACTCTTCCATACCCCGCACTGCACACCATCAAGATGTAGCATGCACTGCACTTTAACAAATCCATACTTAAAACAATACAGCCTACAACTATGTGTACATTTAGCAATGCCACGCCACGAACAAGTTGCAGAGAGCAACCATCGCGGCAACTGCAGTGATCACTTTTTCCGACGTTCAGCTGTTCTTTTTTGCACTTGATTATTATGCGTTTAATGTTAAAAAAAATCAATAATGAATAGTCCTAAGAGTGTATCCTGTGTGTGTGCGTGTTTTATTACTGAAGCCGCTCTCTTCCAAAACCGAAAGTTGCTTCGTCTGTCTAGCAATATTTCGGCTTTTAATTGAATGAAAATTTATTTAGATAAGCCAATATTAAAAAATTGCAGTAAAGTAAGCACGGCCCTTTCTGTTGAGCGGGTGAAGACGATGACCAATCATAGTGGTGTAAGATCCTACCAGCGCTTAAAAAGCGGGATAATATTTACATTAGTTTATTTGTTATAAATGCTCGTGCTGTCTTCTGTGCATGTATTGGAGTTTTGTCTAAAACATTCACAAAGAGTGTGTTTTTTTTTTTTTGAGCAGGTAAAATTAAAGGTACAGTTCATATATCTGATTGCCTGTATTAAAGGACAAAATTGTATTACAAGTAATATAAAAATATAAACATATTTATAGATTAATACAATTTTTTTTCTTGCGTTTTAAAGAAAAAAATCTAATTACGTATGGAAAGCATAGTCAATGCACCTTGATGCACCGAGATATCGAATTGAACCGAATCGATGGCATGATAATCGTAACCGAACCGAACCGTGAGACCAGTGTAGGTTCACAACACTAATCATTATGCAAGGATCATTTTTTATATTCCGTTTGATATTTAGTAGCCTATAGATTCTTTAATAATGTATTTTATAAAAGAATTGTTTATAAGGACTAAGCTCTTAATATATAATACATTGGGCTAATTAATACATTAAGACATTGAAGTCAGGTACGACAACAAATCACATCCATGTAGTGAATTACTGTTGAGTGGTATTGGTGCATGGTATTCAGTGTTTCCTCTATGATTTTTTCCAGCAGTGGCGGCAGGACTTTTTTACACAGATCTGCCAACTGTTTCAAAGATAAATATTACACGCAGTATTGCAAGTCGAGATAGCATTCATGTAATAAGAGCATGCAAATCTCTTTGCTTGCGCGCCGATTTCCTCTTCGTGAACTTCTTGCACGCACTCAAATTTACACGTTCAAGTGCAGATCTTCTCGTGCGCTCTCCAGTAAGCGCTGCTGAAGCGCGATTTGGTGCGTTTTCCGACATTAACGCGTCGACTGAAGTAAAATGAAACGGCTATAAACTCCAGCAAGATAAAGTCATTGTATGCAGAGTCATTGACCTTTATCAATAAAGTATATTTATGGAAACTGTGTTCATCTTAAACTGAAAGCTACACCGTGTTTGCTGGACTCATGCACCTGTCAGTCAGTCTGACAGAGAGTCAGTCAGCATGTCACCTTAAAGGGTTGAACAAACAGCGCACAGCACTACTACGGTTACAGAAAGTTTGCGCTGTTTACCTCTAATATGTTTTGGTGCGATTATAACCCGCTATAAAAAACACGACTAAATGTTTTAAAAGAGAAGTTGTAATGTAGCCGTGGCGGGATGAATTTTGGCGTGGCGGCCCGCCACGGATGAATGAATGTAGCGGAAACCTTGGTATTGGCCTTTCATGTACGATACGAGTACGAGTATTTTAACTAAGTATCGACCCGATACTGGTATTGGTATATCCCTAGATCCTAATGGTTATGTTCTTGTCACTGGCTTAATTGGCTCTAGACATTTGACTTTTTTGAATCCCTATTCCCAGACTTATGATGACCTAGCGGTTTTCGTATTTAACCTTCTATCCTTTTCCTATAAAATAATATTCAACAACAGACTCTAAACTGTAACCATATTCTCTCTCATCTAAATATCATAACATATCAACCACGGATCATTCTGGTGTTACAGTATCTTTTAAAATTGAATTTTACAAGAGTTATATCTGGAGATTAAATTTTTACCTCCAAAAAAAGAAATTTTACCAACATATTTCAGATTATTTGACAGTTTATAGAGTGTACAATGATACATGTGATGTTTTTGACTCTGTGTTGAGAAAAAACTTTTAAAGTAGTGATGAGGAGACGTACAAGCAGTAAAGAAGTCCAGACAGAAGCGCTTAGTTGAGATATATGCTCATCTTACTTAATTGGACAAACTATAGTGACACCACTGTTTTCAGAACAGCCAGAAACAGAGCATTAATAATTTTGCAATAAAAATAATTTAATTTGAATAAATAAAATTATATTAAAGTGTAACCTTTTTTATTTGTAACAAATTATTCAACTTATTAAAAATGGGAAAGCTGTCTCTAAAATTAAACTAGTTCTTATGAGAAAACCAAAAACAATTATCCCATGCGTTACAGTGTTTGCAAATACATATGTGATCTTGTTGAATATTACTAATGATGAGACCTGAGGTCACGCTGCGCTCAACTGAACAAAACATGGAGAAAATGCCTCCACCTGGAAAGAACTTGTTTCTTCTTTGCATAGATAGACGCCAGTTACATTTGCTTTTATCTGTTTTCCTTTTTTATCTGTTTTCCCATGCCAAACTGTTGCATCACGTAATGCTTGAAACAATTCTTGGCACCTAATTTAGCATTGATTTGAGATATTTTCTAAAATAAAATGTAACAGAAATTAAGTAGATCATCAAATAAGTAAAAAATCAGTTGATCCATTTAGAACAAATTTTTTAAAAATGAACAAATAAGCATACATAACACTGCTGAGCCCCATGCACATCCAAATATGCTAAACACATATTCATTAATAACACATATTCATTAAACAGATTCTGCTGTCAACGCTTTGTCGGATCACTATGTTTGTGCGCATCACATGTGCTTGTAATAATCATAATAAATATGCTGATCAAACTGAATACAACCCAACATCAACAACACATGGCAAGCAATGCGTTGATAAGAACAAACAATCAAATAAGATTTAAAACAACTCGAGTTGTTTAGCACATGTGCATCGCTGCTATTGTACGCCCTTGACATGTAATATTTTTTCTGGAGCAATTTAATCCAAAATTTACAATGACACTTTAAAACATATCTACAATATTAAGGAATATGGTTACTTATGGTGCCATTAACCTACAGCAATACCACAGAAAGAAAGGACTTTTTGAAGGAATAAACAATGTGAAGAAAGTTCCGTTGTAGTGAGACGAACTGGAAACTTTATGCCCTTTATGCCACTGACAGGCAATATTACATAATTACATAATCGGCTTAAAGATATTGGCCTAATTTTGATATCGGACTGTTTACCGATAACAATTAAAAATAGGGCTGGGTAATAAAATCGGTATCTGTATTTATTGACCGAACACCATTGTCAATATCACTAAAAAAAAGTTTGGTATGACGGCTACAGTTTTATTAGGGCGCACCTTGGAAGCAATGCCAATAAGCTTAGGGTGTAAGTTTGTCATTTCAATAGAGGCGCGACTTGCATTTTCCAGGTACACCTAGTTGAAAAATATCTGAACTTTTCTGCATGCCACGAGCGCGCCATGATTCATGCAAGTAGAACTAACCAATCTGCTTCACACTTTGTATGGAATGTACACATTTCAGTAATAACAGCAGACTAATTACCTCAGACAAACACAGCGCATCCAAACACTGCAGTGCTTTTTTACTTTTCTCCATAAACTTGTAGCAGAGCTGCAGCAATGGTTTGTCCGTTTGTCATGCCCTGAAAAAATGGTTGATGGTCGCCTAGTTACGAGAGACACCATAGAAAATGGTGAAGGAAACCACACGCTCGTGCTTGTCACTTCAGGTCTGAATAACAACACATGCAAAATTGAGTGACGTATAGGAGCATTAAGGACATTGTTTAAAAATTTTTTTTTTATATATATATTTATTTATATTTATTTATTTATATTTATTTATATTTATTTATTGTGTAGTTTACAGAGTTTGAGGTTTACTGTATTATTATTATTGACACCTTACAGATGTTGATCTACCTTTACTATTGCACCCCTTTGTAACATTTTATTTATCAAGTTTAAGAGTCTCTTTAACACTTAAGTTTATTTTAGAGATGGGATATTTTGTTTAAAGGGCACCTATGGTGAAAAATCTACTTTTCAAGCTGTTTGGACAGACATATGTGAAGGTATAGTGTATAGACCGTCATATTGGGGTGATAAAAACACACTCAGTCCTTTTTTTTTTCAATTTAACAACATAAAAATGGTGAACCAATTGGAGCGGTTTTGAGATCGACTGCAACTTGACGTAGGAGTGCGGTCCCCCCGCCCACTAATATTGATTGACAGGTGCGCATTACCATATCCTCGGTATGTTGTTTCACGTCCGCCATTTTCAGCGTGTGAGTCAAAGCGACGTCACCAAAGAAACACCCTTGCTCTATTTTTAGATGCAAACCTCATTGGGCTCAACATTCACCACATTATCGCTCTCCTCCGCTCCAGTGTTTGCATACATTTGTACTTTTCATTGCATCTTCCTTAAACTTCAGCGGTTTGCATTTCCCGCGGTCACAGAAGCTCCCTGTCATCTTAACTAGGTGCAGCTGAAGAGTGCGAGTGCGTTGCCTCACATGCGCCATGCATTTCACGGTGTCGCGGATGAAAGTGAGTACCGGGAGGGAGGGGGTGGGTGTCGCGGATGAAAGTGAGGACCGGGGGGTTTGCTCACTATTTAGGTCGCCTCAGGACACTGTTTATATTTCTGCCGCGCCACAGAGCGTTATCTGAATAGTTTCATTTTAAATAACATGCAAATGTGTGCGTCTGGTGTGCCGTATCGTGGCTCTGAGCGGCGCATCCGGTGTATGACTCCTTTTAGTTATAGCCTCAAGCAGGTCGTACACCAGAAGCGCCGCTTGGCAACACGAAGCGTTGCGCCACGCAGCGGCATGCATTTCTGAATTCTAAACGTAAGTTTCTATCAGGGGACACACACCGGTGCCGCAAATGTGTGATACTTTCAACTGTCATGTGCGCACCGTGTCGCGGAGCATCCAGTGTGTGATGCCCTTCAGTCAAAGTTAATTCAGTGTACTTGGTTATTAGTCTCGGTGTAGGCTACAAGCTCAGAGCTTTAAACTAGCACACAGTTGGCTGTAAAACTATACAAAGACACAAATGATTTTGTAGTCTCTGCTTGGTCTGTGTCCGAGTTGTACATGTACAGCTGAATGCTGGTCCTCTCACTCATGTTGCATCTCTCTTTCTGCCTGTCTGTTGCCATACACAAAGAGGGGAGCTCTTGGCTCCACCCCTTTGTTAAGTTGGGTGGGAAGTCGAAACTAATTTTCATGTGAAGCAACAAGCCCCCAAAATGGCACTTTTTAACACATCATAATAAAAAAATCTGAATTGTGTTTTGAACTGAACCTAAACTGGCACACTCAGAAGAACCATAATATTAATATCTTAAAAAAGGGGTAAAATAGGTGCCCTTTAAATATTTTTGTTTTTGACTATTAAAACTATTTGCCTTAGTAATGTTGGTAAATTAAAATAAAGTGGTTAAAAAAATCCTAATATTTCTAGATATATTAATAAAAAATATTCAATAATTATCAACATCAAATGATATGAAACACATCATGATTTTTTTTTTGCAATATCACCCAGCCCTAATTAAAAAAAAGTATTAATTGGCCGATATCGCCGTTAATATATCGTGCATCCCTATTCATATAAATATTACAATGCATGTGCACAAAACAAAATACATAGTCATAAAATATGTTTTGCAAATGCAAAACACCATTTGCAAACGTATTTCAGTGTACAAAAAGTTTTGAACTGGCAAATTTTAAACACTCATCCTAACTGAGAATGTGCAAAATCCTCTTTAAGAATCACCCAGGATTTGTGTGTGTGTATTTTTTAAACTTCCCTGACAGCAAGTAGGTTACTCCTACACTTTCGCCAATCAGATGAGAGCTCTGAGAGAGCTGTAATCGAGGTGCTCTACTATGCACACCTTTTGCGCAGTCTGATCCTCTCCAGCATGGTGACTAGAGAATGGCCAGGGTTCCAAGCCAAATATTAAATTCCCTGATTACAATGATTAAAGCTAATTACATACACAAATGGAAACTTATGAAATTGAAAATAGTCACATAAACTTATCACTGGAAGTTTATTGATGGCTGAAAAACACTAGCTGATCATATGGCCCATTGTGTTTTGTAAATGTGAATAGTGCTGTGCACGTATGAATTTTATTTTTGAAAATATATTATTATTGAGACACACAAGAAATGTGTACTTATATTTAATATGAATTGTAAAAACTCATATAAATCATTATGTATACGGTTACTATAAACCATGTAACGTTAAACAACTCAGAATTTTATTTTATTTAATGCACTGTTATAAGGCTTATTATTTTAGTATTTGTATATCAAGTATTCCCCAGAATAATTTGCAGACGGTTATTTAGATCTAACGGATCTTTAAATTATGCACTGTACCATTCTGTTTGCGTACATTTTTAAATTAAGGATGTAAATCTGAGTTACTTAGAGCTCAAATAATGAAACGAGCAGTTGAATGGGTATGAAACCAATTGTCTAACGAATGTCAGACGTTAAATTTTTCCGCGATGTCAGACCTCAAGGCTTTAAAACCCAGATTCTATTAAGCCAAACGAATTGATTTCTAAAAATGAATCTTGATGGGTGACTTCGTTTGCAAGGTAACTTAGCATTAGCATGCTAACACTAGCATGATAGAACAATTAGATGTCAGAGTCCTCGTAGTTCACCACGAGAAAGACACAACGACAATTTTTCCTAAACATCCTCTTCGTATTCCAGACTTTAAAATGCTTTAATGCTGGTGTTACACCACGCACGTGTTCTTACCCGTTATTCGGTCGCTTACTCTGTAAATCCATTTCCACGTCGGCCATTTTGCTTCAGCGGCGGCCCTGTGTTATTCTTCCTTAGTGAGATTTTTAGAAGGAGCAGAGCGCAGAGGAACGCGTGTGCTCTCTAGTGTCTGCATTAACAACTACAGAGTATTTTTATGAACTTGAAAAAAGGAAACGTCCTGTCAAAATGTAGTGACCACTCTTACCATTAACTTTTAATAGTTCCTTAACTTTAGACTTGCATAACAAATAGGCCAAAAGCAAGTTTCTTAAGTATTTGTGTGAAGAAGCCTAACTACATTAGAAATACAAATTAAAATATACAATAAATGTAATAATAATAATAATAATAATAACTTATATTATAATAATAATAACTTATATTATATATATATATATAAAATAAACTTACACTTATTTCCTTATTTATTTATTTATTTTTTATTTATTTATTTAGTTTTTATTAGAATATGCAAAACGGTACACAAATTGGGATCATACAAATACAAAGAAATTGAAAAACAAAAAACAAAAAAAAACAACAACAAAAACAAAAAACAACAACAATACAGTAAGGTACTGGCAGGTGCTTGTGCGTGTATGTATGTGTGTGTGTGTGTGTGTGCGTGCGTGTGCGTGTGCGTGTGCGTGTGCGTGTGTGTATGTAAAGGTAACATGGTGGACAAGTCAGGGTACATATATAAGGGTCAATAACAATCAATAAATGAAGCAAGTATCATAGATATAGTAAACAAATAGAAAGAGAACAGTCAGTGTTAAGGAGTGACAACAATGCTAGTAATGTATGATAGTAATAATGACAGAAAAAAAGAAAGGACAATAGTAATAACTGACAACAATAATAATAATAATAAAAATACAAAATAATAATAATAAAAAATAAAAAATCACCACTACACCAACTTCTACCACAGAAAGTTACTAATATTATGACTAATACTGCAGCTGCCACTAGGGGAGAGTGGGGCACAAAGTAACACTTTTTGGTTTTGGTCAAATAATAAACAAAGTAATGGGGTCAGACAAACCATATTTTTTTTACCAACAACACACAAGCCTCTCCTACAAATGAGCACTGGAATTATGATCGCTGGACCTGTGGTTTCTGTGCAGTATTGCCAAAAGTGCCAGGAACAAAAATGTTAATATTTACCCCACCTGCAGGGCAAGTTGTAACAGACAGCAGGTTAGTTGTAACACATGCTTATAAAGGCAGATTTCACACAATTAATTTAAATTTAGTTTACTTTAAATAGTAGCTATATTTCCTCAGTAATTGGCTCATTTCTTTTTTATTCTACATAGCACAGTATGTTTATTATTTTTTTGTTATCGGATAAACACATTTGAATTTATTTGCATTATTATCCATTTATTCATTATTATACAATGCATTTATTTGCATTATTCATTCATTCATTCATTTTCTTGTCGGCTTTGTCCCTTGCGGGGTCGCCACAGCGGAATGAACCGCCAACTTATCCAGCACGATTTTACGCAGCGGATGCCCTTCCAGCCGCAACCCATCTCTGGGAACTTCCACACACACATTCACACTCATACACTATGGACAATTTAGCTTACCCAATTCACCTGTACTGCATGTCTTTGGACTGTGGGGGAAACCGGAGCACCCGGAGGAAACCCACGCGAACCCAGGGAGAACATGCAAACTCCACACAGAAACGCCAACTGACCCAGCCCAGCCGAGGTTCGAACCTGCGACCCAGCGACGTTCTTGCTGTGAGGCAACAGCACTACCTACTGCGCCACTGGGTTGCCTTATTTGCATTATTAGCAATAAAATATTTTTTTCTATAAAAAAATATTTTCTATTAAAAAACATTTTTATTTAAAAAGTTCTCAACATTACACTCAAAATTCAAAAAAATATTTTGTTAGTTCAACAGTGTGTGGCTTAATTGTAACACCCTGTTACAACTAGCCCCGCTGTGTCATGTTTTACTCAAAACTGGCTAGCAGTCACTGTGTGTTTTATACATCTTTCAAGATGGTTTCATCTTTTAGCCTAGAAGACGGTGATCACGACAATATAAGATTTTACGTTCATACTTTCACCGATTTTTTTCAAAATAAAAAAATATCGACTGTAATAAAAATAATTTTATGCTGCAAAAATGTATTCTCCTGTGTATCTCATCCAAATTTCAGCGAAAATTTTCAATAATTGGCAGGAAGACGTCTGCCGACACTGCAGTGAAAACCTCGGAAGCATGCCATGATTAACCCTGAGCAAATACCTTAAAACTCCGTGTTACATTTAACCCCCGGTTACTTTGTTCCCCGCGCTCCCCTACAGCCACAACCACTACTACTCTTACTAGGGTCTACTACTACTGCTATTGCAACGTCTACTACTGATACTACTACAACATCTTCTACAACTGATACTACTACAACAACGTCTACTACTGATACTACTACAACATCTTCTACAACTAATACTACTACAACAACGTCTACTACTACTATTGATACTACTACAGCAATCACTGCTACTACAACACCTACATCGACTACAACTACAACAACGTATCCTACTGCTACTGATACTATTACAGTAATCACTACTACTACAATATCTACATCAACAACATCTACTACCTCTGATACTACTACATCGACTACTACTACTACTACAACTACAACACCTTTACAACTTCTGGTACCACTATTCCAACAACATCTACTACTACAGAAACTACTACAACTACTACTTCAACAATCCAAACTACAAATACAATTGTTACTTCTACAATGACTACTACTACTACTACTACTACTTCTACTACTACTACAACAACTACAGCAACCTGAATAATGACAAGGGTAGAAATACTTGTAATAATGATAATGAGGAGATAACAGGAGGACAGGTCAGAATAGCAATAATAAAAGTAATGGTAACAAAAGTAAAAGTAATACTATTAAGATAATATTGAGGAGGGGAGGGGAGGTTGGGAAATCAGGAAGAGGATGAAAAATTATAATAATAAATAACAATAATAATAATAACAACAATAATAATAATAAGTAGATGACATAAAGGGAGAGAAAAAAAACGTAAAGGAAAGAAAAGGGGAAGTGGAGAGAAGAAAAAAAAAACAAGTAGAAAAATGAAGTGCTGCAAACAGAACAATGAGAATAATACGAAAAAAAAACGTTACTATAATAATAATAATATACAAATAATAAAAACCAAAAGTAAAGAATAATATTAAAAAGGAGAATTTAACTACCAATATGATGAATTATTAATAATAATATAATGATAATAATAGTGATTAGTAATAATAATAATAATAAAAGATCAAGAGGTGGGCAGGGAAACGCAATAACCACAATACACTCGCGCCTACAACAACAACAGCACCGATAATAATAATAAAAAGTAAAAAAAAAAAAAAAAAAAAAAAACCTTTAACAATAATTTAAGGGGGTGAATGTTATGTGATCAGTTTTTACCTTGAAGTATACAGTGTTTGTCAGTTGCTTTGTGATGCATTAAAAAAGTATGACGTGCAGCATGGACCAGTCCAGTGCAATGCCCAGGCTGCCCAAAAGAGGGAGAAGTAAGTAAAGACCGAATTTTAATGTGGAAAATAATTTATGAAATTTATATAAATTTTTATTTTTTTTTTGTCTCCCTTTCCCTTTTTTTGATTTATTTTATTTTAAATTAGATGTAATATGAGAGACAGTTTTTACCTCTACCTGACCCCCTCTCCCCCCTCCCCTCCTGTCTGTGTACTGATGAAGGTGTTGTTGGGGAGTGGCTTCAGGCAAATAGGATCTTCAATGGAGATGTATTCTGTTAATAAATTTTTCCAGGATGAAATGTGAATGGTATTTCTTGATCTCCAATTCATGAGGATAGTTTTCCTGGCAGTTAGGGCCACCAGCAGTAACTGACCATTTGTATTATTTATATTGATTGTGGATATGTCACCTAATATGCAGAGGGAAGGAGAAAGTGGGATGTGACATCCCATTAAGTTGGAGAGTGAGTCAGTAACCTTTTCCCAAAATGATTTAATTGAAGTGCAATGCCATAAGGCGTGAAGATAAGTGTCTGGTGTGTTTTGTGTGCAATATGAACATATTTCTGACGTGAAACCCATTTTAAATAATTTCTGCCCAGATAAATGAGATCTGTGAAGTACTTTATACTGTATAAGTTATAGGTTAGCATTTTTAGTCATGGAGAATGTGTTTTTGCAAATTTGAGTCCAGAATGCAGCATTGGGAGTAATAGATAAGTCTGTTTCCCATTTAGCGGTTGGTAGAACTAATGCATTATCTGATTTTGAGATCATTTTGTATATTTGGGAGAGAAATTTTATGGAGGAAGATATACTGATAAACTCTGAGATTTGAGGGGAAAGGTCTAGAATTGATTGATTGGTTAAGTAATTTTGATTTAATTGATTATTTAATTTGCAAATATTCCAAAAAGCAATTACTCCCAATGCTATATGTCTGGGCTATATGGGAAAATGGTGCCAGATTATTATTATTAAAGATATGCTGAAGTTGTGTGATTCCCTTATCTGCCCATGTGCGAAAGTTAAGTGGCTTCTTGTTAGCTAGGAAATCAGGGTTATTCCAGATTGGGGTGTATTTAGATGGTGTGAGTGGGGTATTTGTGATCTGATGGAATTTCCACCAGGCTGTCAGAGTTGCTTCTATTGTTGGCATTTTAAAACAGTGATGTTTTTTGATTGTTTGACTGTGAAAAGGTAATTCTTTAATGTTAATGTCTTTGCAGATTGATTGTTCTATATCTTGCCATGCGTATTCTGATGAGTTAGGTTTCATCCATTTGTGTATGTTTTAAAGCTGATATGCCAGAAAATAATTGTAAAAATGTGGTGCTTCTAATCCTCCTTGCAGTTTTGGTTTCTGTAGAGTTGTCAATTTAATTATTGGGGTCTTGTTTTTCCAGTAAAATTTTGTGATAAATGAATCTAGAGATTTGAACCAGGTATGAGTGGGCTGTGTTGGGATCATTGAAAATAGATAGTTTATTTTTGGGAGTATGGACATTTTAATTACTGATATTCTGCCCTTGATGAATAGTGGTACAGTAGGTTCATCCAATGTTGAAGATCGTCATCTATTTTTTTAAGAAGTGGAGTATAGTTGAGCGCAAACAACTCTGGCAGCCTGGCGGAAACATTGATACCCAAATATGTGATGTAGTTGGTGCACATAGGAATTTGTTGGGTTTGGGATGCTGCATCCACACTGGTAGAGTGTAATGGAAGTATAGCAGATTTATTCCAATTAATTGAGTATTCAGAAATATTTGAGAAGCTGTCAATAAGTTTTATTGTTTCTTGTATTGATGTTTGGGGATTTTGTAAGTATAATAATATATCATCAGCGTAAAGACTTATTTCATGGTGTATGTTTAATGTTTGAATTCCTTTAATGTAGTTGTTTTGACGGATAGCTGCTGCAAGCGGTTTAATGAACATGGTGAATAGAGAGGGAGAGAGTGGGCATCCTTGTCTAGTTCCTCGGTGGAGAGTGAAGCTGCGTGATGTTAGTACGTTAGTAATGACGGTAGCTGAGGGTGATGTGTAGAGAATTTTGATCCAATTAATAAATGACTCCCCAAAACCAAACCTCTCTAATGTGGAAATCGGGAATTTCCAGTTTACTTTGTCGAAGGCTTTTTCTGCATCTAGAGTGACTATGATAGATTTGTTTTTGTTTATTGATGAGTGGTGTATTAGGTTTACGAGTCTGCGTGTATTGTTGGATGCTTGTCTACCTTTATTAAAGCCGGTTTGGTCTGGATGGATTATAGATGGCATGATTTTTTCTATTCTATGGGAGAGAGCTTTAGCAAGTATTTTAGTGTCTACGTTGATTAGTGAGATTGGGCGATAGCTTGATGGTAATGTTGGGTCTATATTGGGTTTGAGGAGGAGTGCAATTGTGGCTGTGTTTATGGTGTCTGGAAGTTTTGAGATTTGTTTTGATCCATTTATTAATCGGATGAAAAGTGGTGATAAAATAGACCAAAAGTGTTTGTAGAACTCAGCAGGGAAACCATCAGGACCTGGTGATTTATTATTGGGCATAAGTTTAAGGCCATTGGAAATTTCTTGTTCTGATAAAGGGGATTCAAGAGTATTTATTTGCTGTTCTTTTAGTTGGGGTAAGTTGATATTGTTGAAAAATGAATTTATGTCATCCTGGGATGGGTTTTTTTCAGGGGAATATAATTTACTGTAAAATTTTTGAAAGATGTTATTTATTTCTTCTGGTGAGTTGGTGGGTTTCCCTGCTGAGTCTTTAATGACTGATATTGTTTTTTCTTTAGTGTGTTTGATTTGATTAGCCAGATATTTACCAGATTTGTTACTATGATGGAAGTGTTCTTGTCGTAGTCTATGAATAAGGAATTGAGTGTGTGTATTAATTAGTTTATTTAATTGTGATTTATATTTTCTTAGTGTACCTTGTGTTTTTTCTGTTGGGTTATTTATGTTAATGTCTTCTAGTTCTTTAATTTTTCTGTTCCAGTTCGGCTTGTTGTTTTTTCTCTTTCTATTTTTGTAAACGGAGTATGAAATTATTTTTCCTCTTAATATTGCCTTTCCTGTTTCCCACAGAAGAGATGGAGATATTTCTGGGGAGTCATTTATCTCTAGAAAGCAAGCCTACTCTCTTTTAAAATAACTGTCAAAATCATGATCTTGAAAAAGAGAAGTATTAAATCGCCATCTAGAACTGGGTTTATCTGCAGTGGTTATATTCAGTTTTAATGTTACAGGAGCGTGATCACTAATGATTATTGGGTGGATCTTTGATTCAAAAATATTGGACATAATGGGATTACTGGTGAGAAAGAAGTCAATGCGGGAGTACGAATGATGAACTGGTGAAAAAAATGAGAATGCTTTAATGTCCGGATGCTGGAGGCGCCAACTATCGCCAAGACCTTATTTATTTCCTTATTTATGTATTTTTTTATTTGTCCACATTTTTTTCTTTTATTTATTTCTGCATTCATTTCAACCTTTATTTTTAACCTTTATTTTCACATTTTGTTTCTTTATATTTATTTATTTGTTTGTTTTGGTTGCACATTTGTTTATTTGTGCATTTCTTTATCCATTAGGTATGAGGATATTTTACCTCAGGAATAGCAATCAAGTCAAGTCAGCGAGGTTAAGATTTGAAACTACAGTTACACCTTATGTAGCTTACATGGCGTGCCGGTTGGTAGTGTTAGTGTTGGGCAATATGACCAAAATCTTATATAATGGTTTAAATCATTTAAATACCCTAATTGTAGTTATATGGGTGACTTAGAGTGGACAAGGGTTTGTGTTTGATTGACTCAGACACCAGATCAGAAGTCGGAGAGGAACCAGTGCACATTACAAAAGCATTGATCAATGTATTTTACATGTGGCAAATGTTCAAAATACATATAATGTATTTATATATAAGAGCAATCCAATCAAATGTGTTTTCCACCACTTCTTGATGTGGTCGAAAGTAATCAAGCTCAAAACTTTTAAGTAAACGATCATTGAGTCCTCCACCACCTCAATTAAGAGAAGGTGAACTGAGACAATTATAAAAAAAAGGTAATGAGTCAATGGAAATGCCAGTGGGAATGGTTGAATGTATGGGTCACCCTATTGGGCAGAACATTGCTTCCAGAGTCAAGGCATAGACTTATCTGTGTTGAGTTCTAAAATCTAAAATGAAAATAAAATAACAGTTTGTTTTAGTGGTGATCTGACAATGCACAATACATTCTAGATAGCAAGCACTTTTGGGTTGATTCTGGCTAAAATGCGAAACTGTCAGCTCAGTCTCAGCATCACTGAGAAGATAATGGGCTTACGTATATTTCTCTATGGGTCGGTCTCAGCTCAAGCAGTCTCCCTCTCCCCACAGCAAAGGAGGATTCACTCAGTGAAAAGCTGTTCTACTTAGGTTAAATAATTTGCTCAAGTTTGAAAATGTTTGATGATTAGTTACAGTTATTAGGATGTTTGCAGGGTTAAGCAGGCATAAATAGCTTTTGGTAGTATATTGCTTATGTTCTGAGGGGTGTGGATTTTATGATGATTTTATGATTCACAAATAGTGGCGCAGTAGGTAGTGCTGTCGCCTCACAGCAAGAAGGTCGCAGGTTTGAGCCTCGGCTGGGTCAGTTGGCGTTTCTGTGTGGAGTTTGCATGTTCTCCCTGTGTTCGCGTGAGTTTCCTCCGGGTGCTCTCGTTTCCTCCACAGTCCAAAAACATGTTGTACAGGTGAATTGGGTAGGCTAAATTGTTCGTATGAGTGTAAATGAGTGTGTATGGATGTTTCCCAGAGATGGGTTGCGGCTGGAAGGGCATCCGCTGAGTAAAACTTAATAAGCTGGATAAGTTGGCGGTTCATTCCGCTGTGGCGACCCCAGATTAATAAAGGGACTAAGCCTAATTTCAATTTTGTGTGAACTATCCCAACCACAAACAATGCACATTATAGGATATGCACCACTAAAAGTGTAGGAAATGTGACATCAGACTTTAGAGTTATTTCTCACTTTAAAAATGTTTGTGCACATTTTACGATCATTTCTTTCAGGACTGGATTCGCAGACTCCAGTGTACGTGTGTCGAAAAAGCACAAATATGCTTTGCTAGATGAATAAATTATGAATGAAATTATTAGAGATGCGTTTATTAACATTCTAAACATTCCACATGCTATTTTTTTCATTGACATCAAGTTGCATATTACACCTATAAGACTACAGATATGGCTTATAATACTATGAACCATATAACAACAGCTCACGTTGTTATTGTTGATTTTGACAGGGATTTTGCTGATAAACTTTCTAAAATCCAGCCATACAACTCACTCTAGCAACAGTAAATAGACTATTTTACCTGCAGATTGTTTTCTCTGGTGCGTGCAGTGAATGTCTCACTGCTGGTACATTCTAAAAATAACATTCTTTAGTACAATCATTAAAATGTGTTGTCGTAACTTGCATTACTAAAACTGTAACAAGTAATAATATTACAAAAAAAAAAAGTATAGTGTCATATTACTGCGTTATTGCAAAAAGCAATTTACCACTTTAATCACACTACTTATGTAATATGTTACCACCAATTCTGTCATTAAGGCTGAATGAATCTATTTTTGTCATACAGACATGTGCAGGACCTCATTGAAAAGTGTAAAGGGTTTACATTCATTTGTATATAACTCTCTTAAAAACTAAACTTGCCTTTTAAGATAAACAAAATGGTTATTTTTCATTGTTCACACTTTTCACAAAAAAAAAAAAAGGCAAGAAAAAAAAATATTCCCTGACAAATTATATTTCCAAATTGTAAACCAAGAAAAACTTATGAATTCACAAGGTTAGTAATGTATATTTTTGTATGCAAGTGTGTATTTGTGGATGCAAGAGCAAGTGTTTGAGTTTAATTCAATTCAATAAATCTTTATTTCTATAGTGCTTAGACGATGTAGATTGTGTCAAAGCAGCTTAACATAAAAGTTCTAGTAAATTGAAACTGCTTCAGTCCAGTTTTCATAGTTGAGGTTCAGTTTAGTTCAGTTCAGTGTAGTTTAAATTTCACTGATAAAAGTCCAAACACTGAAGAGCAAATCCACGGATGCACTCCACAAATCCCAAACCAAGCAAGCCAGTGGCAAGGTACAAACTTCACTAATTGACGAAAGTGAAGGAAAAAAAACAGGCTCAGTTGGGCACAAAATTATTTCTCCTCTGGCCAAACTTCTTGTGCAGAGCTGCAGTCTAGGTGGCAGAGACTGGAGAATGCTGGATAAAATTTATACGATATTTAATGCTCATGGACTGGAGTAATATGATCATATTTCTTTGTTCTAGAAAGCACTCTAGACGAGGGGTCATGAAAGCATATAAGATAGCATATAAGAACCAGGCCAATGCAGTACCAGTAAAACCAACATAATGTCACAGATGGATCTGGTACCAGGGTGGTAAGCATATGAACAGTTTATTGGGTGGCAGATAAACAGAAACACATGAAATGGGTTGCAGGATGGAGATGGCTTGACTGGATGGATGATGATGGAGAAGCAGGAACACAGATAACCAGACGCAAAGACCAAATGACAACCAGACCGGGAACCAGGATAGGCCACACAAGGAAAAAGACAGACACTGGAGATCACAAGGAAAAGGGTGAGGTGAGTACTGTAACTTCGAATATAGTCATGCATGCAGTGCTTCGTTGTTGCAACAAGGCTGGACACTGAGTGCAAAGATTGACTGACTGTGACATTACTTTTCCGGCTTCTCCTTTGTTTTTTTGCGCGTAATTTTCATTTATTTCTAGTACATTTCTGACAGGATCGGATGTCAGAAGCACTTCAATAATCACACGCACTTTATTATCATCAGCTCAAAAGTTCATTATTTCAAAAATAGACGCGCGGCGAGAATTCGAAACAGCGCATGCTTTAGACAGGCTCGCAAAAAACTACGGAGCACAGGGTAGAATCTGCTCTTTTTCTTGGCTTTGTGGTTGTTCATCAAGACGACGAAAATGTTTGTTTGAGCTTGGGTCGACCATGGCACATTATTATGTGTATATATTATTACAATGTAATGTCTCAGTTGTGTATTTAAAACATGGCGGTTCCTTTGTTTTCATTCTGGCTTGTTGCACGAGTGAGTGACGTATCTCTGTAAACCAATAGCATTCAGCTGCACGTCTAGCTTCGCCTTTAGGTACCCTTTTACCGTGCAAAAGGTACCCAAAAAGTGGTATGATAGTGTTCGCTTTTAGGTACCTTTTGATAGTGGAAACGGCCATAAAAGCGTACCGAACCGAATCGTATCGTGCATACCACTCAGTGGAAATGGGCCATTTGCAGTCCAAGGAACAAAATTGTGTACACTAAAGGTACACAAATGTACCTTATTAAAATCATCTATTTTTAGGAAGGCCCAGCCATTTTGATGCTTTGGCAACAGCATAAATAAAATATTGATGTACAATTTTATTTATAAACGTATAAATATTTAATTAAATCTGCAAAAACTGCAAGTGTATCAAGAAAAACTAAAATATACACAGAGTATAATGCAGTCATTTAAAAAAGTAAAATTTTAATAAAGTTAACAGTTGTGAAATTGTCGACTATACCCTCTAGCTGATAGCATCACAAAAAACACCCCCCTCTGAACTGTCAATTAACCATGCAGCTCTGCCCCGAGGAACACCTATGTCAACTTGTCAAATCCAGATCATTATAATGGTTGCATTTTTCAGCCATCATGCCCAATCACAATGTGTGGATGAGTAAATACTGTTCACATCTGAAAAATTGAAGGCTTAATCCACTGATTAACTTGCAGCAATCAGGGCTGATCTTTGTTGAGCTGATTGTGAAATTCAAAAGAGTCACCAGTGTAAAGAGTGTTCCATCAGCCAAACACCCATGCATAATCATCAAAATCTTACACTCAATGAAAGAACGCATCCACCATTGTCGTTAACTTCTGGTTTATTCTCTCCATCTGAGAGAAAACACAAACACTTAGTACAGGAAATATTTCAGGAAATATTGCAGATTTACATTCAGCTCTCTCAAAGGGAACAATACAAAATGCTCACTCTCGTTGAGATCTCAAATACAAGAGAAGACAAAATTAGCAACGTATCATTTTAGTTAGAAAAACACCTCAATCGTCACCATTAAGAATATGAAATCATGTAATGGAGTGTTATTCACACAACATATTGTATTTTGATGACAAGTGATAGAAAATCACTTATATTACTTTTTATTAATCTGTTTACAAGAGAGCGAAGATATGCACTTACCTCTAATAGTTTCACCCGCTTTTTGTGCAGAATGAGAAAATACTAAAATGTCTGCAATATACCAACCACAAGGGGGCACTTAAACACCATTTTATCTGTAAAGACTAATTTCATGTAAGTTAATATGATGAATTTAAATATATTTTTCGACTGATCTTGGAGCATTAGATTCGTGTTGCACCCTCTGTACTTGCACTGTTAAGACACAGATAGCAAAACTCATGTGCTCAGTAAGTTCAAGTTTTAATGTATAGTTTTTGTCTAAACAAAGTCATCAACAAATAAAATAAGTTTAATGAAAGATTCAGGCGCTGGAGGATAAGTGATTATTGACAACTTACATTTTTGGGAGAACTATCCTTCAAACATTCCTAAAGTTTTATTAAGTATATATGTGAAAATAAGTAAAACATCTCAGTGCTTTTTCATAATCATAAAAATAGATTCATGATAAAAACAGAGGTAATGTAGTTAACACTAGATAAGGGGTGTCAAACTTCGTTCCTGGAGGGCCACAGCCCTGCACAGTTTAGTTCCAACCCTGCTCCAGCACCATTACCTGTAGGTTTCAAACAAGCCAAACAAACAAAGAAGTTAGCTAGATATACACAGTAATACATTATATTTAACTATTAAAATAATTGTAATAAATTATTTAAAATGTATCTTTATTGAAGTCCAACGGTAACAAAAGCTCCAGAAAAATGCTGGCATTACATTATTCAAAAAGATCATGTTAGTTATATATATTCAGGGGATAGTTCACCTAAAACTGACAATAAAACTAAACTTAAAAGAAGATATTTTAAAGAAAGCTGAAAACCTGTAACCCTTGCTTTCAATAGTATTTGTTTTGATGTCAAATGTGACAGGTTTTCAGCTTTCTTTAAAATATCTTGTTCAACAGAAAAAAAGAAATTCAAACAGGTTTGAAACAAGAGCGAGTACATTTTCATTGTTGGCGAACTATCCCTGTTCTGACAGAAAACCAATAAAGATAAGTAAAAAATGCTGCAGTTAAAGTTAACAACTTATACGTGTCAAAGCAACTTAGTAAAAAAACAACATCACAATTTAACATGTATAACTGTACAGTAGGCCTTCTAATTATATATGATGTTGTGCGAATAAAAAGCTGCTCAAACAATTAAAAAATGTTTAACATTCTTTAACATTAACTTTAGCCTGACCAAGCTTAATTCAGAGATTCCCGCCTGGTTCAAACTAACCATATAACATTACTTTCTATAATCTTGTGGTAAAATAATCTATATATTATGCAGTATGTTTGTAAATTTATATAGTTTATGTAAGTTACAGTTAAACAAAATATACAAGCAGAGCGAAAAATGTAGGTGCATGTCCTAACAAACAAATACCATCAAATTAGAAAAGTAAACTCTGCTTTATCAAACCACATTTCTAACTTAGTCGATTCTAATAAAGTAGTTTTAACATATAAAATAGCTTTTTTTATTAGTTTCCTTTCTAAGAGCCTACTGATGGTGATATTAGATGTTTACTAAGCAAGATATCTGTCTGTTGTGAGGCGGAGCATGGCTGTCACTTGACCATAAGGTAATATCAATTAAGATGACTGAACGCCTAAAATTGCACATTTAGTTTATACAGCAAAGCAGATGTCTTCAAGTTATGAACATTATTAAATACAGAATAACTGTTTCAGACATTCATTTTTTCTTTGAGTGTTCACTATTGGTTTCCGCTTGCGGTTAAGAGTGTCAACTAGGAATGATATTAGCACTCGGCGAGCCAACGGAACTTGTTTACGTGCATGGTGTGTCCTCCCTTAACTCAAACTGAACCTACAGTTCCCTCTATGAAAACAGGAAGTTCAGCACTACAGTGATTATTGATGAACAGGTTGAGGTAAAGGTAGTGCTTGACACTATGTCAATGGCTTGTACTATGTGTTCAAAGATCTTATCACAATTGCTGACTATTGGTGTTGTCTAGGCTTTCACTTACTCCAACTGATGTTGTTTTGGTTGGATGTGGAGATACCAGAAAGGGTAATGATCTTATTCTTGGCAGTGATCTCTTTAACATTTGATACATCAGATGAGAAATTCTACAGAGTTATTAGTAAGTGTGTCTGAACGTGTGCGAGATCACTCTTCTAGCCAATGTGGAGCCATGGTTTTATGGCTGATTTAGTAGAAAAAGTAAAGATTATAAAAGCATTGTCACTCAAACCCATGACTGAAAACTTAGTCAGGGGCAGACTGCAAAGGAGCCATGACACCTCAGTTGGCAGTGCTGCTATTTTAGAGTCCAGCAGAGTAAAATTAAGGCCAAGGTTAGTGCTGACTGGAAAATTAGTATCTTTGAAGAGGTATGGGTTAAACTCAGAGTGATAAATGCTTCTGAGAAAACAGTCACTTTGAAAAAAAGTCCACACTTGCACATACTTTATCTTGTATGGAGTTGCAAGATTTTGACTGTTCTGACATTTTTGATGATTCCTCATTTGATCTTGAACTACACGTTCCAAACAACTGAAGTGTTAACCAACAGACCGAATGAGATTCAATTCAATTCATCGTTATTTCTATAGCGCTTTTACCATGTAGATTGTGTCAAAGCAGCTTAACATACAAGTTCTAGTAAATTTAAATTGTGTCAGTTCTGTTTTTAGAGTTAAAGTTCAACTTAGTTCAGTTCAGTGTGGTTTAATTTTCACTGCTGAAAGAGCAAATCTATCGATGCGCAGCTTCACAAGTCCCAAACCAAGCAAGCCAGTGGCGAGGAACTAAACTTTACCAATTGACGAAAATGAAGGAAAACTCCAGATAAATCAGGCTCAGTTGGGCACGACCATTTCTCCTCTAGCCAAACTTCCTGTCCAGAGCTGCAGTCTAGGCGCTGGAGGCTGGAGAACACTGGACGTTCATCGTGGAGAAACTGCATGTGTGTGAGTAGGTCACTGGCAGGTGTACAGGCTGGCCCACAGGATCAATGCGGAGATTATCAAGTGGGTCTGGCGTGAATGATTGGATGTGGAGTCTTACAATGTGTTTAATGACTGCAAGGCAAAACTTGTTCAACTCATCTATTCGTACCATTCAAGTTTTTCCAGGCAAAAGTTGGACTGTGGAAAGACAGCTGGATTTGTTTAGCACATTGTTTAGCCTGAGTATCGACAAGCCCTTTCAGTTGCCATCTAGTTGCCTTGCTCCAAATGAGTATGATAGGCTTCATCAAGCTTTGGATGACATGGAAAAATGTGATATTACATGAAAATTTATTAGTGAGTTCACCTCTTGTCTGAGTCAGGACTTGAGAGTATGTATTTCACTGGATATCTTTCACTGTATTAAAGTTCATTTAATCAAAGAATCTGCACTGGGTGGAAATACATATTTTTCCACCATGGATCTCACATTTAGATTGTACAATGTAAAACATTATGAATATAACTAGAAATATATAGCGTTTACCTTGCCCTTTAGGTTATAAAAGTATCATTTTTTAAGTAATTGTTCAACAACATTTATGTGAAGTAAAGTGAAGTGACGTGTGGCCAAGTATGATGATCCATACTCAGAATTTGTTCTCTGCATTTAACCCATTCGATAGCACACACAGCACTAAACACACTCACACTTATCCACTTTTCCACTGTCGGACAGTGCAAGCCAGGGCTTTCATCATGCCGGGCTGGGCCAATAGCCCAGGAGCTTGAGCAGTGAGACCGAAATCATCCATTTCCACTGTCAGGCCAATAGCTTGCAGGGAAACATGAAAACCCCGCCCCCTGAACCAAATCAAATGTCACACAAGTCAGCTAGTTCAGTTGGAGGAAGAAAGTCAAATCAGAATCACACAGATAAAGAGCCCCATTACATCATCACGAAATGATTTAAATTGAGTCAACTGAAGCAAACAAATTACACGTTACTGTACAGCATTACATTATATGTCTATACACATATGCATTCCATTAATTATATTCGGTTTCCTGGTGCTGGGTTGCAGCTGGAAGGGTAAAACATATGCTGGAATAGTTGGTGGTTCAATCCGCTGTGGTGACCCCTGATAAATAAGGAACTAATTCGAAGGAAAATGAATGAATGAATATTCGTTTACCAACTGACTGCCATCTTGGCATCATGCATCATGTGGTCTCGCCACCAATGGAGGAGCAAGTACATCACCCATAATATAAAACCAAGAGAATAATTTAAGAGTGTTGCATCTAATCCCTTAATCGGTTATTAGTTAAGTAAGCAAAACCGTTAAGGGTTTCAGGACATAAGAGCAGGTTAGTCTTTAAAAAAAAGATGTATAGGTGCGTTATTAAATATTTCAGAACGCCATATCTTAAATTTTCAATTCTCCCTAAAGGAAAAGAATTTCAATTATAGGCTACCCTTAAATTTTCTACATTTAATTTTCGTTCATTCATTCATTTTCTTTTCGGCTTAGTCCCTTTATTAATCCGCGGTCACCACAGCGGATTGAACCGCCAACCTATCCAGCATGTTTTTACACAGCGGATGCCCTTCCAGCCACAACCCATCACTGGGAAACATCCACACACACTCATTCATACACATACACTACGGCCAATTTAGCTTACCCAATTCACCTATACCACATGACTTGTGGGGGAAACCGGAGCACCCGGAGGAAACCCATGCGAACATGGGGAGAACATGCAAATGCCACACAGAAAAGCTGACCCAGTCGAGGCTCGAACCAGCAACCTTCTTGCTGTGAGGCGAACATGCTACCCACTGTGCCACCACATTGCCACATTTAATTTTTATTATTATTAATATTATTTTACCACATCAATAAACAAACATTTGTTTGAGGACATAAAACACATTTTTACATGCAATTTTTCACAATCCATTTGAAAAGTAGTGCAAGACTGCATGGTAGAAAAGAAGTGGTGATGGTTTCACCCTTACATGCTACAAGATATAGGCTCACTCACCAAAGAATGCTCTGTTTTGCACAATTTAATTAATAATATCATCGTATTAGACAAATACGTTATTCGTAATATTTAAAAGCTGTTTTTAGAAAATAAATCACTTTTTCATCCTAAAATGAAAGCTTAAAATGGATAAAAAAAATTTTTATTTGTATTATTTGCGTAGGCTTAAGTTTATATAGCTTTTCTGTGTTTTATATTGGTTTATTTATTTATTATATGGCACTAATGTGTTGAGCCAATAGTGTCAAATTTTATGTCATTCTATTATATTCAGATTTTGTATAATCTCCAAAAAATTAAATAAAATAAATTAAATGGCTACTTGCTCAGCATCTAAACAGAGCTGTGAATTGAGCTCTTTTTTCGCCCAGTTTATGCATGTTGCTCACCCTTTAAACATGACAAAAACTCTCGACAACTGAGAGTTACTGGCTGTTGTGTCTTTATTGTGAGTCTGATTGAAGTGTGTAAAAATTATTGTGCATTATCGAAACTACATCATCAAGTTAAATGAAATTATTATATTAAAACAACTTTAAGAATTATTTTATGCAACACTTGAATAAATTTGATGCACACGGAAATCTACACCAGGGGCCTGTTCCATAAACCAAGCTTAGAGAAAAAGTCAGGCTTATTTTAGTAAGTAAGGTTTATTAATGGCGGATTCTATTTCATAAATCAAATTAACGATATTTCAAGTTCAGTTACTCTAGCAACTAATGCTGGGAAACTAGCCTGGTTTAGGGCAGGTTAACTCTCAGGCTAAGTCTTAAGTTCAATCTTAATCAAGGTAATGTTAACATTCACCTGCTATAATTTGATGCCATTTTAATTCAATTAACCTCTTAATAATGATTAAAACTTTATAGTCACTTAATAGTAAATATATATATATATATATATATATATATATATATATATATATATATATATATATATATATATATATATATATATATATATATATATATATATATATATATACACTGTTTATACACCAAACATCTTTAAGTATAGAACGATAATGCATTTAAATTCAATTAAGTTAATCCAAATGAAACAAATACAAACTACAACATTTCAGCAAAAGTTTTATATATTTTAATGTTTCTGTTGATGCCCCCCCCCCCCCCCCCCCCCCCCCCCCCCCCCCCCCCCCCTTTGTATTAAAATTTTATTTAATATTTTCCCTCAACATATTAATTTGGGTGTACAAATTTTTGGACTGATCGTCAGTTTATTTTTTGTTAGATTAGTTCAAAATTTTGCTTTGGTACTATATAATCTAATGTATATGCACAAAGATATTATTGTAAAGCATCCTGTCGAAAATATTATTTAAAAGAGCGATCTGTAAGGGGTGTACTTAACTATATATATATATATATATATATATATATATATATATATATATATATATATATATATATATATATATATATATATATATATATATATATGAATTACAAAAATTTTATTAAAAAAAATAATATTAAGAAAGCACTGACTGATATAAAGTAGGCTACATTTCTTAAAGAATGACTTTAACGCTGCAATCCCTAAGCCGAATAATTTGGAGATGTTCCAGGCTGAGCAGTAGCCTCACTTTAATATAAAGATATTTTCCCATGGGGCACGGGAAACATAAGTGTCAAAGGGAATGCAGCAATTTGCAGCAGTTTCGAGAGCAAATTAAAAATCCTGCCGCATGTGCGTGCACGGCTCTTTGTTGCCATTATTTTAAACTTAATATGCTTATTTTAACCACATTTGAAGTCTGCAAGGCATTAAAACTTTTTCTTGCAAGCAACAATTAGTTGCAGTAAGCACGCATTCTCTCTCTCTCCCACACGCGTGCGGTCAAGCACAATTTCAATGTATTGTGACAAATACTTAAGTCAATGTTAATAGGCCTAAATAATTGCCTATATTTAAAAATATATTGCTACATATGTAGCCTATTGAGATGATCTGCAATTTCCTGTCAGCCTTCTCTCTTGCTTTCTTGCAAGCCATATTATTTGATTATTATGTTTAAATTATTATATGTTTGAAGTCTAAAAACTAATGCTGCCTCATTTCAGAGCTTATTCAGTTCCCCTTCGGGAGGGGAACGTCAATACTATGTGGAAACTTCCACTATGGGGATTTCGTTTAGAAAGCCAATAATCTGAAAGAGTATGTAAACGGGCCAATGAAATGCCAATGAGTTGGCAGCTTCAGCTTGCGCAGCTGATGCTCATTGCAATCAATTTGGCTATAAGAGCACAGTGCGAGCAAAACCAAAGCATAATTTTCGCTTTAGAGACTTCAACAGCCTTCTGAGAGAGTCGATGAGGGTTCCTCCAGCTGAGTTTCAGACAGAGAGTGAACTAAAGCGATCTCCCGGTCCAGAGTGTGTGACACGCAGCGGCAGACAGTCGAGCTGGGTTTCTCCCTTGCCTGGTGTTCTTTGTGTCCAGTCCTCCAGAGCGGTATGTATTGTTGCGAATTTCCTAAAAGAGCAACACGGTCGTGCAGTTTCAAGACGTCGCTCTGACTGTGCGTTTCTGGATGCAGTGGTTTCCTGTCCTCGGATGATGGGCATGAGCACTGCGTTTCATGTGTGGGGGTCCAGCATGTTAATGCGGTGCTAACGGGTAGTCATGGTCTGATGAAGGATTCCCTCCCTCCGCTCACTCCCCTCGGGAGTGAACGCGGCGGCGGATCTAGAAACAGACATGATAACCGTGCTTTCCTGGGGTGCTTTGGCCGCGGGCCTAGAGATGGTTTATCCCACAGCCGGACCGACTAGATGGGTGTATGTGGAGGACTAAAAAGGAAAGACCTTCTAGCCTCCCATCCCTTTCTTCCTGGAAGTGCACAGTGGGCTCACGCAGTCTTGGAGGGCACTTTCTCTGCCCGATCTGCATGCGCATCCGCCTCACCACTCCTGATGGTGGAGCAGCCAGGTAGTACGAGTCGATTCCCCAGATTGAGAGTGCCATCACGGGCCAGCATGGTGCCTCCTTCTGCTGGTGTCAGTGTCATCTGCCGTCCAAGGCGTGTCAATCTTCTGCCTCCCTCCAAGCCAGAGCCCACACAGCCGCGGGCAAGGCTGCTTCCACCCCGCACGCTAGGGTCCATGCGTGCGTGCTGGCCCAGCTGCACGAGGCTGGTTCCGACCCAGGCTTGTTACAAGCCCTGCACCGAAGCCAACTGAGCTCCACGGATCTCAAGTCTGCTGCGCATGTCCTGGGAAGGATGATGGCCAAATAATTGGTTCGAGGCTGCCACCTTGGGCTAAACCTGGCAAAAAAATATATGCGCAGAGTCTACAAAGTTCACTTTCTTGACTCCCCCATATACCAGTCTGGCCTGTTCGGTGACACCGTTGGTGGATTCACCCAGGGACGCGATCACGAAGCGATGGATTGGTGCACTTCGCCAGTGGCTCACGAGCTCTGGGAGGACAGTCTCCTTTCTCTCATACCTCCAGCCCTCTCCTCCGGATAGGTGAATCTCTCACCTCCAGCTCTTCCGTGGGACCCCAGCGCTCCCCGGATCAGCACTCCCACTCCACGCTGCCCCACTGCTGGTACATCAGCGATTGTAGCGATGCAGCCGTTAGCGAGGGCTCTGCCTGCCTTGTTAATGCAGGCCAGCCCTTTGCGGTGGCTCATACGCACGATCAGACTCGGCTACACGATTTGATTTGCGAAACGGCCTCCCAAGTTCACGGGGGTGTATGTCACCAGGGTCAGCCCTGTGCCAGCCCCTGTCTTGCGAGAGAAGATTGCTGTCCTCCTGGCGAAGGATGCAATCTAACCGATCCCTCCAGCCGAGATGGAGAGCGGGTTTACAGTCTGTACTTCATCGTACCCAAAAGAGCGGTGGGCTATGGCCAATCCTAGATCTGCGCGTTTTGAACCTCTGTCTGCAAAAGCTGCCGTTCAAAATGCTTATGCAGAAGCGCATCCTCTGGAGCGTTCGCCCTCGGGATTGGTCTGCAGCAATAGACCTGAAGGACGTGCCGGTGCTGGAGCAACTACACGTGCTGGTCAAGACAGACAGCACGGCGGTGGTAGTGTATAGCAACCGTATGGGGGTATCCGCTCTTGCTGCATGTCTCAGCTCGCTCACCGTCTGCTCCTCTGGAGTCATAAGCGGCTGAAATCGCTGCGCCATTCACATTCCAGGCAAGCTCAACCGTGCTGCTCTCACGGCAGTCCTTACGTCCAGGTGAATGGAGTCTTGAATTCGGGCCGGATCTTCTCACGTTGTCCTGAGACCCCGACCTGGATATGTGCCCAAGGTTCCTACCACACCGTTTAAGGACCAGGTAGTGAGCCTGCAAGCGCTGCCCCCGGAGGAGACAGACCCAGCCCCTTCATTACTTTGTCCAGTTCGCACTTGCGAATCTATCTGGACCGCACTTAGAGCTTTAGATCCTCTGAGCAGCTCTTTGTCTGCTATGGTGGTCGGCAGAAGGGAAGTGCCGTATCTAAAGAGAGGTTGGCTCACTGGATAGTGGATGCCATCTCCCTCGCTTACCAAAGCCAGGGCGAGCCGTGTCCCCCAGGAGTTAAAGCGCACTCCACTCGGAGCATCACTCCTCTTGGGCGCGTGTACGCGGCACCTCGCAAGGTTTATAATCTGCGAGTGGAGCCGGTTTTCTCAAGGGTAATAGGTAACCCTTGGTGATTGAGGAAACAACTCGGTGAAGGTGTTGTAACACATTTGCTGTGCCATTCTCCCTAACACAGAGATACATGCGTTTACTCACTATGTCAGTAAGTTCCCCGCTTGGCGAACCCTGCAGAGATTCCTTCGAGGCCCCCAGCATTTGATTCAGTGGAGGAGTCAGACGCTGGCCCGTTACGTTGTAGGTCTGCCCGCTGGTCAGCCCGCGTTCTGGGTATGGGTGCCCGTTATGTGCGATCCCCACCAGGCGATCCCATATGTTTATACTGTCACGGTGCAGTCCCCCCCTCACAGGCGGACCTGTGGCTTCCCTCACTGCTAACCATCTTATATTCATATGCGTACTCCCCCTTCTCAGGGCTAGTCCATATGCTCTCTTGCCACCAGTCTCCCCACTTGGGCAGCAGGTGGCCTCCGCAGCGTCCTCCCTATCGGGACTGCACGCTTTCCCAACGTACTGTCGTATTAAATTCCCAGAAATTATCCTAGACGCATTTGCGGCTCCCGAAAAATATATCTAAATCTGTAAATCTTCTGTTGAAGTGGGATAAGTAAGAGCCAGGGAACACGTTGGAAGACCATGCCTCTGGTGATGCAGGTGCGCTCATGCTCTCTTTTGCCTGGCAAACCTCTCATCGGGGGTGAAGTTAAGGTTTAATTATTATGGCGTTTTCCATACATTTCCCCATAGTGGAAGTTTCCGCATAGCATTGAAGTTCCCCTCCCGAAGGGGAACGCTCCGGTTACTAAGGTAACCCTCGTTCCGCGAGGAGGGAAACGAAAATGCTATGTTCCTTCGCCATAATGATAGTCCCTTAGCTGTTGAGATGAAAGTCTCTTCAGCTAAAAAATAAGGCTTTGGCTTTGCTCGCACTGTGCTCTTATAGCCAAATTGATTGCAACGAGCATCAGCTGCGCAAGCTGAAGCTGCCAACTTATTGGCATTTCATTGGCCCGTTTACATACTTTTTCAGATGATTGGCTTTCTGAATGAAATCCCCATAGTGGAAGTTTCCACATAGCCTTTCCGTTCCCCCCTCGGGGAATGAGGGTTACCTTAGTAACCGGAGCGTTCTCGAAATTGTCATGGTAGCACACAACATAATCGATGTATCTATGCTCTACCTAAAGTTTCATGACAGTAAGTTATCTAGATTATTTAAACTGAACTCAGCTGAACTCAGCTCAACTGAACTTCAACTAACTGTTATGAAACCAATATAAGCGTGGACGTTTAGTTTGGCTCATTGAAGTCAGGCTTTTGACTTTAATCCCCGCTTTTCTGAACGACTTTTATGAAACAGCCCCCTGACCAGTATCTTTTTTTTTTTAAATTGTACTTGTGCTACTAGTAAAAATGGCAGCAGACCATCTTGCTTTAACCTTGTCCCAAAGCCCCAGCTGGCTTGCTTTGGCTCAAAGTATTTGGCAGCCCGACAAAGGTCGGCCTGTGGTCCACAGGAAGCCCAGACGAAGCCCCGGAAGTGACAGTGTAAACGTGATTGGCCCTGGCTCGCACTGGCATGCTGGCTTTAGGTGCGACAGTGGAAACAAGGCTACTGTGAACACACATGAGCAGTTGTGACTTCAAAGATTTGCTCAACGGACTCACCTCATCTGTGGTATTGAGGGTGGAAAAGAGTGCTGGTTATTTACCTCTCCCACCTACAATCCCTTTGGCTGGGACTTGAACCTGCAACCTTTGGATCACAAGCCCAACTCTCTGATCATTAGGCTATGACTGCCTCAATGTGGATGATGCTGACAATATTCAGGGATTCGAATTTCATCAGTCTATTAGGTTATTTGGATGATATCCTGTTGTTTGCAGGAGAGCTACAGTAGAGTAGAATGACTGAAAATAGTGTTTAAGTGATTGAAGACTCGTAACCTCAAGCTTTCTCCAAAGTAGTGTCATCACTTAATGAGTTCTGTGAATTTTTTATGGCACATTATTAGTGCAGATGATATTATCACTGATCCAGAAAAAGTCAAAGCCAATTTTAGTGTATTTTTGCCCATCCCTGCTTATATTCCTTCCATTCTACATACTTACATACATACATATGTCTCTTTATATTCCTAAAAATGTGGACCAAACTCTTATTTTAATTGACAAATACATTATATATCCATATAGAGACAACATAATTTTTACAAATGTTTGTGCTATGAACGCAAGTTTTCTTGTTTGATTAGTTCCAGTTTTGGCATTTTCTATTAAATTGTGAACTTCAAATACAGCATTTTAGTGACATTTTAAACACTCTTTGCTGGATTCGCTTGCTGGATGATGATCATAACCACACTTTTTGATGCAACAAAAATATTTCCTGCAGTTTTGTCAAAGTGCTTACAATATTTTACCATGAAGTGTTTATTTACAATTGTGCATTTAATTTTTATAAATAATGTTACGAGAGAATTGTAAATATTTTTTTTTATAAATAAAGAAATATGAAAAATACTTATTTTTAAAATACAAATTTATTATCATCCATTATTTTAAAAAGATAAATATTTAGGAATCTGTTGAAACTTGTTTTAAAGCAAATAACAAACTGGCCAGCTCATTTCCTCAGTCAGAATTTGTCCATTTGAACAATTAAAAATGTTATTTGTCGTAAAGCCTTCTATCAATTATTTTCACAATTTATAATGGCATACTGTCAAAAATTGGACAAAAGAGCTCGTATGGAGCCAAATTCTGCGGGGAGGGTCTTTTGAACCACCTGAACCCCCCCCCCTCCCATGACACTTCTTGTAAAGAGTAGAAGTGTTCATTTGAAAAAAAAAAAAAAACATTTTAAGGTCAATTTTGTTTACCCAATTCACCTATACCACATTTCTTTGCACTGTAAAAGAAACCAGGGGAATTTCAACAACTTGAGGACTCCACACATAAACGACACCTGGCCCAGCCAGTACTTGAACCAGCAACTTTTTGCTGCGATACAGTGTAGTATGCTTATATAATTATATATATATATATCTATATATATATATATATATATATATATATATATATATATATATATATATAGATATATATATAGATATATATATAGATATATATATATATTTCTTTATTTCTTGTTGGCTTAGTCCCTTAATTAATCTGTGGTCGCCACAGCGGAATGAACCGCCAACTTATCCAGCACGATTTTACGCAGCGGATGCCTTTCCAGCCACAACACTCATTCACACTCATACACTACGGACAATTTAGCCTACCCAATTCACCTGTACCGCATGTCTTTGGACTGTGGGGGAAACCGGAGCACCCGGAGGAAACCCAAGCGAACGCAGGGAGAACATGCAAACTCCACACAGAAAAGCCAACTGACCCAGCCCAGCTGAGGTTTGAACCTGCGACCCAGCGACATTCTTGCTGTGAGGCGACAGCACTACCTACTGCGCCACTATATATATATATATATATATATATATATATATATATATATATATATATATATATATATATATATAAATATATATATATATATATATATATATATATATATATATATATATATATATATATATATATATATATATATATATATACATACAGTTGAAGTCAGAATTATTAGCCCCCCTTTGATTTTTTTTTCTTTTTTTAAATATTTCCCAAATTATGTTTAACAGAGCAAGAAAAATTTCACAGCATGTCTGATAATATTTTTTCTTCTGGGGAAAGTCTTATTTGTTTTATTTCGACTAGAATAAAAGCGATTTTTAATTTTTTAAACACCATTTTAAGGACAAAATTATTAGCCCCTTTAAGCTATATTTTTTTTCTTATAGTCTACAGAACAAACCATTGTTATAAAATAATTTGCCTAATTACCCTAACCTGCCTAGTAAACTTAAATAACCTAGTTAAGCCTTTAAATGTCACTTTAAGCTGTATAGAAGTTTCTTGACAAAATATCTAGTAAAAGTATTATTTACTTTCATCAGGGCAAAAATAAAATAAATCAGTTATTAGAGATAAGTTATTAAAACTATTATGTTTAGAAATGTGTTGAAAAAATCTTCTCTCCGTTAAACAGAAATTGGGCAAAAAAATAAACAGGGGAGCTAATAATTTTGCTTTTAACTGTATGTATATGTATATATATATATATATATATATATATACATAATTGGATCTAAGTAGGTCTTAGTTTTAGTTTTGTTTACTGATGTTGCATTTTAATGCTATGTACAACATAGCAAAGTTTTTGGCAAATACGAATGGTTTATTCATAACATGATTAAAAAAAACATCAACACATATTGGCAACAGGATAATCATGTAATTTAAATGTTTTTATTTTTTATTAAAACCATACAAACAATTGTTGTAATCTTATATAAAAAGCATTAAGAGTTGTTCCCAGTTTAAAAGTGCTAGGCACCATGACTCTATTTTAATTTCTTTGTTTAAATGTAGGACAAAACACAGAGATTCCTGCTTTATAGAATAAGATATTTAGGAAGATATTTTTTGTTCTAATTCTGACTCCAGATGCAAACTATTCTGACTACAGTGTACCGAATTAATATGTATTTACAAGCTTGAAGAAATCAAACAACAATAGAAACAACAATGTTTACATGTCACATTTCTCAATGTCCAACCAAAACTTGAAGTCATAGGAATCCTCCCTTTTTGTTTTCTATAATTTGCGTAAAAAAAAGGAAAACGGCAGTGATTCTTTTGTATGGACAGGCATAAATAAGGCACATACCTTAGGCGTAAACCTTCTGATCGTGTCCTATTGGAATGGGTCATACCACTTTTGTGATTAAAAATAAAAGACACTGTAATATGACTGCAGAAATAACTGTACAAAAACATTACCTAATTGCTAGAGTACATCTTTAAAAAAAACTGTACATATGCAGTTAGACATTGCAGAGTGTTTTAATACTGCTTAAAACTCTTTTTGCTCTTGATGTGCCATTGTGTATATAAATTTGAATTTTGCTTATGTAATCATAAATGTATAGACAGAAGACAAGTTGATCTAAAAAGTCAAGGTATACGTGACATCTTACTATATATTTACTGCACTGCTGTGACAAAAACAGCACACTACCGACTCTTACAAAATAACAAATAAAATTACTGACATATTTAGATAAATTTAAACATGAATTTATACCTTAAACAACACCTTTTGATCCCAAATTCCAAATCCTCTGTGCATTAACCAACACATCGAACTTTACTAAAATGACCACAGATGTTTTTTTTCTTGACATTTGTCACATAAAGTACTGCTTAACATTGACCCAGTCATTAACAGTTATATAAAAAATATGTAAAATGTAAATTATTATGGTAAACAAAGACAAAATATTTACAAAGTTATAGCAATATAGTAAAGATACAGATATATCAGCTCTAGATGATCTGTTGCTCACATTACAAAATGTTCCTCTTTCTAGCGATGGTGTGAAAAATTGGCCAAAACAAGATTTGTTAAAACTTAAATCACTACAACATTGGTAAACATGTCATTTTTTCCTGTAAAAATATTAAACCCTGTCTTAACTTGTTGACAATCGTGTCTGTGCGTATTTACATTTTCTTTGTAGTTTGCAAAGCACTCTAAAATAAAGGTACACTATATGAGTTAACCTACTCAGTTTAGTGAACACTATGCAGAATTTAGCATTTAAGGAAAATGCCATGCACTTGTATCAACAGTGCGACAGAACTTAATAAGAGCAAAATCAACACAGAAAACTATGAGGCAAAAAAGACTGGTGCCTCTTTCTGCCACGATCATCCTCTAGGAAGATGTAAAAAAAAAAAAACCCTATCAAAATAGAGTTTGTAGCAACTCTTTTATCAACATTGCCTGTTAAACAGTGTTCATAAGGCTTTTTTTCTCATCCCACATCTTTACATGCACAAGTCTTTTAAATTTGTGTTAACTATAAAATGTTTTTTTTTTTTGGTGGGGGAGTTCACAAACTACTGGATGATTGCCAGATATTTACTCTCTTCTGCGAGGGTGGTTAGGAGGGAGCTCATGTCACTGATAGCCATATTGTTAGTGCCTGGATTCACACCGTGAAATATAGAGGAAACATGAGAATTACTGAGTCGAGAGGAAGACACTACGCTGCCCTGCTCATAACTATCATCAACAATAGAACAAATTCCTAAACCAACATTTTCAGCTGGGCTTCTTTCTACTGTGCTAGTCACCTGATCAACCCCAGATGACAGAAGAACTTTAGAAGTTCTTTCTTTCTCTGCCATCGATGATTCCATTAGACATGACTGTACTATGTCATGAGAGATCTTGGACTTTTCTGGGTCAAAACACTTATCAATAAACACAGGCTTTTGTTGCTGAATTGATGAGCAAGTGTTGGTTTGAAGGTGATCAACTTGATCAAGCTTCACAATGGAAACCTGATTTGAAAGGGAACAATTGGTGCCTATTCCATTTTTCAAGCTTTGTGGATGACATAACTGTAGATTATGGCTGTTGATATCCTGCCTAGTGGAGTAGGAAGTGTTGACAGCTGGCTGAGGCAGATTGCTGCTGACTTGATTTGTTATTTGATTTTGCTGGGGATGAGATTGGGATACAACTGTACGCTGGGAACATTTTTGCTGAATGGGGGCCGAAAAGATATGAGAGAAGTCTGGTCGACCAAGGTTGCTGTGTTTTGATTCCAGTTGGAAGGTTGAGAAAGACTCAGTCTTAATGCCTGTTTTCATCCTGGACTTCTCTTGGGCTGGTTTTGCTACATGTAGATGCTGCTCTGAATTTCTGCACCCATCGCTTATACCTGCCATGTGTTGAAGAGCTGAGTGCTGATCAATGAAATCTATAGGCTGCTGTTGTACAACCATGTTTCCAAATCGACCAAAGGTGTTGCTTACTGAGCCACTCTGGTCTGACCATCTGCCACACCTCTGAAACTGCTGCCTTGGAATAGCAACATCCTCACTACCAGAGCTGACTTCATTCGACTGGATAGGCATCAGATCTATTCTAGTGTCTTGTTGCTCTACCCCCTCTTGCTGTTGTTGTGGACTGAGGAAGTTCTGGTCATCTGCGGGACTGAAAATAGGCCTATGGTTGTCTTGGTTATTTGTTGATTCCTGATCTTGGGAATGGAGATACTGCATGACGTCAGGATGGATGTTTTCATTGACATGGAACAAAAGACCATCCTGGTTCATGGAAACGTTCTCAAGGGCTGATTGCTCCATGATGCTAGGAGAACAAGGGGAGCGCAGGTCACTCTGAAAGCTATCTACATGACTGGTGTAATTCTGTAGGTTCAGACTGTGATCTTCTCTGTTTGAGTAACAGTAACTAGCAGGATAGGGTAATGAATTCATATTGTTTATACTACTGAAATGTCGTACTTGTGGCAAGTCAACAGAACTAAGATTTTGTTTGTGATGTGTAGGATCACTAGCTCTTCGATAATTTTTCCCTGGGCCACCACCAGAGTTTGTTCCCATTCGATGATACACTGCTTGACTGTCATACAAGTTGTGTGCACCATCACTACAGCGACGTGACCTGACCAGTGGTGGTAGTGTAATCTGGCCGGTGTCCTTTCTGTCTTCCATCAAAGCCAAGTGAGTCTTTAGGCTTATATTCCCCATACTGGGCAAGGGTGTGGGAGGAGGTCCACCTGTTGCAGCTGCATACTTGGCCTTTAGGTTATAGTGTTGAGCTGGAGTGAGGTTCAGATCCCCTCTTGATCCCATACCACTGCCCTTGAAAACTCCACTTCCACCAAACACCACTGCACTTGAACTTCCCCCATCATAGTGGCTGGCTTCACTGGAGCGTCGAGAGGCATCAGTGGAAATAGGGTCATAAGAATCAGTGGCACTGAGATTATGGATATGTCGATGGGGGCTGTACTCTGACAGTGAAGCCTGGCTAGAACAGCGACTGGAGAAGCAGGGGGAGATGCCAGATGAGCGACGGCTGCTGCTCAGGTAAGCTGAGCTAGTGTTGCTGCCACTACTGTCCCGTCGTTCATGCAGCAAACTCAGAATTGTCAGCTCTGTGTTGGACGGCTCAGGGCATGGAGGCACCCTCACAGAAGTACTCCTCCCAAGGCATTGACCTGATGATAAAAGATACTCTTGTTATTAGAGGTTAAGTTTATTATTATTGTGCCATTATAGTCATATTGAGACATTAATACATTATTCTAGAAACTAAACTTCTGTCATCATGCCATTAAACTGCGCATTACTGAAAGAACAAATGTAACATTGTGAAAATTACTTCAGTGTGACGTCTTTAGAATAAAAATACTGGTTTGAAATGAGACGAAGATGATGACAGATTTTTTTTTTTTGGATAAAAAGTTTAAAAGATTATAAGAATGCTTGTGGGTCCGCAGTTAAATTTGTAAAAGCCTGTTATGTTGACAAAGCTCAGAAAGTAAGGCTTACCTTTTCCTGTGAGGGCAGGCATGGCCTGGGCTTTAGGGGGCGGTGTTGGAGGCAGGAATCCTAGCCTAGGCACAGCTCCATTCACCTGCCTTAACCTCTCCATCTTAACATGCTCCATCCAGCGTAGGGGCCGTCCAACACTTCGGTGAGTCTGCAAAACTATTGTTGCCGCAGTGGATGTTGCAGTGGATACTGTAGAGTCCATAATGGGGGCATCTTCCTTCTCTCCTTCTCTGTTCTCCTCATCCTCCTCTTCATTTTCCATGTCCTCAAGCACTGCCACCTCCCCCGCAAGTCCAATTCTGTTCACAGTAAGCTGGACTCCCTGGCTGATATGGGGGCCGTTGATGGACTGGTCACTGCTGCATGAAGACTGACTGCCAGGGCTTGACTGAGACGTCTAAGAAAGAACGAGAGAAATTTATATATTTTGACTATTGTTAAATTTCCGACAAGTTTAACAGATAAATCTATGTAGTAAATGTTTATTTAAAACAAGAATGTTAAAAAACAAAAAAATTAAATAAAATAAGAAGAGGTCTGCCCCTGAAGTCCTATGCTGCATCCTAATTTTTCTACTTGCACTATGCCTAAAAGTAGCAATGTTTTTTCTGTATAAAAAGTACACACGTTTTGTGTATGTAAAATACTAGAGAGTGCAAGCTTTGGGAATTAAAACAATGTCATAACTGTGCTCTGTTACATTCTGTTACTTTAAAGGGTCACGAAACACCAAAACAAATTTTTTGAGCTGTTGACAGTCATATATGTGTCCCACGCTGCAGCTATAAACACTATTAGAACACATATATTTCACTAAAAAGTGAAAATTGGTTGTTTTTGCGTTATTTTTTAGCAAATTCGTTCTTCCGGTTTGAAAAGAATTTTTTGAAACTGCGTCACAGCGATTAGATACTTGCGTGTAATCCAGCATGGGGAGTGGATGTCTGTACCTGCGAGTACATTGTGACTTCTCTGAGTGTGCTGCATTAATTCATGAGAAAGACTTGGTTCAAACCAATCAGCGCGCTCTATTGTGTATGCGGTGCAACTTCATTAATATGCATGATAGCCACGAAAACTGTTTTACCTGTTACAGTGTTCAGACGACAGAGACGCCACGTTGTGTTGCTAAAACAAGTCAAAGAACGAGAATTTGAAGACATGGGTCATCAGTGTTGCATTTATTAGTGTGCTGCATTTGTGCTGGAACGAAGGTTTTGTTTTTATTTTCCTGCTATGAGAGCGCAGCTGGCTAACGTGTGGAATACAGTGCACGCGACAGAATGTGTTGTAAGGAACATTTTTACCCGAGAGCTTTTCGCATCTGGAAATGATAAAATCCGAATCTTAAAAAAAGACACGGCTCCAGTTTGTATTGATTGTCCTGTGTCTACAGATTTGGTAAGTGTGTGTGAGAGCAGTGCCCTTTGTTTGTTCATTCAGATGGCAAAGCTACTTCGTATCGTCAGCAGTGCTCTTTCAGTTTTTAAAGACATGCCATAGTCAAAATGATTTAGTTACTAAGTTTACAGTATGTTAATATCACTGCAATATTATAGTACAATATTATAGACTGAAAGATCCACTGTAAATGCTGCTCTCCGAGTGTAAACATGTAAACACCACAATCAAACTTTTACCTTATTGTGTAGGATTTTCGCCGCATTTTGTGACAGGATAGTCTAGACCAGGGATGGGCAAACTTGATCCTGGAGGGCCGGTGTCCCTGCAGACCTTTGCTCCAACACTAGTCAAACACACCTGAACACACTAATCAGTGTCTTCAAGATCACTAGAAAGCTGCAGGCAGGTGTGTTTGATTAGGGTTGGACCAAAAGTCTGCAGGGACACCGGCCCTCCAGGATCAAGTTTGCCCATCCCTGGTCTAGACACACACGGCTTTCTGACGCTACCTACTGAGTGCATCTAAGTTACAGAGAAATGCCGAGGATTTTTTTCTCCCATTCGCCGTGCGGTATCAAACATTCCATTAAAACTCCACTCTCCAGCAGTTCCTCGCTTTTAATATCTCGTTTGTTATGGGGGACATACAGGAAATGTTCCTCAATAAAAGTGAAAGTGCCAAACTGCAGTTAAAGTCGACAAATTAATAATTTGGCAAATAATTAGATTACTGATGTCCATGTAAACACAGTCACTGTCTTTCTCCCCTGCGCCTGTGTGTTTGTTTTGTTTTGCGCGTGGCCAAATGGAAACTCCCATATTTGTAAATCCTTCCCTCTTTCCCTCCACCAACACTCCCACCTAAACAGAGCTGGACACGCCCACTTTCCTAACTTTTTCCAAATTAGAGGTGTGAAAACACCCTGCTGAGACAGGGGGGTTTCGTGGCCCTTTAAACCCGCCAGTCAATGATTCTTTTGTAGTTAACATCCTCAAATACATACTCCACTTTTAATTCTATTTATATTAAAACAATTCTTCCTTCCATACTGACAGGAAAACAGGTAGTTTAATAGTGCTAAATGAATTAAGCATTTAATTTTAATATCAGGTTAGAAATAATATATTTAAATGTAAAATGTTGTACATTGTTGACTAAATGTTGTTGGCAAAATCAAAATTAATAAAAAGGGAATAAATACAGTTTGAGGGTTATTGTTAAGTAATAATATTAACGCACTGACCAAACATATTTCATTTTCAGACTTCCTAAAGCACATTAAACACAGTTGCACTCTCAATAAAATCCATGTTAGCCAATTAGCAACGAAACTGGAGTCACCAGGAAGACAGACGCCCCTTCCGTGATGGAAATCCATTTCAATTGTGAAGTGATTTTGACTTGCGAATGAGGTGCGAATAAATTGAGTAAACTCAAAATGTTCACGCATCTAATTACATGCGAATAAGTTGTGTTTGGTGAACTACCATAAGACTTTATATTTGAACTATAAACTGCTATCCCAGTACTTTTGTGTTATTTTGTTTGTAACGTTATAACTATAAAATCTCTTTCTCAACCAAATGCAGACTTGAATGTCATGCTTCTAAGGATTAATAAACATATGCAAATCATCATCGTTTTGCATCAATGTTAGAATTGAGATCTCAATCTTTTAATAATTAATTGTGCACCTACAGTGAATGCATTAATGCAGGATAAACAGGTAGTGGCAAAAACACCTTTAATAACTTAAGAAAGCTTTTAGGTGCTAACTTCTTTCATCATCCTTATATTTTACAGGTAAGCTAAAATGCTTTCATACATGCGATTTGAATGACATGGGTGGTGGTGGTGGGGGGGATCTCTCAGTGATTGTTACAAATTAAGGATTAATCTACAATAATAATAAAAGAATATATAATTTGTGGGACATTTGCCTTCCAAACCGTAGGTTGTAATTCATTATTCCTATATATTTTTTCCAAATCAACACTTGATCCTTTAACTATTTTATACTGCTTTTCTATTTACTTTATTCTTTACTTTTTTCTATTTACTTCTATTTTGTTTCAAAATGATTTTGGTCACTGAATAAAAGGGCTGCCAGAAAACATTTTTCTCTGCAATTACCATTATACTATTATTATAACCTGGAGCTGAAGATTGAACCACAACACAATGAAGTACAGTCAGAACTCCCTGAATTCAAACCACAAAATAATAATACTCCTAAAAATAAAGCTTCCAGAAGAGTTTTTATTGTGTTTTTTTGTATTTCTTCGAGTGATGCCATGGAAGAACCATTGAGGTTCTTCAAACAACATCCTACTATTTTTAGCATAAAAATTAAATAAATAAATAAACATAACCATTTGGAGTTACACAGAACCAATGATACAAATGAAAAATCACTAGAGGTGCTTGATCATGCATTTTGATAAAATGTAATACTCATGTGACCATATGGAATAATATTGTGACAACAAAGTACTGTATATGGATGTTAAATGTTCTATACAAAACCAATGAAACAAAAAAGAAGCGCTGTTTTTAAGACTGTACAAAGCCAAGTACACATACAGTTACAAGACATAGCTTGCAATCTGATATAATACTTAAATCATACAAGCTGATATAATACTCATTTTACCATATTATGTACCAGTATTATGACAACAAACAAACAAACAAACAATAAATAAACCAACCAACAGGCTTGACTCTCTTTCGGGCTTGACTAAGCTGGGACAGTATGGAAAACGCAAATAAAAAAGAAAGTGGTGATTTCCATGTTTACTTTGACATTGCAGACAATATGAACATAAAATATTACTGTTTTGTCTGGTCAACTTCATTTCATTTGTAAATATACATCCTTTCCTGTCATTCAGATCTGCAACACATTTTGGCAAACCTTTGTCAAATACCACAATACATAGTTACAACCACAAATGCCAGTTAAAACTGTACTGTGCTAAAAGGAAGCCCTTTGTTAACACTGTCCAGAAGTGCCGTCAACTTCTCTGGGCTCTGAGGCATCTAGGATGGATCATCACACAGTGGAAACGTGTACTGTGGTCAGGAGAAACAGTACTGTATTTCAGGTATTTTTTGGGAGAAACAAATGCCATGTGCATGCTCGGGACCAAAGAAGAAAAGGATCATCCAGACTGTTACCAGCCACAAGTCCAAAAGCCAGAGTCTGTCATGGTATGGGGTGTCAGTGCCCTTGGCAAAGGTAACTTGCACTTCTGTGATGGCACCATTAATGCTGAAAAGTACATAGAGATTTTGGAGCACAATACACTGCCTTCTTTTCCATGTATGTATTTTAACAAGACAATGCAAAACCACATTCTGCACGCATTACAAAGCCCTGGCTGCGGAGGAAAAAGATACAGGTACTTGACTGGCTTGCCTGCAGATCTAACCTGTCTCCAATAGAGAATGTGGTGCATTTTGAAGCACAAAATGTGACAAAAAAGACCTTGTGCTGTTGCCCACCGAAATGTTTGCAGGAAGAATGGGACAAAATTTCACCTGAAACACTTTATTACTTGGTGTCTTTAGTCCCTAAACATATTTTAAGTGTTGTGAAAAGGAACAAAAACAATACAAAGCGGTAAATGCTTTACTGTTCCAACTTTTTTGAAATGTGTTCCAAGAACCAAAATTGGAATTCATGTTTAATAAAAAAAAAAAAGTCACGAGGAACACATTAATTGTTTGTTGTATTGTCTGCAATGAAATACATGTCAACGTAAATTTAGAAATCAATATTTTATTATTATTTGCGTTTTGCAAACTGTCCCAACTTTTTCTGATTTTAAATATATTCATGGTCAAAATGATTAGCCTCCTTGGTAATTATGAGCAATGAAAGCTGGGGAAGAAAAATCTTTTACTCAAAAATGACCACACATACTGTCATGTACCATCAGATAAAAATGAAAACCTAACCCTAAGTGAAACTTCTAGAAGTCTTATAATGGACCAGGGTTGTATGTTCCATATCGTCAAAAAACTACAACAGAAACCAAAAACTGACACAAAAATGGGTCACTGAATACAAATATAAGGTTCTGCCATGGCCATTCGAATTCCCTGAACTGAATCCTATGGAAAATTAGTGGGTCAACTAAAGGGGAAAGAGCACCAACATGGGTCAGAGAACCTAAAGGATCTGGAAAGATTCTGTAAGGACAAATTCAGCAGGAAAAGATTTAGAACTGTTATCTGGGCAAATAAAGGATGCAAAAATGCCAACAATGTTGACCAACATGAATTGGAGAAAAACCTTTCTTTCATAATGATTTTTTCCTTTGCCAGTTTTAATTTATATTAATATTTATTTCAATGAAAGATTACTGTATGAAAGAAAAATATAAACATTACAAAGTTAATTAACTTTGCTCATATTTACCAAGAATGTCAACATTTTTGACCACAACTAGAAAGTATTTACAAGCAGCATAATTATTAATATAAGACATGACACGGTTGACCAATGACTGAATGAATAGCTCAAGCAATGATGTAGAGTTGAAAACAGTAAGTGAAATGAAAATTTAAAACAAAAGCAGACCTAAAAAAACATCACCATTCTCACCTGATCACCCACTGTCCTTAGTAAGAGAGGACATGTAACGCGTGGTAGTGGAAAAAAAGATATTCAGTTATTTATTTGAACATGGCAAAATGTGAATTTGCCAAACATCACGTGAGACATATTTTTAAAAGAATAAAACTTTCACAGGAGGGCTTATAATTTTGCCTTCAACTGTATATGTACGGTTGACATCAGAATTATTAGCCCTTCTGTTAAATTTGAATTTGTATATATTTTTTCCCTAATTTCTGTTTAAAGGGAAAGAAAATGTTTTTCAACACATTTCTAAGCATAATAGTTTTGAAAACTAATTTCTAATAACTGATTTATTTTATCTTTGCCATGATGACAGTGCATAATATTTTACAAGATTTTTAAAGATACTAGTATTTAGCTTAAAGTGCCATTTAAAAGTTTAACTAGGTTAATTAAGTTAACTAGACAAATTAGAGTAATTAGGCAAGTTATTGTTTAACAGTGGTTTGTTTTGTAACCAATCTGAAAAAAAAAATGCCTAAGGGGCTAATAATATTGGCCTTACAATGGTATTTAAAAATTTAAAACTGCTTTTATTCTAGGAAAAATAAAACAAATTTCTCCTCAAAAAAAAAAAAATATTATGAACATTTCCTTGTTCTGAAACATCAAAAATACTTGAAAAAAAAAAATTTTCTATTTAAATATAGTAGATATAATATAGTAAATGTGTGTGTGTGTGTGTGTGTGTTTGTGTGTGTATGTATATATATATATATATATATATATATATATATATATATATATATATATTAGGGATGCACCGATACCACTTTTTTACAAACCGATACGAGTACGAGTATTTTGATTTGTGTACTCGCCGATACCGATACTTCATAGATTTGGTTTCAACTAAGTTTATTTGTTCGTTTTTTTTGCTTTGTTTTTTGCCTGTAGCAAGGATGAACACCAAAATCTTTAACAGGAGGCTGTTCCAAGCCAAAAATATACACATTGTTGAAAACCCTGCTAACCCAGACCTTGTCTATTAACGATTAAGCATGGACATTTAAAGGATGAGATATCCTTGCGGCTTACATGTGTGCACGACTTTACACATTATACAAGGTGTGTGCAGTGTACTGTACGTTACCTTATAGAGTCACTGTCATTGCATATTGGGGATGCATAAAACACTGTTTTGCACCATTCTTTCATATTCATGTGTCCTGCCTTTGATCCGCGGTCAATGAATCAAAAAGTACTAGATGTTTATGGCTGGGTTGCGGTTAATAGCTCATTTTAAAAATCACGCGACCATCACCTCACAATGCTTATTAATAAATAATCTTGTTTTATTAAAATAAAAGTGATTTCGCAATGCCGAGCCACTGACAAAGCCAACTGCAGAAAAACAAAGCAACCATCGCGGCAACCACAGTGATCTCTTTTCCCGAAGTTCAGCTGTTCTTTTTTGCACTTGATTATTATGCGTTTAATGTTAAAAAAATCAATAATGAATAGACCTCAAAAGTGTATCCTGTGTGTGTATATGTGTGCGTCTTCACTGAAGCCTCTCTCTTCTAAAACCGAAAGTTGTTTATGTCAGGCAATATTTCGGCTTTTAATCGAATGAAAAGTTATTTTAAATAAGCCAATATTTAAAAAACTGCAGTAAAGTAACTGTGACGTGCGGCCACACATCGAAACTGAGGTCTCATCTGATCTCTCTCTCGCTGTCATCCAGACAATGATACGGAGACGCCGCACAAGTCAAGCCGCAAAACGGAGGCTGGAACCAGTTGTCAGAATAGCTGAAGCCTTTGCGAAATCTGTCAAAATACAGCACTGAAATATATAGGCATAAATGTATTTGAGCCGAAAAGTCTAGGCTATCTGTAGGATATCTGACGCAATCAGAGCCGATGGTAGCCTATGTACAATTTGTGTAGCCTAATAATTATATTAATTCTAATAAAATGAAAACCAAAATCAACAATTCATTGCATTTTTCGTTTGATAAAAAATATACGGAAACGAAAAAAATCAAAGGGTGACTAGTTTGTATTAATTTGTTTTAATATGAATAAAAATATGCTTAGCCTATTTAAGCTTAACGGTTACATACGCTGCCAATAGACAAGCCATTCAAAAATATTATTTTACTGTGTACTGAGTTATAATGTATATTTTACAATACAAACTAAATGTAGCATGCCTCGCTGTCATTTAAAACATGCAATTCATAACACCCCAGAGCTAGGCCTGTGTATGCAGTGTGTAAACGTAGGGAATATTCATACTGCGCACCCAGGGCCGGCGCGTCCATATAGAAGCGACCTATAATATATAATAGTGAGGGCGGCAAACGCGCCCCCAACGTACTGACTTTCATCTGCAACATCAACACAATCCCCCCTAAATAAAATATACGGGCCCGTGAAGTTCAGCACTTGTCCTCTTGCCAGTGTATGCTGCTGTCTGTCTTGTGTGTGTAGCGCCGCAGTGCGTGTCAACAGCTGCTGAAAAAGCGCGCGTGACAGCTCAAAGCCGGTATCGATTTAACCACAAGCAAGATCATATCGTTATAAATATTACATTAACGATACTTATCGAAATATTTATACATTTTCATGGTGTTTGAGATGTGTGGTCTGTATAGGCTGTCTGATCTTTACAGAAGCTGTAAACTGACACGCGCGCGGTGACCGCAGTGATGTTTAAACTCAGGCGCTTTTATTTAGCCTGTAGTCTTTAGATTTTTTTTACATAATGCTCCATTTCTTAAAATTTATTTCATTTTTTTATTTATAGTTTATATATAAAATGAGTGCTAGCTTGTTTGAGTGCTTAGCTGTGATCATTATGCAAGGATCATATTTCATATTCGGTTTATTCTTCAGTAGCCTAGGCTATAGATTCGTTAATAATGTATTTTATAAACAGATTGTTTAAAAGGACTAAGCTATTAATATATAATACATTAGGCTAATTAATACATTAAGACACTGAAGTCAGGTAGGGCAACAAATCACATCCATAGTGAATTACTGTTCAGCGGTATCGGTGCGTGGTATCGGCCTTTCATGTCCAATACGAGTACGAGTATTTTAACCAAGTATCGACCCGATACCCGATACTGGTATCGGTATCGGTGCATCCCTAATATATATATATATATATATACACTTTAATACACTTTTCTTTAATTGATTTTTGATTTTTGATATGAAAGGAGGCTTACCATGGGCTTCTCTGTTTTGATTGACTTGACTTGCAGACATTCATCCTGTTTTGAGGTAGCATGGGTATACTCCTTTTGGTCAGTGGTTGCTCCAGGTTCTCGTGGCTGAGGTGGGGGTCGTGGGTATGTCTCCCCCCGTTGTTTTTTGGTGACATGGGCTTCAGGACCATGTACAGTTTTAACATGTTTCCTTAAGGAGCTGGGGTCAGTGTACCGCTTAGTGCAACCAGGAATTTTACACACATAGGGTTTCTGAGAGAAATAAAAAAAAGAACATTTGCATATAATAGAAATAAATGTTTGCTAATGGATTCTATACATTTCTGTAAAGTGCAATGTAGCTGTAATATAAAAGTTCAGCAAAAATTCAAAGTGTGAATCGTAATGAACTACAGTATAGGCATTTAGTTTCCATCATGCTATATAAAAGCAGATACACACCTGATGCAAATGCACAGCCCCATGTCAACTTACACACATTGTTTTCATTGTTGACAATGCTTGCAAGATAAATATGGCACATAACTTTCCAAAACAACAGCAACAACAACAACAACAACAACAACAACAACAACAACAACAACAACAACAACAACAACAACAACAACAACAACAACAACAAAACAATACCAATGTCTTTAGAATATTTAATGCAATATATTTTCCGGTCACACTTTATTTAGATGGTCCTTTTGTTGAATTTATGTCACATTGCATCTACATGCCAACTAATTCTCATTAGATTATAAGTAGACTGTTAGGTTGGGGTTAGGGTTGGGGTTATGGTTAGGGTTAGTGTAAGTTGACTTGCAAAGTTTCTTATAGTCAGTTAAATGTTGAAGGAGCAGTATCAACATATATTAAGCAGACAGTCTACTATACTCAAATGGCCATCAAAACAAAGTGTTACCATTTTCCTACAGCTAAAATTCAAGGACCTTTTTAGGACTCTCCAGGTTTTAATACCATGAAATTCAAAGACTAAAGCTGTGGACACACAAGAGTTTTAGAATGCAAACGTCTGTCGGATGGTGCTGCGAAAAGGAGTGGGATAAACTCTTCATTGTAAAGCTCTTTATTTATTCATTTTCTTTTCAGCTTAGTCTGGGGTCGCCACACTGGAATGAACCGCCAACTTATCCAGCATTTGTTTTTAGCAGCAGATGCAATTCTAGTTGCAACCTATCACTGGGAAACATCCATACACACTCATTCACAATGGCCAATTTTAGCGTACCCAATTCACCTATAGCGCATGTCTATGGACTTGTGGGGGAGCACCCGGAGGAAACCCACACGATCATGGGGAGAACATGCAAACTCCACACAGAAATGTCAACTGACCCAGCCAAGGCTTAAACCAGCGACCTTCTTGTTGTGAGGCGATTGTGCTACCCACTGCGCCACCGTGATGCCCATTTTAAAGCTCTTAATTTTACATATTGGTACAGAGGGGTCATGCTTTGATCTTTTATTGGTCTCACGAGATATAAAATCACAGGTCAGAATTCACTATACATGAACATGTGAAACTTGTGGCATTAGCTTGCATTTCCACTGAATTCACACGCAGATGAATAGAAGTCTATAGAGCAAAAAGTGAGGTGTGTTACATATTGTTACACTTTTCATGTGTCTGTAGCAACTCATAAATTACACAGAATGTAATTAGTATTAGATTATTATTTTAATGAAATGTTCATACTGAAATAATTTTCTCAAAACAATATCAAATCTTGATCTCATAATGTAATAATATGTTTTCATTGTATTAAGATTTAAAAATAAATAATGTAATAGTTTTTTTTTGTGTGAGAGCTTACATTGTGAAACACTGTGGCAATGTATACAGTAATTTCATCACAGTTAATGTAATACCTGCACATAATATAAAATGATGTTTACAAAGTAATAATTATTTTTAATTTATGCTCTTTGAGCTAATACATTTAAAGTAATTCTTTGTGTTCTGTTTTGCCAGTCAGTCACAAATTTTGTTGTCATTTTAATCCCTTTTTTAATCCACGATGAATGATTTTATTAAGATTTTTAATTAGGTTCAAAATGTACCTGTTTCTTTTCTCGAAATCATGCTCATTATGCTTGATGTTTTCATGCTTTTCTTTTTCTGTATTCATCTAAAATAATAGCTTAATCAACTTCTGTCCAGTTTGGTTTGCATTGTCTTATTCTGTAATGTTTTTACTCTCCATAGGGAAAATTAGGGACGAGGAATTAGCAATAAATTACCACAATTGTTTGTTGTTTACATTAACACTCAATTAAATAATTATATGCAACTAAGGTAATTTTTCACATCATGATTTTATAGGCCACTTCCCACATATGGAAATTTGAGAGAAAGACTTAGGGCGTACTCACACTATGCTATCGGAACCGTGCCCAGGCCCGTTTCCCAGATCGTTTGAGAAGTGTGAGTGCTCAGTTCACTTTTCCGGCCCTGGCCCGGTTGGAAGAGGTGGGCCTGAGCGCAGTTCACTTGGGCTCAGGCGCGGTACGCTTGACGTGTGTAGCTCGAAACTGAAAGTAAGATGTTTTAAGGGACTGTTTGATATGGACTAATTAATCATTCGTACTGTTCAATGAACACAAACTGTTGTAGTTTAATAAAGACGCAAACCCCTCACTGCACGACAGCTGCATCTTCAGCAAACCTTCTAATTCCTGCAGCACGAGGAGTTTATGATTGTTTATGAGCGTCAAATGTGGCTGATCTGTTTGGCGAAATAATTGACTGCGTGTCACCGCATTATCAAACGACTTAAACGATATAACTAAAGAAAGGCTGTGCTGAGCGAGAGCGCTTACTGAACAGCACATCATCGATGACGTAAGCGTGCCCAGGCCCGAATGTAATGTGAGTGCGGGCCGTCGGGGGAGACGGGAGGGTGAACAAGCGTGCTTTGGCCCGGTTCAAGGCAACTGTACATAGTGTGAGTACGCCCTTTCTCAACTAACTCAACAGAATATAAACTGCTCAGACTAAATGTGTGAGGTCATGAAAGTGGATTACAAAGCTAGTGAAAGATAAGCATTTGTGGTTAAGATCTAAATAAATTTGGATCTAATAAGAAGATTACAGATCTTTCGCTAGATAAGACCTTAACAAGAGGTGGCGTGACAAGATATCAGTGTCAAGCAAACCTATAACAAAATTTAAGTAACTAAATTCTCACATTCCTACATGTACAGGCTACATGTCGGATGTAGTGCATAGTTGTTGTGTTGTATTTTATGACTTCGTATTTTAGGACATTCATTGTGACAATTTCATACAGCATTGTGTGAAAATAAAACCTGATACTCTCAAAATTCTACTTACATTTGAATTCAGTTGTATTCACCTTATTCTTCGTGTACGAGCAGGCACAGCCATTTGAATTTGTTTGGCTCAAGACTTCCGATCTCATTCACTTCCATTACTTTTTAGATGTTAAAAACAGCTTGTTATACTGCTTGATGTTGCAAACTGATATTTTCTTATTATATTATTCTACTTTGTCTGTATAGTCATCCAAACACTTGTTTGTAGAGTGAGTAGTTTGACCGTTTTCTTACCGTTTATTATTCCTAGTCATTTCTCCCATATGGAGCTGAATCTGAAGCTCGAAAACAAGCGCACTTCGCATTAAAGAATAAGGTCAATAGCACATTATTGTACTTCAGTAGTATTGAATTTGCACTTGCAACTGTATTTCTAAACTGCAACAGCTAAATTAACTTTACTACAGTACCATGTTGTTATTGATGTATGTTTACTGTCTATACATTTTAATACGGCAACAGGGCAAAATAATGTACTGCACTCCCAAATAAATGGATGGGTTTATAATGTAATTAATACACATTAAACCTTATTAGCATCATTAAAAGTACATTATTAGTGATTGATATAGTTGGTTCATAGTTCTAATGTTCTTGTAAAATCTATATGCTTTGCTAGTTATATAATTTTAATAATAAGTACAGTGCATTCGGAAAGTATTCATAGCACTTCACTTTTTCCACATTTTTTTAATGGATTAAATTAATTTATTTCCTCAAAATTCTACACACAATATCCCATAATGACAATGTGAAAAAAGATTTTTTGAAATTGTTGCAAATTTATATATATATAAAAAAAAAAAACCCCCGGAGAAATCACATGTACATAAGTATTCACAGCCTTTGCCGTGAAGCTCTAAATTGAGCTCAGGTACATTCTGTTTCCACTGATCATTCTTGGCATGTTTCAGCAGCTTAATTGGAGTTCACCTGTGGTAAATTCAGTTGATTGGACATGATTTGAAAAGGTATACCCCTGTCTATATAAGGTCCCATGGTTCACAGTGCATGCTAAAGCACAAACCAAGCATGAAGTCAAAGGAATTGTCTGTAGACCTCCGAGACAGGCTGGGGAAGGTTACAGAAAAATGTATGCTGCTCTGAAAGTTCCAATGAGCACACTGGCCTCCTTCATCCATATGTGGAAGATGTTTGGAACCACCAGGACTCTTCCTAGAGCTGGCCGGCCATCTAAGCTGAGTGATTGGGGGAGAAGGGCTTTAGTCAGGGAGGTGATCAATAACCCGATGGTCACTCTGCCTGAGCTCCAGCGTTCTTCTGTGGAGAGAGGAGAACCTTACAGAAGGACAACCATCTGTGCAGCAATCCACCAATCAGGTCTGTAGAGTGGCCAGACGGAAGCCACATCCCACCTGGAATTTGCCAAAAGGCATCTGAAAGACTCTCAGACCATAAGAAACAAAATTCTCTGGTCTGATGAGAATAAAATTGAACTCTTTGGAGTGAATGCCAGGTGTAACGTTTGGAGAAAACCAGGCACCACTCATCACCAGGCTAATACCATCCCTACAGTGAAGCATGGTGGTGGCAGCATCATGCTGTAGGGATGTTTTTCAGCAGCAGGAACTGGAAGACTAGTCAGGATAGAGGGAAAGATGAATGCAGCAATGTACCGAGACATCCTGAATGAAAACCTGCTTCAGAGTGCTCTTGACCTCAGACTGGGGCGACGGTTAATCTTCGAGCAGGACAATGACCCAAAGCAGACCACCAAAATATCAATGGAGTGGCTTCACAACAACTCGGTGAATGTCCTTGAGTGGCCCAGCCAGGGCCCAGACCTAAATCCTATTAAACATCTCTGGAGAGATCTGAAAATGGCTGTAAACTGTTGCTTCCATCCAACCTGATAGAGCTTGAGAGGTACTGGAAAGAGGAATGGGCAAAAATTCCCAAAGACAGGTGTGCCACGCTTGTGGCATCATATTCAAAAAGACTTGAGGCTGTAATTGCTGCCAAGGTGCATCAACAAAGTATTGAGCAAAGGCTGTGAATACTTATGTACATGTGTCCCTAGTACAACATCATTGTGGAGAGGTAAGCATGATCGAACACCCAATGAGGGGGGAGAGCATGCTCGGAGCCCGGCGGCTAATCAGCAGGCCAATCAGAAATAATAAATAACACCTGTTTATTCTAGTGATTGGACCGGAGAGACACCCTTCTTAAGGAGAGGAGAAGGAGCAGCCGGGAGAGAGGAGAGCACACACACACACCCAGAGCTACAGTGTTGTGGTGTTTAGAACTGAAAAATAAAAACAGTTTACTTACCTGATATCGCCGACCCTGTCTTCTTCTTCCCCTCATACGAACGAACTTTACTACAGTGGTGCCGAAACCCGGGAAGAAGAAGAAACTTTGCTGCCAGAATGACCACTCCGTCAAGACTGCCATTTGCGGAAGCCATCCAGGCCCTCGCGGCCCTCCACCAACAACAACATGATGCGCTGGTGGAACTGAAGAACACACAGGAACAACGGTTCCAAGTCCTCATGGAGGCCCAGCGGGAGGACCGCGAGCAAATCCGGAGTCTGCTGTCCCAGGAGATCCGGCCCGCTCCGACATCTGCCGCCCACCCTCCCCTCGCCTTACAGAAAATGGCGTCAGAGGACGACCCGGAAGTGTTCCTAGATCTCTTTGAGAAGATGGCGGAGGCGTGTGGCTGGCCGCGGGCCGAGTGGCCGGTACGAGTCATCCCGCTGCTCTCGGGCGAAGCCCAGATCGCAGCACAGCAGCTACCGGCCCAGAATCTCCTGGAGTACCCTCACCTGAAGCGAGCTATTCTCCAGCGGGCCCTTTGCATTCGCTCAGCAGCTCCGTGATGCCTGCCGCAGATGGCTACTACAGGATGGCCGGACCGTCGCCCAGATAATGGATGCCGTGGTGCTGGAGCAATTCATCACCCGCCTCCCCTCCCGAACATCGGAGTGGGTCCAGTGCCACCGCCCCAAGGATCTGGAGACGGCCATCCAACTGGCGGAGGATCACCTGGTGGCGAAGTCCAGGGTCGGCGAAATAACCTCTCTCTCCTCTCTCCCTCTTTCTCTCTCTCCTCTTCCTGTTCCCAGGCCCAGATTGCGGGGACCGCCCACACCAGCACCCAGACGGCGGTGCACAGAGGCGGATCCGCCGAGCGTCCCAATAGGGGCGGGCGCCTATCCGAGAGGAGGGGTGGAGCCACGACCCCTGGCGGTTCCCCAGACAGCGCCAGGTCTCTCTCCGGTTCAATCGGTTGGTCTTGCTGGCCCCGGGGGTATAGTGAGAAGGTCTGGGTCGATGCATTGGCGTCGCGGGGACGAGAATAGCGCACCAAAAATCTGCTCCGAGAAGGAGGTGAGTGCGTTGATTCGCGTCCCAGCCACGCCAGTCGTCGCCCCCGGTCGCGACGGGCTATACCGGATACCTGTGAGTATAAAAGGGGGGTACATATCAAGCTTTGGTGGATTCGGGGTGTAACCAGACCTCCATACACCAAAGCCTGCTTCAAGACCCGGCATTGGATACCAGCCGCACGGTAAGGGTAAGGTGTGTGCACGGGGATGTAATTCACTACCCGCTAACGGCTATAAATATCCAATTCAGGGGAAAAAAGCATAGCGTAGAGGTAGCGGTTAGCCCGCACCTCAAACACCCGCTAATTCTGGGAACCAATTGGCCTGGATTTAATAGATTATTAGGAGTCTTATGTGCGGGTGTTTCTTGGAAAAGAAATCGCCGGAGAGAGGGCGGGTCGCTCAGCTGGGGGAGTCCCAAGCAGTGACGTCACGCGCTGACTCAGGGGAAGGGCTGGGAATTTCCCGGTGTAAAGACTTTCCCCTGGAGCAGTCGCGTGACGACACGCTGAGACATGCACTCGAAAGAGTGCAGGTCATAGATGGGCAAAACCTCCAGCCTGATCGGCCCCTCTCCTATCCCTATTTTGCGATCATTAATGACAGGGTGTATCGAGTGACCCAAGACGCTCAGACAAAAGAAGATACAACCCAATTATTAGTACCAAAGAGCCGTCGGGAAATGCTTTTCCAGGCGGCTCATTCTAATCCTATGGCCGGACATTTAGGTCAGGCGGCCACATTAAATCGTCTCATGGCCCGATTCTTTTGGCCGGGCATTCACGGTGACGTCAGCAGATGGTGCGCTGCGTGTCGTGAATGTCAGCTGGTAAATCCACCGGCCACCCCAAAAGCGCCATTGCGCCCATTGCCAGTTATGGAGATCCCCTTCGAGAGAATTGGTATGGATCTCATCGGGCCATTAGAGCGATCCGCACGCGGGCACCGGTTTGCATTAGTTCTAGTGGATTATGCAACCCGATACCCGGAAGCAGTAGCGCTCCGCAACATCTCCGCAAAGAGCGTTGCGGAAGCTCTGTTTCGTATAATCTCCCGAGTGGGAATCCCCAAGGAGATTCTCACTGATCAAGGCACCGCGTTCATGTCACGCACCATGCGCGAGCTTTACGGATTATTGGGCATTAAATCAATTCGCACCAGCGTTTATCACCCACAAACAGACGGACTGGTGGAAAGGTTTAATCGCACGCTTAAATCCATGATCCGTAAATTCGTTCACGAGGACGCGAAAAACTGGGATAAGTGGTTAGAGCCCTTGTTATTCGCTGTGCGGGAGGTTCCCCAAGCCTCCACGGGGTTTTCCCCCTTCGAGCTTCTCTACGGCAGACAGCCCCGTGGGGTTTTGGATGTTGTTAGAGAGGCTTGGGAGGACGAGCCTTCAAACAGTAAGAATGAAATTCAGTATATTCTGGACCTTAGAGCAAAACTCCACACACTGGGGCGGCTCTCTACGGAGCATTTGCTTAAGGCCCAGGATGATCAACGCCGGCGTTATGACAGGGGCACTAAACTACGCAAATTTTCACAGGGAGATAAAGTCCTTGTACTGCTACCCACTTCCAGCTCTAAATTACTCGCCAAGTGGCAAGGGCCGTTTGTGGTCACCCGACGAGTCAGCGATCTCGATTATGAGGTGGTACGTTCGGACAGGGCTGATTCACGTCAGATATACCACATCAATCTGCTAAAGCAATGGAGGGAGCCGGAGGAGGTGATGCTGGCTACGCTCGTTACCAACGAGGATGACCTGGGCCCAGAGAGCACTGGCCGACAGCGGCCGGGCACTCTGGTCACCGGGGGTGACCATCTCTCAGCGAGCCAGCTCATCGATGTCCGGCACCTTCAGCGTGAATTTTCTGACGTGTTTTCACCCCTGCCCGGTCGTACTAACTTAATTCAGCACCATATTGAGACCGAACCGGGCGTGGTTGTTAGGACCCGGCCGTATCGCCTACCTGAACACAAGAAAAAAGTGATTCAGGAAGAATTGGGTAATATGCTGAAAATGGGTGTAGTAGAAGAATCCCACAACGATTGGGCCAGCCCGATTGTCTTGGTACCCAAGACTGACGGCTCAGTCCGGTTCTGTGTGGATTACCGAAAAGTCAATGCTGTGTCGAAATTCGATGCATATCCAATGCCGCGTATTGACGAGTTGCTCGACCGGTTAGGTGCTGCTCGATATTACTCGACGTTGGATTTGACAAAGGGTTATTGGCAGATCCCCTTATCTCCAATATCCCGCGAAAAAACGGCCTTCACAACGCCGTTTGGATTACACCAATTTGTGACACTTCCGTTCGGGCTGTTCGGGGCACCGGCTACGTTTCAGCGCCTGATGGACAAAATACTCGGCCCTCACTCCGCATATGCCGCTGCTTATCTAGATGATATAATCATTTTCAGTAATGATTGGCAGCGGCATATGCAACATCTGAGGGCGGTATTGTCGGCGCTGAGACGGGCCGGGCTCACGGCCAACCCGAAGAAGTGCGCAGTTGGGCGAGTGGAGGTAAGGTATCTGGGCTTCCACTTAGGTCACGGGCAGGTGCAGCCCCAAATTGATAAGACTGCAGCTATTGCAACCTGTCCGAGACCTAAGACCAAAAAGGAGGTGAGACAGTTTTTTGGGACTGGCAGGATATTATAGGCGTTTTGTCCCTAATTATTCGGCCCTCGTCAGCTCATTGACTGACCTCACTAAAAAGGAGGAACCAGATACCGTCCGATGGTCGGAGCAGTGCCAACAGGCCTTCTCAAAGGTAAAAGCTATACTTTGTGGGGGGCCGCTATTGCACGCTCCTGATTTTGCTCTCCCCTTTCTGTTACAGACGGATGCATCCGATCGGGGTCTGGGGGCGGTTCTCTCCCAGGAGGTGGCAGGAGTGGAACGGCCGGTGCTGTACATTAGCCGAAAACTCAGTAAGAGTGAGGCTAAGTACAGCACCATAGAAAAGGAGTGCCTGGCGATAAGGTGGGCCGTTCTCACTCTGCGCTATTACCTCCTGGGCAGGGAATTCGTCCTCTGTTCAGATCATGCTCCTCTCCAGTGGCTCCACCGCATGAAGGATACCAACGCGCGGATCACCCGTTGGTATCTAGCGTTACAGCCTTTTAAATTCAAGGTGGTCCACAGGCCGGGTGCACAGATGGTTGTAGCCGATTTCCTCTCCAGGGCGGGGGGGGGGAGGGCTGCAGGCCGGACGGCTCCCCGGCCTGAGGCGGGCGGTGGGGGTATGTGGAGAGGTAAGCATGATCGAACACCCAATGAGGGGGGGAGAGCATGCTCGGAGCCCGGCGGCTAATCAGCAGGCCAATCAGAAATAATAAATAACACCTGTTTATTCTAGTGATTGGACCGGAGAGACACCCTTCTTAAGGAGAGGAGAAGGAGCAGCCGGGAGAGAGGAGAGCACACACACACACCCAGAGCTACAGTGTTGTGGTGTTTAGAACTGAAAAATAAAAACAGTTTACTTACCTGATATCGCCGACCCTGTCTTCTTCTTCCCCTCATACGAACGAACTTTACTACAATCATGAAGGCGTAACAATGTGATTTTTCAGGTTTTTTATTTTTTAATAAATTTGCAACAATTTCAAAAAATCTCTTTTCACATTGTCATTATGGGGTATTGTTTGTAGAATTTTGAGGAAATAAATTAATTTAATCCATTTTGGAATACGGCTGTAACATAAACAAATGTGGAAAAAGTGAAGCGCTATGAATACTGTACTTTCCAGATGCACTGTAAGTAAATGATCTGCTGGCACTTTCAGTATGGCTATACATGTCACACAAAATGGTATTCAAACTCACATTAAAAACATTGCCCACAAAATAAAGCACATAGGCAGCACCATATCTTGTCATTGACATATAGTTTATGCTGTTGTTATAGCGTGATGTCACAGAAAAAGAAGGAGTTTCTACATTAGAAATTTTGTGAAATAGAAATGTTGTGCCGCAGATGATAGGACAAAACTCAGATCAACATTTTCCATGGGGAGCTTGCAGAGGCGCTTCATGGATTTACTCCCTAGTTAAATCTATTGTCGATTAATTGATGACATTAACTGCGGTTTTAGCAAAAGTTGGATTTGTGTTGTTTGTGTTCTGTTTACTGTTACTGTAGTAACTATAACAAACATGCCACCCATTACCATATGTTGACAGAAACTATGGCAAAATGCTTGGTACTCTATAGCAGGTAATGACAGTGCCAGAGAAAATGTGAAATTAAACTTCTGGAAGTTTATTCTTACTTGCCTCAGGTTTGTACTTTCTATATTGGAAAATTCAGTTTATTTTTCAACATATAGTAGAGAGCGTAGAATAGAATAGAATAGATTGTATATTTAGCACAAATGTAATGCATAAGTGCAAAAAAGCACAGTTGATTTCTGTTGAAGATGAGTGAAAAGGAGATTTCATTCTGCTTTCAGTACATCTGTTAAAGTTGTCTGGAAAATGAGTGAGCAAACCAATAAATATGTAGTACGATTATCAGCTTGAAGCATAGCGAAATTACTACCTCGCTACTGACAAATGTAGTACATCAGACTCAAAGCTACATTATTAATAAAGTCCAAGGCAGTGCTCAAAATGGTTCTGAGATTGACTCAGTGATGTATTTGTTTGTATGAAGTCCCTTGTTCTATGCAAAGAAATTAGAAGTACATTTCTGCTGAAGATGAACTAAACCCTGACACTGTCAGAAATTGTGATGCTGGTGTTTATTAAGCTTTCCCAAACAAAATTAAGAGCATTTAAAATATAATAATAATAGCATCTTAAAGGTAGCATTAACGTCTCGGTTAACGCTTGTTTCCATCTCGAGGAAACTGAGATGTTATGTCATGACAACATTTTGCAGATTCCAGGAGACCAATCACTCTGAGTTTGTATGAAAATGGGCCAGTAAAAATTGAGTAGTGGAATCTACATTCTTCATATGGGCAACTTAGCAAGTCTTAGACAATCACTTTTTTGCTGAGCAGCAAAGCTCAGCATTCAGCTGGTGGTTCAGAGTTGTGATCAGCAAGACATAATTAAAAATTGTGACAACACACATTTTAGCTGGACAAGTTATGACTAAACAATTTTCATTTCCCTTAGCCACCTTAGACAATTAGGACTTAATTAATTATCATATGTAGATCGTGCATCAGCCCTGGAGAATAACTACTCACCTGCATGTGCTTGGTAGGTGGCCATGACATGCAATGCCTGTCCTGCAGCTTTGTAAGCTCTGACATTAAATGATACCAAAAACTTATAAGCTTTGGATGGGAGACATGAAGCGCTTTCTTCACCTGGGGAATGCCCTTGTACGCCTGGGTCACCCTCACGTTGATTATAACGAGGGCAGAGTAGCTCAAGGCTCTGGCAGTAAAAGGTGCCTTCTAAGCGTTGTAAGTTTGGACATGAATGCACAGAGAGCATGGACAGAACCCCATCTTGAAAAAAAATATGCAAACCGAACAGCATCTTGCTCTTTAAGATGGAACTAAACCACTCAGTGAGGTGTTGAGACCCAGTCACGGTTATTGAATGCACTGTATTAGAGATGTGGCCTGCTACAAAGCAAATATCTGAATGAGTGACAACGAGCAGTTTATATGCCCATACAGTATGTATGGGAATAACCTTGGCAGTTTTCATTGGCCCGTTTTTAAAACTCATAGTTACTAGTCTACTAAGCAGAATCACTATGTCATCATGCCATTAATTGCGGTGAAAGACTAAAAAGGAAAGATGTACCTTTAACTTCAGATGTGAAGCAATTTTAGTGAAATGTATATTATATGAAACATGCTGCATAGGATGAGACCTAATTTTAACTAATATACTGTGTCTTTAAAATGCTGGCTGGATGTCAACAACACATAACAGGAAAGGCCTGAAAAATTAAACAATGTGGCAACGTCTGGAGAAAATGGACATTTTAGAGATGGATTAAGCTATTGTGCTTTGGACATTTATGTATTTGCATTTATGTGAATCATTCGCAACAAGACCAGAAATACATAAAATCTGTCAATTTTAATTTCATGTTCTTTATATTTTCTACTTGTCTAAAGCAGAGATATTTAGAACAAAGATAAATGCTGTGAACTGACCTCATTAGAGTGTGTGCGATTCTGGTGTTTGGCTCGGTCTGATGCATTCGAAAAGGCTTTGTTGCAGCCTTCATGTTCACACACATATGGCTTCTCTCCTGTGTGTGAACGCAAATGCGTTTTCAGGTTCTCCAGTCTGGAATATGCCTTTGAACAGCCTTCAAACTAAGATAAAAAAGGACAAACATTTACACAGATTAGTTATAGAAAGGCAGGTTCTTGGACTAAACCAAAATCCCAGACCAAAAAAAAAAAACAGATTACAAGCTGTCCTTACTGAAACGAGTGTCAGAAATCTTCATATACCGAATGTGTTAAATGCAATTCTCACCGTGCATTTATGAGGCTTCTCTCCTGTGTGTCTTCGCATGTGCACCACCAGCATATACTGGGCCTTAAAGGGTTTCTGCTCTCTTGAACATTCCTCCCAGCGACACACAAATTCCTTTTTTTCTCCATGAATATGGTCATTATTTATGTGCTGTGAGAGGAAGAATACAGTCGGTCAAAAGTCATGTCAATGAATAGCATAATACGATATGGAACTTTTGTCATGCTGTGGTATGCTTTGACAAAAGCATTATTATTTTTTAAAACTATGTAAATAATACTAAAGTTCAAAGAATACCAAATTCCTTTTTTAACAATTAGTAAAAAATAAAATAAAATAATAATACACCCCCACCCAACAAAATAGTATAATTGTTTCATTTCTCATGTTGATTGTAAATAAAGGTACGATGGTTGATGATAATAATGAACAAAATAAAACAATACTGTTCAGAATTAATTAATTAAAATGAATTAAAAATAAGAGAAAGTAAAAAAACCCTAAAAATACTAACAATTAATATTTGAAGTAATCAACTAACAGAGGTAATGCATCAGGAAAAGGGCCCAAATCAAAGTCTGTGGGCTTTTGCCTAAAAACAGAATACAATATTTTCCTAGGGGTACTATACAAGCTCCTTAAGCCAGAGGTTTTTTTTTGTTGTTGTTTTTTTCAAGCAAAATAAAACAGCTTTTGTGATGGGTCATGTGAAGTGAAATGATAGCACCTAGAATCCAAATTTTAGAATCAGAATAAATTTGCTTATTTGATATTTCATTGTTGTAATGATATACTTCCAGAATGTCTTCAAAACTCCAGAGCATGTGAAAACGTGTGCCAGGAGAGATGTTTTACATCTCTGGAAGAGGTCTTGCAAAAGTTTGTTTAGTCTATAGGCAGTGTAATAAGTTATATGCAAGCAGGGTTGGGGAAGTTACTTTTGAAAAAAATGCATTAAAATATTGAGTTACTCCTCAAAAAAGTAAATAGTCACGTTACTTAGTTACTTTTTATGGTAAGTAATGCATTATGTTACTTTTGAGTTACTTTTGCATTATTTTTTCTTGCCTGGCTGAGGTTTGATCTCTTTCAGGGTTTTCTTCTTTTTCTTCTTTTTTTAAATAGAGGAGTTCTGGATTTAACAACACACTGTATAAGCTAAACCTTAACTTACATAAAAAAAAAAAATAAGCGTGTTTGCTACTTTTGTACTTTTAGTCATATTAGTTAAGTTACTGTCCATTGAGGCAATTCCCTTTTCCCTTTCTTTAATGCGTTCAAAATAATTAGAATACTTCCATGGCAGAAATGTAAAGCTCTGGTACAATGTAAAAAAAAAAAAAAAAAAAAAAAAAAAATAATAATAATAATAATAATAATAATAATAGTTTCAATTTAAGTGTCATGCTGCCTTAAATTCTTAAGTTTTCTTGACTTAAATGGTGAAGTTGACTTAGCTTAAAGTTGACAGGACTTGACAATACAAGTGTAATGGATGTGGTCTAAGTTTAGTTAACTTTAATATATAAGTTGTTGTAATTAAGAATGATGTTGATAGGACTTTATAATTCAAGTGTAATAGACATGGTTTAAGTTTAATGAACTTAAATATTGAAGTTGACTCTCATTCACACACACTATGGTCAATTTTGTTTACTGAATTCACTTTTACCATAACTTTGGGGGAACCATAGCACACAAAGGAAACCCACGCAAACACAGGAAGAAACTCCTGCAAACTCCAAACAGAAATGCCGGTTGGCCCAGCCGGGACCTTCTTGCAGTGAGGCGACAGTGAGGCACTGAGCCACAGTGGATCAAAAAAAAAAGAAAAAAAAGAAAAAAAAAAAGAAAAAGGTTTTTTTTGAAATTTAAATTTCACCAAAGAAGCAGGTACTGTATCTGAGAAGAACCTCAGACAACACAAGATTACAATGACAAAATGGAAAGATACTTCAGCCCAAACTGTCCATAACCCTCCCAAATGAACAAAAATGCCTAAAATCTAAAAACACACTTTGTTTTTGTTAAAATATTTAATATAAAATGTATGTTGCATAAAAACACACTTGGTTTTTGTTAAATATTTAACATAAAATGCCTTTTCAGAATCAGAATCAGAAAGAGCTTTATTGCCAGGTATGTTCACACATACGAGGAATTTGTTTTCGTGACAGAGCTTCTACAGTGCAACAGAATTACAGACAGGACTAAAAAACAGATAATAAATATATTTTAAAAAGTGAATGCAAATATACAAATTGACAAGTGTATGTACAGCTATATTACTATATACAACATTATATGTGCAGCTGTTGTGTGCAAATTGGCATGTAAAGTGTGTTGTTAAATAAGTGTATGTGCGTATAAAAAAAAAGTGTATAGCAGGTAGTGATGTTGGTTCCACAATTACTATCATCAAGTGTTCATGAGATGGATTTCTTTACCAGCACAATCAAATTCACCTGCAAAAATACGTTCATCATCTGACCATACAAAAGTAAATAAGTATAAATTTAAGTAAAAGTATTATAATAAACAAAAATAATCATATGTATAATAATGTATAATAATTACAAAACGTATACAAATACAAATTTTAAGTGGATTTATTTACTAAAAAATGTGTTTGCTTTCATTTGCACATATTTGTACTATTTAAAGCCCAGAGGTTTGGAAAAGTTAACTAATATATATGAGTTCAGCTAACTCTTTGATATAGAAGTTGTCAACATGTTCAATCCAGATAAGTTAACATAACTCAAAATATTAAGTTGTCATAACTAATTAGCACATTTATTACAGTGCATGCCATCTTTGTTTTTGTTCCCACAGGGAGCATTAATGTGACTTCGTTAATTTTAATTTAGCAATTTATTTTTCAAACGCTAATTAATTAAACAAAAAAGTAACTCGCAATACATAAAAAAACAGAACTCAAATATTATTAGCATATGTTTATCTATTGTATTCATTTAGGTGTAAGTACTTTAATTTTCAAATCACTATTATGCCGTGCTTGATGATATTTATAGAATTCTAAAATTAATTTCTAAACATCATCAATCCTCTAACAATGAATATATTTTTAAGTATCTTCTTTTTTAATCAGTATCTTTTTTAATTGACTTGTTTCATTGCCAAATTTATAATAGCTATAAGTTGTTTTTTGCCAAAGCTGCTTCTGCCTCATTAGTGCATAGGCTGTTATATAATACTCTTTTTGTAGTTACGTTAAACGAGATGTTCAGTTTAAAAGCCTATTTATAATTTCATATTTTAAAATACTTGTGTACGTCTTACATTTTCCAAGGATTTTTTATTACAAAAAAAATTGCGAATTGCTTCTTTGTTTGCAATGCAATAGAATTTTTGGATAACATTATTTATTCAAAAATATGTATTAACATTATGTAATTTTTTTATCAAACAATACATATCTGTACAATTCCAAAAGCGAATCTGCCAAATAGAACAGGGTTTCAGATTCATCAGCAGCACTTCCTTACAGTTTAAAGTTATCTACAGAATAGAGTGGTTATTAACAGAAGTATCGAAAAAAAAAGAAACAAGAATCACTGAAGGGGAATGTTCAGTTTACATTAAACATTTACTGATTTGTGTAGATTTGTTTTAGGAGCACAAACAAAAGGCGCTTCAGCCCTGCATGAACCCCTGGTTGGAACAATGCAGCGTGGAGTGTGCAGTGTGGATTTGACTGCTGCTCTCCTCTCTGAAATTTTACAAGAGACTGTTGCAATTGAAACAATATTTGGATAGAGGTGTCTTGTGCATGGAGCTCTAGCTTCAAAAATGGAATTAGTCACTCTGGCCAGGAGTTGTGAAGACTCTCATCAAGCGACCAAACATCAAGGCTCCACAGTTCGGGCTGGAAATGTCCTTCCTCAAAGGAATTGGTAATGGGGCTGCCAAAGCCACTGAACTATCTTTGTGAACCACGTCTGGTTCTTCCAGAGCGGGGTTGTTATAAGGATGGAATATTTGTCCTCCTTATTTAGTCTCTTGAGCTGAAGCAACAGGGCAATTGAAGATATAAATACTGATGTTTATGGTAAAGAAATCACTTCTGCAACTTGACGCTCAAAAATGAAATTTGTAGCAATTACATAATTTAACAATTAGGTGGTGACAACCAGCCATCAAAATTATGCAACTTTCTTCAAAAATTATACATCTAGTATAAACATGAGTGAGTAATTAAATCATTAATTGAAAATAAGACAAAAAACAGATATGATGTGTGTTGTACACCTTTAAATGTTAGATTTATATATTTAGCATTATCAGCAACAGTGGCGATGATCTTTTTTTCACAGTATAAAATATTTTACAATTTATTTTTATTCAGCTGGTAATTTCTTGATTTAGTTTTTTTTTTTTATCAAAATGACAGGTTCTAAGTTTTGTTTGTTAAAACAAAAGTTTCTTGCTTTACTGTTTTTCTAATGAATGGAAAGCAAATTACATTTGTCTACTTCCTTTTATCGTTTTTTTGGCTAGAATTTAGTGACTGTAAAAGCCTAATTTGCTGTCTGCTGGAGGAGCAATTTCCATTGGTCCATTTACCGGAAAACTGCACTTCAGTTTGGAAAATGAGAGAATTTTTGTCCTTTAGCATAATCTGGACAATGCCTCTGAAGTAAGGTTTTCTGTTAGTTAATTGGAATGGACTTTGTGTTATGGTCCATAAGACCCAAGCTGAGACTTTCAAGATAGCTCTCCAAGCCTGCAGCTGAGTGACAAGTGGTGTTAGTTTTACAGAAGGTTGCTGTCAGGGGCAGGTGAGGCAAAAAACAAAACAAAAAAAAAATAAAAAACTGCAGGACTACAGCCAGCTCTAATTCAGGACCCAACTTGCCTACGCCTGACAAATCTGAATGATCTAGATTGTGTTACTTCCACTAGACTTTTTATTTTGTAAGTGTTGTCAGTTTTAAACAAAGTATTTTAGGTCATTCAAGGACATGATGCTGAAAAGATCTCAGTGTAGTACATGTGCTGTAATAAATCCATTATGATTTATAATATGTCCATAATAGGGTAAATTTCTTGAGCTCTAAACAGGCTTGTAAAACAGTTTCAAAACAATTTTTTGCATTCACCTAAGCCACATACCTTCTATGCAGACATCAGAGAACAGTTTAAATATAATTTATCAATAGAAAAGGCAAAGTTTATCATGGACAGAGATTCTGTTTCTGTTAGCATAAATTTTGTACATTATCCCTTACAGATATAATTTACAACATAAATCCACTAGGGGGCCAAAGAGATTCTTTTCTGGCTGTTGCCATCTGCTCTAAACACAACATGTGTAACATTTTGTGAATATTCAGTGGGGGAAATAAGTATTCAATATGCCATGTTTTTTTACTGGGGAAAAAAATCTAAAGGAGATGTTGACATGGAATTGAACTAGATTTTGGTAAAAAAAAAAAAAAAAACAATACACATAAAAATGAACTTAAAAAAAAAAAATATCTGAAAATTTAGTTGCCAAATTTTGATGGCAGTTTAACGATGGCTCTCATGGAGAATTAAGTCTTCAACAGGATGTAAAAATAAATTAAGACATTGAGACATAACATAACGTAACAAAGACTCCCGGATGCCCGCAGACGAACGCTAATCTCCCGGAAATCACGTGCCTTCCGCCCGGTCCTCAAATACGTTGCACACCCCTTTCCACCGCATCCCTTTTCTCTTCAGAAACATCGCGCAACACCCCCCACCTCGAAAAAGCCAGAGCAAAGCAAACACTACCAATTTCTGTGGTATAAATACAGCACTACATAATATAAAAGAGAGAGATTGACTCGGAATGTCTCTTACCTGATTTATAATGATTTATTCAGCTGCAGTTTGAAACTTATGCAGAGAAAATGCAGTTTTTCTCCCTCTAATGACTAATTGTGCAGTCTCTGTCGCCATCTTGTGGCGGCACATCAACCATCACCTTCTTTGGTCTGCTCAGACAGGCTGATGGCACTGCATCTGATGCTCCGAAATTAGAAATATTTAAAAATAGGCACTATCCTTATAAATAAACTGCATAGTTGCAATCTAAACAACTACATTCTTGACAAAAAAAGCCTCAAAAATACATTACGTTGTCCAACAGCAGCAATATTTGTCAAAATGTAGAGTGTCCTCTACTTGTTGCGGTATAATACACAAGAGTAAAGAATGAAGAGGTGGTGCGGGTGCTGTTATTTGCTCTCTCTCTCTCTCTCTCTCTCTCTCTCTCTCTCTCTAATATATATATATATATATATATATATATATATATATATATATATATATATATATATATATATATATATATATATATATATATATTAAGCATAAGCATATATCATTTTTGTATAGAAGCATATATTTTATATAGAAGCATATATCACTTATAAGATAGAAATATATATTACTTTCCAAACCTCAGAGACCTCGGCACAGTGTTTTCAGCATAATATATTCTAATTAAAATGAGATGTTTGTAACTGAATCTATTAATAACAAAAACTTCCTCATTTATTTGTTATGTTAACAGAGTAATTCATCACAATCCTTAACATAATCACCTGCATAGTTTTAGCAACCCTTGTTTATTCTTTTGTTAATATAAACTTTTTAGAATTTTTATTGAATAGCTCAAATATCACTCTTACAAGTTTTTATTTAATATGGTCACCATTGATCACACCATGTGGTCTGCTATAACTGCAACAAACTATAAAAGCCTGAAGTGTTTGACTTGTAAGCTCCTTTTTCAATTCTGCCCCAGACTACGCTTGGCTAATTGACCTCTGTCTGCAGCCGTGGTTCAAGTCGAATGCACATACAGACTGCCATGGCAGAACATTCACAGTTGAAATGATTAATTGCAAACAGACTAAAATAAATGTTGCTTTTACTATGATTTAGTGTTTTACTAAAATGTTTTATGTTGTACATGTATTCATGAAGAACAATTTGTTCTTCCATTTCTAAAAGATTGTAGATATGTCTTGCTTTTACATTTGTCCAAAAGCTTAATAAATTATTTAATGAATGAGAATTGTATTGTGTTTGTAGTGATATCCTGAAGAAATTGTATTTAATAATGCTATGCTAACATTGTCTTCTCTTCTCTCTCTAGTGTGCTGTATGGTACGTGAGTCTCAGTGTCTGACTTAAACAGGATTTCAAATAAACCCCTGTCACCTCCCATCACTACAGGCCTATGGCCTTGCCATGACAAGTGCTGACAGTTGTGCTGCTGTGGCAACTTTCAATCTAAGACTTCAGGCTGGGCTGAGTATGAATGGGGGATGTGTTTGGGATATAAGATATCGCACATTTTCTGAAAGCATCTCTAATACCAGAGTTGTCCAAGTGCAGCCCATCACCTCATTCACCCCTATTATTGATACACTCACCTCTGGCCTAATCAAACCCCAGTACTTCCCCCAGCGTTTCCCTTTTTCTCCTACAAACCATCAAATCCCTGTTGTGTTTATTCTATCTTTCTCTCAACAGGCTGCCTTTGCCTAGGTCCTTCTCATTTTCTCAATGTAATCCCTTTTTGTGCATCTGGTCAACTCTGTCACACACTGCGCAGTGAAGAAATAAAGGAGAGTTCATGGTTTAATAAAAAAAACTGAAAACACACACATTTTCATGCAAACATCTGCTTGAATGTGGTTTACATCTGGCATACACAGAGACAACAGTGAGCAGAGCTTTGAGCACTTTTCCAGTCCCAAACCCAGTTAAATTTCTAAGAGACAAACACAATGTCCTGAACATAAGCGAGTGGGAGTAATGAATTCCAAAACAACAGTGCATCTAAGCAAAAGATGGAACAATCTCATATTGAACGCATGGAAGAATACGAGAGAGAAATACAAATAGAAAAGTCAAGAGAGAGCGACAAAACAGAGAAAGAAAGACAGTCAGCGAGTTGACTTCCCTCACATAAAGAGTAGAAGAGGGGACAGGCCAGAGTGACAGCAGGAAGGCCAAGAAAAGGCAGAGTGAAACAGCTTCTAAAAAAGAATGAGAGGTGCCAGCAGAGACAGAGAGTGCAGCTCATCCTTTATTCCTCTTCATGACACAAAGACAGCCTGCATCACAGTTTTCCCTGTCACCTTGCGCAGTTGCAGCCAAACTTTCACAGAGTTTGGATAAGGACATGCGCATCTGTGTGTGCATGAGTGAGTGTTTATGTGTGCACCCTATATTTGCACTTCTACATCACTAGACGTCAAAGTCAGACTGTCATTCAAACCTTCTTTTTAGACAAAGAGTCGACCCTCTATCACCTGTCTGGGTTGAAAGTACAGTAACTGATAACTATGAGAATGCCATCCTTAAAGGTCCAACAAACAAACTTCCTTTCGCTTAGAAAATGTTGATTTATGTATAATTTGTATACATAACATTAAAGCATAATGTTGATGGCGTGGATTTTCTGGCAAAAGGAGTAACATGTATAATTTCCTATGTCTTTATGATTATTAATAAAGTTGAATGTTTAAGGGCCTAGATTATATTATGACCTTAATGTCATCCCTTTTCAGAGTAACACTGGAATACTATGTGTGTATTTGCTTTTTCTATATTCCAAATGATTTGTTTCCTCAGGATCTACCAAGCCAGGTCAGAGGTCATGGAGACCTCTTGAGTGGAAATGAACTCTTGAAGAATTATTTGCCATTGAATGTGTTAAATCTTTTAAAGTAAATTTCTTTGTATGCAAGATGCCAGTTTGGATGTTGATAATACCAGTTTTAACCAGTTTGATAAGATGGATGAGAGTACCACACTATAAAACTCAACAGTCAAATTTATCAAATGAAATGAGTGTAGTTAACTCAAAATTTACTGGAAGTTAATTTTACTCATTTCAAAAGAGTTTTGAACTCAGTGTTGAAGTTACTGAGTTAATTAGGAGATTGTAATGTGAAGTGGGACGCTGACAACAGAGGTGCGGATCCAAATGCAGGTTTATTGAGAATGGTCAGGCAAGCAACGGTCAACACAGGGGCAAACAGATGTATGCAGGCAATCTAGAGTCGTTGTCATAAAACAGGCGGACGGTCAAAAGGCAGGCAGCAAGCAACGTAAACAAACAAAATAAAGCGAGGGTCAGAAACAAGGTAAGGCTAGGCAAGGCAAATGCGTTGTAATGTTCACAATACTGTTTACAAAACTCAGCAACTAGTGTGTGTGTCTGTGCTGCTTTTAAAGCCCATGTCATCAGTTCTGAACAGCTTCAGCTGTGTGTGTTAGCAATCAGCCAGGATTAGGAACCAGTGTGTGTGTGCATTGCATGACTGGACCTTGTAGTCCATACAATGGCGGAATTGTAGTTCTATGCGGTCTGTGTGTTTACCAGCGATCTGCCAGGATCAGATCTCTGGTGATTGTGACAGTGATTAAGTATGTGTTGATTGAGCATTAACAATGCACACCTGCTGTTAGCAAGCAGAATTACTAAAGAGAAACACAAAAATACAGCTGGCTTCTGTCACAGCTTTAAAAGAAATAAAACACATTCAATCTCTTAAAATCTTATCTGAGGATCATTAAACAACTCCACAAACAGTATCAACAGCTTCACCAATTACTAACCTGCTTGACTTTATTTCTGTCAGACGTCTACAAAAGCCCTTAGCAAGACTCACTGGAAATAATCTTGTTAGATGTCACCATTGACGAGAACAGTGGTTGCTTTACTAGTGCTCTTTGACTTCATTTTTCTTGCTAGTTTCTCTTTGAATGTTATAACCTTATGTTATAGCAAGAGAAAGGAGAAACAATGTTATCAGGTTAAATAATCAAATTGCTAAATCATAATTAATATTGCTATTTAAATTAGTTTCTAATAAAGTTGATGATGTGGTATTGAATGTGAAGTAATGAATAATGTAGATGCTTTATTTAATTATACAGTACTTTATTGAACTATACTTTATTAAGGGCTTCTAAACAAACATACATGATTTTTTTCACATCTGAACCAAATAAGAGATGCAGACATCAAGAATTAGAGTATGGCTGTTTCTCAATATACAGTTGAAGTCAGAATTATTAGCCCCCCTGAATTATAACCCCCTGTTTATTTTTTCCCCAATTTCTGTTTAATGGAGAGAATTTTCAACACATTTCTAAACATAATAGTTTTAAGAACTCATTTCTAATAATTCTTTCATCTTTGCCATGATGACAGCACATAATATTTTACTAGATATTTTTCGAAACACTTCTATACAGCTTAAAGTGACATTTATAGGCCTAACTAGGTTAATTAGGTTAATTAGGCAGGTTAGGGTAATTAGGCAAGTTATTGTATAACGATGGTTTGTTCTGTAGACTATCGAAAAAATATAGCTTTTAAAGGGGCTAATAATGTTGACCTTCAAATAGTTTTTGAAAAATTAAAAACTGATTTTAGTCTAGCCGAAATATAACAAATAAGACAAGACTTTCTCCAGAAGAAAAAATATTATCAGACACACTAAAAAAATTCCTTGCTCTGTTAAACATAATTTTGAAAATATTTAAAAAAGAAAAAAAATCTAAGGGGGCTAATAATTCTGACTTCAACTGTACGTTCTTTATCGATCTTGTGTAACGTCATCATCAACTGCCAAAGTTCATTTCCAAAACTCAAGACTGTAAGACCGGAGGACGCGTGAAAGTTCCCAGATTTGTTCTTGATATCGAGAATAAGTCGTTACAGACTTGAGCGCAAAACTCGCCCTAAAAGTCCCAGAAGTCATTGCAGCTAAATAAAGGAGGTGGGAAGCACAGCATTTTATATAGATTTACTATTAAAGTTCAGAGATATAACTTATGTGTCTCAGGAGTCTCCCTAAATGAGACGGTGAAAGTAAACATTACCAAGAAAATCTTTATAAAGGCATAAACACATTAAGGGTGTTTATTTGCTGTATTAAATTTGTTTTATTTGTATTGTGCAATATATTTGTAAGGTCTCTATGCAAAGTATATATTGTGAAAAGGGGAAAAAAAAGAAATAAATCGTTGTATGAGCGCTGTAATGTTTAAATAATTTTCTGTTTAAAATGCGTGAATGTCATGTGACCATCAGGAAGAACACATCATCTCATTTCTCACAGGAAGTGTTCTCTGTTCTCACGGTCTCCCGAGTTCGTTCTTCCGAGGTAACTTGGCAAGAACAGTCTCCACAAGAACATCAGCGTTCTTGGAATTGAGAAAGAGCTTCTGAGGCTCATTGATGGTGACACATTTCATGCTGCAGTGCAAGCTGGGATAATCATTTAAAACTCATCAAGAACTATGTTACCATCATTGAGATTCAGACTCTGATTCTTGATGTCTGTGTGTTTAAAGTGGTTCAGATGTTCAATGAGTTTTAAAGCTGGGTTTCCTTCTGTAAAACAACAGGGGAATTATTATCATTAAAGTGAAAAGCAGAAGTGAAATAACATTATAAAAATTATGTGAAATCACAAATAACATAAATTATTGAGCCACGGGATAATATATTTAGTTGAAGTCAGAATTATTAGCCCCCCTTTGAATTTTGTTTTCTTTATTAAATATTTCCCAAATGATGTTTAATAGAGCAAGGAAATTTTCACAGTGTGTCTGATAATATTTTTTGTTCTGGAGAAAGTCTTATTTGTTTTATTTCGGATAGAATAAAAGCAGTTTTAAATTTTTTAAAAACCATTTTAAGGTCAAAATTATTAGCCCCCTTAAGCTATATTTTTTTTCGATAGTCTACAGAACAAACTATCATTATACAATAACTTGCTTAATTACCCTAACCTGCCTAATTAACCTAGTTAAGTCTTTAAATGTCACATTGAGCTGTATAGAAGTGTCTTAAAAAATATCTAGTCAAATATTATTTACTGTCATCATGGCAAAGATAAAATAAATCAGTTATTAGAAATGAGTTATTAAAACTATTATGTTTAGAAGTCTTCTCTCCGTTAAACAGAAATTGGGGAAAAAATAAACAGGGGGCTAATAAATCAGGGGGGCTAATAATTCTGACTTCAACTGTATATAAACAGAAACCAATAAAAAGTAAGCATGAGAAATGAAGTCAAAGCACACTATAAAGCAAACACTGTTCACATCAGTGGTGATGTCTAAGAAAATTATAATTTTCAGAAAATTTCATTAGACATCTGACAACAAAGATATACTCAAGCAAGTTAGTAATGAGTGAAGCTGTTAATACCGTTTGTGGAGTTGTTTAATGATCATCTGCTGAAATGTTGAGAGATCAAATGTGTTTTATTTCTTTTAAGACTGTGACTGATGTCAGCTGTTTCTCTTCAATAATTCAGCTTGTTAACAGCAGGTGTTCATCATTAATGCTCAATCAACACTTACTTAATCACTTAAATATCTCATTACTTCAACTTAAATGAAGTAAGTTCCCAGTACTCATAGATTTGTTTTGAACTTGGTTTGTAGCAATCGGCTTCCTCCAATGGTTTGAGTTGCCTTAACTTATTGGGTTTAACAGTACTCTGTTGATTTGAGTTCTCTTCATTTATTGGGTTGTACTGTGCTTAAATTGTTTTGTGTACTCAAATGGATTAAGTTCACAGTACTTATTGGGATTATTATTTTAACTTAAATGGTTTTTTTTGCAATCGGTTTCAGCAAGGTTTGAGTTACCTTACCTTATTGGGTTTTACAGTGAGCATTGAGAATGAAACATATTGTACTTTGTGTGTGTGTGTGTGTATTTGTGTTCTATTAATTTGTGGATCATTTCACATGTCTGGGGTCGGCTCTAAATACCGTACTGACTGTCTGCTGTTTGTATGCTTGAGATATTGTTCGAAATTGTACACACAAACACACATGGAAAATGTCTAATTCTATCTGTGTTTTTAACTAATTAGGTTAAAACACCTATACAGTATGTATGACGCATTTAATGATGCTATGTGAGAGTATAATTGTTGTTGTTTTGAGATTGTACGCAGTGTGGCCTACAAATTCCGTGAAAGTGTTGAAGCTGGCCTCAACTGATAAAACTTTAAACTCTTCAGTAAACTTGATTTAATTGAATCTCTGACTCCGCCTCTCCTTCATCTGAGAGACTGGTCATTGTTGGGTTAAATCTGTTGGTTTCCCAATAATACTGTATATAGTTTAATTTAGAAACAAACATTTAGTTTGTATCCAAAGGCATCATCTTTTAATGTGTACTCTATTTGATAACTTGCATGAACAGCTAACGCATATACTGTAATGTGATATTGTTATGGTCTAAAAGAGTTTGTTACTCTTGTTGTTGTGTTATGAATATACTTCTGATCACTTTTTTCCTGTTGAACAAACTCAATTCGTCATTAAAAAAATATAATTACAAGTGTCAATACTCACTCACTTTCCTTCAGCTTAGTCCCTGATATATCAGAGGTCACCGCAGTGGAACTGCCAATTACTCTGTATGTACAATTACTCAAATGTTTTTTACGTGGCAAATTCCCTTCCAGCCACAACTCAGCACTGAGAGTACACTAACTCGTGGAACCCCCAGTGCTCTCATTCACACATTCTCATTCACTATGACCAATTTAGTTTACTGTATTCAGTTTACCTATACCACATGTCTTTGGACTGTGGGGGAAACTGGGACACCCAGAGGAAACCCACACAAATGCAGGGAGAACAGAAATGCCACCTGACCCAGTGACTCGAACCAGCATCCTTCTTGCTTTCAAACTTTCCCTCTGTCCCAATGATATCATCCACCCTAAATTTCTAAAACAAATCATTGACACTGTCGGCCCAGGCTTGGCATCCTTTTTTAATAAGGCTGTACTCACACTATGTACAGTTGCCTTGAATCGGGCCAAAGCACGCTTGTCCCCCCTCCCGTCTCCCCCGACGGCCCGCACTCACATTACATTCGGGCCTGGGCGCGCTTCCGTCATCGATGACGAGCTGCTCGGTAAGCGCTCTCGCTCAGCACAGTGGATATTTCTTTAGTTATATCGTTTAAGTCGTTTGATATCCGGTGACACGCAGTCTAATATTTGGCCGAACAGATTAGCCACTTTTGACGCTCATAAACAATCATAAAGTCCTCGTGCTGCAGGAATTAGGAAGTTTGCTGAAGGCGCAGCTGACGTGCAATGAGGGGTTTGCAAATTTAATAGTCTATGACAGTTTGCGTTCATTGAACAGTCTGAATGATTAATTAATCCATATAAAACAGTCCCTTAAAAGTCACGTCTCGCTTTCAGTTTCGGACTCAAGCACGCTTGCACTCACACTGTAAGCGTACCGCGCCTGATCCCAAGTGAACCGTGCTCTGGCCCACCTCTTTCAACCGGGCCAGGGCCACCCAAGTGTACCGTGCCTGAGCCCGAATCAGAGCACTCACACTTCTCAAATGATCCGGGAAACGGGCCTGGGCACGGTTCGGATAGCATAGTGTGAGTAAGCCCTAAGTGCCTCTCTACTGGCTCTTTTCCCACTGAACTTGAACTGAATGGCCACTGTCACTCCGCTTCTCAAAAAGTCTTTTCACTGGATCTCTCTATTCTGAATAATTTTCACTCGATTTCTGTCTTACCATTCTGCTCTAAGATTTTAGAACAAATTGTGTTTGATCAATTGCATTCTTTTTTAAATAGTAACTCTATCACTGAAATCTTTCAGTCTGGGTTCCAAATGGCTCATAGCACTGAAACGGCACTTCTCAGAGTACTTAATGATATCCTGCTAGCCACTGACTCTGGCGATTCTGTGGTCCTGGTTCTTCTAGATCTGTCAGCAGCATTTGATACTGTTGACCACTCTATTCTGCTTTTCAGATTAGTCAGATGTGGGCTTGAAAGGCACAGTCCTTAAGTTGTTTAAGTCTTTCTATCTGATAGAATTTTTTCTTTTAGTTAGGTAACTTCTTATCCTCACTTGCTTATCTCACCTGTGGTCTCCCTCAAGGCTCAGTCTCAAAGCTCCCTCACTTTTTTCATTATATATGCTTCTGCTAAGGGCCATTCTAAGTCATGGGTAGTCTTTCAACTTCTATGCTGATGACACCCAGATTTAATTACCTATTAAGAGGAATGACCCTCTTTCTCTTAGTACCTTACTAAGGTGCTTAGAAGAGATTAAAATCTGGCTATGCCACAATTTTTTACCATAAAATGATGATAAGACAGAGGTGATTGTTTTCAGCCTGACTGGTAACGTTCAGGCCACATGCCTAGATCTGGGCAGCTTATCTGCCTTCAGATCCCCCTATGTGCGAAATCTGGGTGTCATCCTTGATGAGTCATTGAAACTAGACAAACATATCAGTTCGGTTATTGATTCCAGTTTTTATCAACTCTGCAGTCAAACATTTCTTAAATCCCACCACACTAGAGATGGCTGTCAACGCTTTTATTATGTCATGGTGCAATGCACTTTACTGTGGCATTTCAAAATCACAAAATTTGAACAGTTGAAATGCAGAAATTTTGAAATGCTGCTGCTAGATTCATTTGTAATAGTAGGAAACATGACTACATTACCTCTCTTCTAAGGGGCCTCCATTGGCTGGCCATGCAAATCAGAATTGATTCTAAATTGCTTTTACTGGTATATAAATCCCTTCATAATCTAGCCATAAGATCTCTAAGATCAAGTAATCAAAATCTTCCTTTAGTTCATCAGTCCAGACTGAAAAGAGGGGACAGAGCTTTCTCTGTGGCAGTTATGGAACACTTTGTCCCTTGATATTAGAAAGGCTTCATCACTGTTTATTTTTAAATCACTCCTAAAACTGTATCCATTTAGCTTGGCTTTTTAATATTATTTTAACAGTCCTTTCTACTGCTTCATTTTTAAATTTATTTAGTAATTTCTCTTGGCTTATTTTATGCTTTTATAATCTGTCTTTTTATTTTACTTTGACTTGGTGTGCAGCAAGTTACTTTTTATTTTACTTAGAAGGGCTTTTCAGCACTTCGGTCAGTCTTGTGACTGTTTTTAAATGTGCTTTATAAATAAATGAGCTTGAACTTAAACTTCCTTTGAGGCGTCAGTGTTACCCAATGTCAAATACTGCAGGGTCAAATAATTTTATACAGTTTTTAACATAGTTTTATAGTTTTTATATAATTTTATGCAGTTATAACTGTTTCATTCATAATTTTCTTGACACGGGGTATCCTGAAAAGCAGAATACAATGTTCAAAATGTGAGTGAAGCATGGACCTAGAAGAATCACACTGATGGGTTAGGATGATATGACAGTTGCTCAGAAATGATAGAGAGCCAAATGCAATAAAATAAAACTATATGAATTGTAGTTATTAATACTGTTATTGGATGACAGACACCTAGTTATTTCTCTAATGCCGAGTTCAGACTGCAGGATTTTCAAAGTAATCGTGTCACAGATGTTTTCACACTGCATGCCTATCTGGGCTAGCGTTTTGTAGCTACTTTGTTTATACTGCAAGATGGATTGGCGACAGGAGGTTTCACACTGCATGACTTCACAATAGGAAGAATCGCCGACAACTTTGTCCAAACTACATCTCACAACCAAGAACACGTAGTATATCTTGTGTTATTAACTACATAATGAGAAAGAAGCCTTTAATAGGGTAGAAAATTTACATATTTGCTCACCTGGGTTTGAAGGGAATTTTCTCTTCAATTTTTTTCTTTTTTGACCCGGTTGTGATATTGCTCACATGACACGTCAAAAAACACAGGTGCTCCTGCCATTGGGTAAATAAACTGAAAATGAGCGCTTTTAACTTCTCCCACAACCTCCCGCTGGCCTGCAGCCAGGTACCCATACTAGTGGACGCTGCTCTCTCATTGGCTGTAGGTGATTGCAGATGCTATTTTCAGTCAAAACTCATTTCACACGGCATGACTTGAACCGCAGACAGCTCCAGATATTTAGCATGCCAAATATCTCACGGGTATTGGCCACTCATTGGCGATTCTCTCAGATCGCGTCTTTTATAGTTCACACTGTGTGATTGTTACCCGCGTGAACGAGCACCGATTTAACTGTGACTTCAGGCATTTGTCGACGATTTCTCAAAACCTGTCAGCGAGTCAAAATCGGGGTTAAAATCATGCAGTCTAAACTCGGCATAACACTCTCATTCATGCTTATTAGACATTTGAAATTGTCTATTATTTGACCTTGTTGGAGGAGACCTAATAATATTCATATTTGACAATATTGAAACTTAATTACATTTGAATGACTAATTCAATTTGTAGCACTTTGGTTGAAAGAATATTGATACTTTAATAGGAAATTTACATGACAAATTCAGTTTGTTACACTGTAGTTACATTCAGTTTGTTACAAAAAATAATCAGAAAATTATTCATAACACAATTTTTATGGCCTCATGACAATCCGGTTATGAGAGATTCATGAAACGTTTTGTTGTCTTGGTAATGCCAAAGACACAGGCAGTTTTTTTTCTTAGTAATGTCAAGTTGTCATGACAAAATTATTTTCTTTAAAAAATCTACTACTTTGATTTTTTGTCTTGTTTCTAATCCAAATATCTAAAAATTCTTAAATCAAGAAGAATTTTCTAAGCAAAACATATTGGGCCCTATTTTAACGATCTAGGCGCAAAGTCCAAAGCGCAGGGCGCAAAAGCATTAAGGGCGTGTCAGAATCCACTTTTGCTATTTACATGGCGGACTTTGTAAGTGGAAAAACTGAAAGCTTCACTAGTGAGAAAACAGAGCATCTACAGAGCAAGAATGAGAGATGAGCCTCCTCATTCTTTACTTTCACTTTCACTCTTGTGGATAAGGAAAGGATTTGTCCGCACAGACATCCATTAGCTTATACATAATTAATTTAGTTTTTTAAGCGCAAAGATTTGTTTCAAAACAATTTCTAAATTCATTTCTAATTTCCAGCAAATGAATAAATGAACAATAATAACGAAGTGTGGTCAAAAAATTAAGTTATATCCAAATACAGATGCTATGCCCCTAATGGTCTAAAAGCAGACAGGTGAGCAAATCTAAGCTTGTTTTTAATAAAACAAATATAAATATGCATATAATAAATAATACTACTACTAATAATAACATTATACAAAAGAAAATTGTCATGAATAAACTGAAAAAGCACCTTGAAATGAAGAAGGCATGAAGGCAGTAGTTTTTATATTTATGTAGGCTAGAAAATAATAATTTTTGTAATATTTTAATCCTTTAATTCTTTTTCATTTGTAAAGATAATTGCGTATTGCTCTAGCTGTGTGTATTAAGCAATGTTTAAGCGAGGCGCACAACTAACGCGCTCTGCACTGGACTTTAGACCTCCTCTTATCTGGTCTATTAAACAGTCTATTCTAGTTTCTCAAAATAGCAACGCGCCAGCAATGCGCCTCAACACACCTCCTGTTTTAGACTAGAATGCCTATGGGCGCACATATGAGCGCAAATGCATTTGTTATTTAAACAGCATGGTGCAAAACGTCAAAATGACTCTTGCATTGAGCTGAAACCAGCAAACAACAATTGCATCACGCCTTGCGCCGGGTGTATGATAGGGCCCATTGTCTTGTTTTAAGAAATAATATGCCAAAGCTAAGTGAGTTTTTCCTTAAAAAAAGCAAAATAATTTGCCAATGGGGAAAGCAAAATAATCTTATGTCAAAAGGAAAAACAAGATTATTTTGCTTACCCTATTGACAGATTATTTTGCTGGTTTCAAAGAAAAACTCACTTATTATTGGCATATTATTTCTGAAAACAAGACAATATGTTTTGCTTGCCTAGAAAATGCTTCTTGATATAAGAATTTTTAAATATTTTGACTAAAACGAAGACAAAAAATCTAAGTAAGAAAATCATTTTTTGCAGTGCAGGTTGTAAAGTAATTGGTTATTGTTCAGGCTGTCCTCACAAAGACATCTCTACTATATTACCTATGTCTTTTTTTAATTCTCTGTATGTCCTGTACATATGGTTGAATTGACAATAAAGCTGACTTGGACTTTTGACTTTGACTTTACAAGATGAATATCAAACATCCACTGCCTAAACTAGAGTCTTAAACCCACTGAGTGTTATCAAGCTACATTTGTTTTTTCATAATGAATTGTATATTTTCCTAAAAAACACATAAACTCACCAGTAATGTTTGCCATTTTTAACCACCAAAATATTTTATCTTTGTTTTTTGTTGTTGTTGAAATTCTGAATTATCTAATAAACTTCATAAGACCCTTTAAAGAAATCACTGATTGTAAACAAGCCTAAGGATAGCTAAAATGCTTAACCTGACCAGACTCTTTTAAATTAATGATTATTTTGTTTACCACTCAAAAGTGCTCTTTTTATACATTCATCCTCCCTTTTATACCTTTCTCCTGGAGGTATTCTCTATGGCATGTGATCCATCTGCAGGCCCTGCCGCTTGGAGCAGAGAGAGAGATTGCAACACATCCCTGAACGTTGGTACACTCGCTTGTACAAATAAGCTTAATGCTGTCATGCCTGATGCATGACCTGCCTACACTGATAAAAGGATAGAAGAGTAAGATTGGGAAGTATTGGGGGGTGGGGAGCGGGGGTGTTGACACTAATGCCCTAATGGCCCAGTGTAATAGCAATGGTTATTGAGCAGATGATGGCGTTGTTGTAAACGAACATGGCTGCAGCCAAGGGAAATAGACTAACAGGTGCTGATGCTACATGCGCAGCTCCAAGGAAAGATCTATTCATCTTCGCCTGCCAAGACAACAACCACTGGGACTCCCAGGCTCATAGCAAGGAACAAGTTGCATACACTATTTGTTTGCTGCATGCAAATAAAACATACTCACTTTGTCAACTCCAAATATACATTATTTTTTATTTTATGGTTGAACAAAATGGACTGTATGAAGTGGAATATTTTATGATTACCATTTTCCATCATAGCACACGTGCATGTGTGTCCCAATTTTGCAGCTATCTTAATATTAATTTGTGCTGTCTTCTTATCTCACTAGTTTTTCTAGGCCGTGGCCTGCACCATTAAAATTCATCCATGCATGAAAAGTGCCTGTTTACACGCCAATTTCACAAAGCTCAGGGATTTGCAACAGCATTTAACATTATCAAACTCACACTAATAAATCATACTCTCTTTTCTCAAGTCAGTATCTAAAGCGCAATGAAAAAAAAAGCTGAGAAAAGCTGACAAGAGGCATTAGAAGATGGCGAGCAAGAGGGAGTGGGAATTTGAGAGAGTAATAATAATAATGTGTGTGTGGGGAGTCAATTGGCATGTGTAATTCAGCACAGCCTTTTCATCTTAGAGTAAGATACTCCAGACAGATAAGGTGTTTAATCCTCTGGCAGATCAAAAAAAAATTTGCCAATTAATGGGTCTTTTCCCGCAGCCAGATAGGCTCCACATTCCCACTCAGTCTACGTTTATCTCTCCCAACACAGGGAGGAGCAGTGAGCAGCTTAAAAGTGCTATTCTTACCCCGAAAACATACAAGGACAGAGACCACCCCACAACGCCATCATCAGTCAAAACCACTAAGACGGAGGCGAGACAATCAGTAGGAAATCGATAAAATTAGTGTAAAAAGAAGTTATTAGTCTAAAAATGAAACTTTTGTTTTTATAGTTAATTGTTAAAAATAGTATATTACTTAAATTTAGTATTTATTCAACTGATAATAAATGCAACAAGGACACTTGCTGGATAATTTAATCGCTGGATACAACTCAGATGATCTAGACTTCTGAGGTGGAACAGAGAAAAATCATTCATGTTTTGTTTCTCACAAGTTACACCCTAGTTACCATTAAAGAGCCCTTATGAGCTATACCCCTACTGAGAAAGACACAAAAAGAAAAACTGCGAGAGAACCAAGCACCTGTAGTGGGAGTGAATTGCAAGGAAATAAGTCAAAAGGAAAAAAATAATGAAAAAAAAAAATCTGTATAAATTGACACCCAACTGATTTATGCTGACTGTGTGGAGCAGATAAGTGTGGTAAGTTGCAGAGATTTGATGTTTATCTTATCAAGAGTGCTAAAGCTGTGCTGATAAAAGAGCACCATGGTGCTAGCATTTTTTCAAAGATGAAAAAAACTACACCCACAAGACAAAAATATATATATTTCCATCTAAAATTAGCCTGTGAGATGTGGGGGGAAAACACAAAAAACAAAACAAAGCCACTGTGATATTTTAATGAAACAACATGAAGCTGACAGCAAATAAACCATGTAGGCTAGTAATATTCACAGATATAATAAAAAAAAAATCAAATGTAAACAAAAAAAAAATTACGTTATAATAATAATATTAATAATGGAATATTATTATTACAATAAAAATGTTACGAAGCTTGTGGAAAATGAGGGAGGAGTGTAATTTTCCATTGATATAAGGATATTTACTCTCAACTCAAATTTTCTTGTGACACCCCAGGACCATTGAAGTGCAAAAAGCTAAATGAAACAATTTTATTAATGAATGATAAAAGAAAGAACGAAAGAAAAGAAAGAAAGAAATAAAGAAAGCAAAGAAGAAGAAAAGAAAGAAAGAAAAAAAGAAAGAAAGAAAGAAAGAAAGAAAGAAAGAAAGAAAGAAAGAAAGAAAGAAAGAAAGGCAATAAGTTGTCAAGATCTTCAAGCACTGAGTGCAAGCCTTCAAATGTGGGAGGCAGGCCATTCCAACAGGAGGCTTTCAATTATAGATAGGGGTTGGCATGACCGCTATGGATTGCCATGTCAGAGTAGGGATAGACAGCAGTGGAGATCTGGGAATCTATCTATCAGTGTGCCTTTGGGGATGGTGTGTGTTTCTGTGAATGTGTGTGCACTTGTGGTGATGATAGAAGGAAAGAGCAGTTAAAAGAATGGCTGTGTGTATGCGATGTCCAGAAAGAAGTGGTTAAGGGGAGCAAAGCGTATTTCCACAGGAAATGTGCTTTCATGTCCTTTTACTGTCTTCTTAAGCTTTGGAGTGGCTGTGACAAATGGGATGTCTGAAGCGAAGTAGAGGATTTTAAGGTGTTTGTGTGTATGTGCGCATTTTCCACCTACAAGAGCCTTATCATGAATGATTCTATTAACAGACTTAACATTTTCATAGATAAAACACAGGTGTGGTGTCCACTCACATGCACAAGCTGCTCTTGGGTGTCAAACTCTCTGCAGCAACCATCCCAGTGACAGTTAGTCTCATACACAACCTCTGGCTCCTGCTTGCCCTCCTCTTTATCGCCCTCTTCCTTCACCAGAGTCATTCCATTCATTTGCTCCTGCAAAAACACATGCAGCATTGGTTTTGGGAGGCATTGTATGCATCTGCATCTGATTAAAAGAAAAACAATTTCCTTCTGAGGCTGTGGAGATTAATGGGGCTTATCACATCTAAAGCAGTTCCACAACAGGCGGCCAAATCAAACAAAAATAAATCGCTTTAGAGTATGTCACATAATTGGTGCTAAGCTTTGTTTCTGTTTTTTTATTTATTTATTGATTTATTGACTGATGTGTGTTTGTGTTTATCTCTACGTGTGAACATGTGCATACCTGCATGCTAACTGCTCTGGAGCTGGGTGGTTCTTCTTCAGGTTTGAGTTTGGACCTTTTATGGTTCATGGGGTCCCCTGTGCTGCTCACAGCCGACTCACTTGTGGGTTTACTCTGAAAACAAATAAAAACAGATTAATAAAACATGCACTATAATAGTTTAATAATCATCCTTATAAATGTAGGTCAAATTTAGTATGTTCAAGAGTAAGTACTTCAATGTACTTTATTTCTAATTTGCTTTATACAATACTACAGTGGTCGGGAAGTGTAAAACAACATTACAAAGTGTGAAACACTTTTTTTTTTACGAAGCTCAAGACAAATTTACATTTTGAAATTTTTTTTTTAACCTATCTTAAAGACCTACCTTAAAACCTTTTAAGGCCCAAGATGTTTTTTTTTACATGCATTTTTTATTTCTCTTTGTTATTTGGGTTTATTGGAACCTAAATATAATAAAAATCTAAGTATCATCTTTTGATATATGATAATCTTTTGATAATGTCCATATACAGTATGTGGACTCGTGGTCCGAATTTACATAAAACACTTTTTCCCGAATTTTCTTTTATGCATAGTTAACACAGAATTATTATTTTTTTTTTAACTTGCTTTGACTATCAGAGAGTAAAAACAATTTTTCCCCCCATTTTGGATAGTTAAAAATAGGGTTTGGGAGATTTTATATGCTGCAAAACAGTTGCAGGATGACACTGTATGTCTGTAACGAAATATAAAACATTCAAAGTATTTTAAATAGCCACTTAAGAGCTCAAAATGTGCTGTCCATGTACAGTATGTGGACACTTGGGCCCTAGGAGGTTAAGACACAATTATATAGGAAAAAAACTATTTTACCAAGTACGAAACACATTTACATTTTAGAAAGAAAAATTAACAAAATGCAAAACACTTTTACCAGTCCCAAAACAAATTTATGTTTTGTACCACACACCGGAGGTGACGTGGAATGTACCACACACCAGAAAATATCAGATAGTGTGTGACTTTGTAGACACAGGTTAACACAAGTCTAAAACTAAAAAATCGTTTGTCCTATATAATTGTGTCTTAAGATAGGTAAAAATGTTTTCCAAAATGTAAATTTGTCTTGAGCTTTGTAAAAATTTCAAACTTAGTAATGTTGTTTTGCACTTCTCGGCCACCACAATACAGATCAAGTTTACATACTGTTGATAAACAGAATCAAAATGTGATATAGGTGTGAAATAGGTTAAAAATATCATTAACATGGCATAAAAAGATTAACAGCACTTTTCCAAATTGTTTATTTTTTTGTTATTTGAGTCATAAACCTGCCAACAAACCATTTCATAGAATGAGAAAAGGCCACTGACTCTCCAAATTCTCCAAATAAATTTTCCCCCAGTTTCTACCTGAATGCTATCTGCTCTTTCATTGCAACTCTCTCTGTCTGTCTTTAATAGAAGAAGTGGTAACACTTTATAATAACTACACACTATCAGTCATTAACTCTTTATCTGTTAAGCATTAACTCTACATTAATAAGCGTTAGTAAGCAGTTTATAACTGCAGCTACAAATCATCTATTCTTGACTTACAACCACATTTATAATGTGGTTAATAATTGTACTTTCATACTTTGTTAATGATTTACTTTTCATTACTAAATTAAAAATTGCATTATTAACAAACCAGTTGTATTTAAGAGTAGTCGATGGTTTTTAAGATAATTCAGAATGAGTTAGTAAATGATTAATAAACTATTGAAATCAACGTTTATATATCTTGTTATTCAGGCATATATTAATAGTTAATTTGTATGTTAATAAATGCTTTATTAACTCAACTTCATACAGTTTTGTGACCTAATCTAAAGTGAGGACTGTTTATGCTTTATAAATCCCTTATAAATGGCAATTAAAGGCTCAGTATGAACAATAATCATTGCAATCTTATCTAAAAAGTAAAATTACTGTAAAGTTTAAACATTGCTGAATAACAGGAGTGTCAAAATACGACATAAAATTGGATAAAACAACAACAATATAATAATATAATAAGATGCAACGTTTAAACTGTACAGTAACTTTATTTTAGATTAGGTTGCAAAGAATATATATTTTTTTAAATAGTTTTATTTGTGTATCTTCAAATGAATAGAAATGAATAATGTTGTTTGTGTTCTTTTTTCCTGTTTAGAATTTAACTGAGCCTTTAATTGTCATTTATAAGGGATTTATAAATCGTAAATAGTCCTTACTTTAGATTAGGTCACAAAACTGGATGAAGTTGAGTCAATAAAGCATTTATTAACATACAAATTAACTATTAATAAATGCCTGAATAATAAGATTTATAAATGCTAATTTTAATAGTTTAATAATCATTTACTAACTCATTCTGAATGATATTAAAAAAACACCAACTATGCTTAAATAAGTGGTTTGTAAATAATGCAATGCTTAATTTAGTAATGAAAAATAAATCATTAACAAAAAGTATGAAAGTACAAGTATTAAGCACATTATAAATGTGAATAAAGCATTTGTGGCTGCAGTTATAAACTGCTTACTAACGTCTGTTAATGTAGAGTTAATGATTAACAGATAATGAATTCACTATATGCTAATCATTAACAAATGGTTCATAGTGTGTAGTTATTATAAAGTCTTACCGAAGAAGTCCCTAACAACTGACCAGTGTCAGTAAAAAAAGACATTTGGTGAAAGAAAAAAGTAATATACAATGGGATGAGAGGGGAGGATTCTTTATATCTGAAGGAATGTTCAGTCTGACAGTCATAGCAGTTCTTGCAGTTTATCCTTGCTGTGAGCTTGCTTCACTATAAAACACATAAATAGCATTTATTTGTACTAGATGTAAGCATATTATTCTAAAAAAATATATATATAAAAAAAACAATAGTTTTGTATTGTAAGAAATTATTCTGCCTCAACCCAACTCCTACTCTAAATTGTGTGTTGATGCTCATTTCCTAAAAGGGCTGAATTATAATAGAGAAAACATGTGAACAGTTTGTTGTCTCTGCATAGTTTGAGATGATCACATCTTGAGCAAATGGTACCAATTGTAGCATGGGGATGGGTGCGGGACACAAAGAACCATCTCGTAGAATGGGTTGTTGAAATTGCAATAACATACAAAACATAGCAGTGGCAACAGCCAAGGAGCAACTCCATTTACATCTAAACGCAGTAAAATAAACTGTATAAAAAATTTGAGTTTAAAAAATGTTCAGGGTTTATTCGGACTCCAAGGTACTGTCCTGTACTTTGAGACTGTTATGCTGAATAAACATCTTCATTGAGATCTTTCATGTCCTCATCATTTTCTATTACATTGGTGAGCCATCCAGCGAGGACTTCCAAAACTACAAAGCAGGGAAAGGTAAGAAAAGCAGTTTTTCTTATAGCATTTTTGTTGTCAGGAATACCCTTTTTAAAAAACAATTGAAAATAAATTGTAAGGACAGAAGAGAATTTGGATAGTTCAATTTTAGCAGAATAAGCTCTTAAGCTTATTCTGTACAATTTTGTTTAAGATTCTAACAAAACTGAATCTGCCCGGTGTAGTGTGGTAGCAGAATTGTATTGATCTGTACAATTATGTTAAAGGGTCACGAAACACCAAAACACATTTTTTGAGCTGTTGACAGTCATATATGTGTCCCACGCTGCTATAAACACTATTAGGACACATATATTGCACTAAAAAGTGAAAAATTGGTTGTTTTTGCGTTATTTTGAGCAAATTCGTTCTTCCGGTTTGAAACGAATTTTTGAAGCTGCGTCACGGCCATGAGATACTTAGGTGTAAATCCAGCCGGAGAGTGGCTGTCTGTCTTGTCTAGGACGTTCTTACGTATCTGAGGGTGCAGTATTAATTCATGAGAAAGACGTGCTTCAAACCAATCAGCGCGCTCTATTGTGTATGACGTGAAATTTAATTAATATGCATGATAGCTCCGGAGACTGTTTACCAGTTTACACTGTTCAGACGGCAGAGAGACGCCACGTTGTGTTGCCAAAACAAGTGAAAGTACAAGAATTTCAAGACAAAATTCGTAGGTGTTATTAGTGTGTTGCAACGAAGGTTTTGTTTTCATTTTCCCTTTATGAGAGAGCAGCTGGACTCACGTGTGGATTACAGTGCACGCGACACGCAACAGAAACGCGTTTGTAAGGAACATTTTTACCCGAGAGCTTTTTCTCATCTGGAAATGGTGAATGAAATCCGTATTTGCCGCTCGTCTACTTTAATAAAAAGACACAGCTCCAGTTTGATTGTCTGTCTACAGATTTTGGTAAGTGTTTGCAGTGCAGTGCCCTTTGTTTAAATGCTGCTCTCCGAGTGTAAACATGTAAACACAAACTATTCCCGTCGTGCAGGATTTTCGCTGCAATTTGTGACAGGATAGTCTATACACACACGCTTTCTGACGCTACCTACCGAGTACATAAGTTACAGAGAAATGCGGAGGATTTTTTTCTCTTATTCGCCGTATCAAATCAGCCTCTGTGTGTTTGTTTTTCCTGTCAAACTTAGCGCGTGCCCAAATGTTAACTCCCTTATATGCAAAATCTTATCCTCTTTCCCTCCCCCGACACTCCCACACTCCCAGAGCTGGACACGCCCAACTTTCCTGACTTTTTTCAAAACAGAGGTGTGAAAACACCCTGCTGAGACAGGGGGTTTCGTGGCCCTTTAAGATTCTAAATTAACTGAATCAACGAAAAGTTGTAAGTTTCTAACGTAACTGAAACTGATTCGTGAAGTTTTAATAATTCTGTGGAATTACTAAAGTAACTGAATTGATTGGAAGCAGTGTGGTGACAATTATATTTGGTAGAGTGTCTGACACTGGTAAAGATAATAATAGTTTTGCCTGATGTAATGTGGCAGTGTTTCAAACTTGACTATTTTAGTAAGTACTGTGGCCAGTTAAACTGTTTTAAATTATAACACAGTGTAGTTGATGTAGTTTGCTTTTTGAATTACTGAACACAATTTAATAAAATTGTGAAAATGGAAGAAATTATTGTTAAATAAATTGCTAAGCATGGCACAGTGGGAATGTTTGATGGTATAGAGAAAGTTTAATTATATGATATGGATAAATAGATAGATAAATAGATAAATTATATGAATTTGCGATGTCTAAATTTGAAATGTTTCCAAATGCATAAGAACAACAAGTGAAAAATTGTCGATGCACTTCAAGCTGTTCTTGCATCATACAAAATAACCAAAAAAGAGTAGAGGAGTTAGAAACTGAAAATGAGAGATTCGGTGCTGGGGTAATTGCTTTAATATATTACCAGTACAGTGTAACATTATGGAAGGAAGACAAAAATCATAATGCAGAATGAGATTGCACTTCTGAAAACTCACAAAGACTTGTTGACATCATCTGTGGAGACATTGTCCAGTAATTTGGAAGAAGCAAGGGTTACTTGTCAGTTTTTCATAAAGAATGGCATAACAGAGAAAAACACCAGTGAGACATTAAGTGTCATCAGAGATCCATAAATGGCAGACAGAAGAAGATGAGGAATGGGAAAGAGATTCTCAGTCAGTCAGTAGTAGTCAATGCTCAGATTGTGCAGTGAGATCTCCTATGGCACCAGTTCACTGTAATACCACCATGCATAGCATTGTCAGAGGGTTTAACCCAAATGAACTAGAAGCTGTGATCTGAAATATTGGGAAATTCCATCCTACAGAACAAGATCCTTTAGATTTCCTAAAGAAATTAAAGGGATATGCAGAGGTGTATAAAAATACAGATGGTGACGCATGTGTTTTGTTAAGAATGTGGTTGCCTGAAACTTTGTCTGGAGATTTAACTCAGAAAGTAAAAGACAAAACTGAAAACTAAAAACAAGTCAGAAAGCAAATAGGCATTGGGTGAAGTCTTAGGTGTGATGTCTGTTAACTGGGAGAAAATATCTGAAACACACATAAAGAAAGAACACCCAAGATTATTTTCTGAACGATTGTTGGAGATGTATAAAACGTTCAGTGGCAATCCTGATAATAAGTGTGACACACTCACCCATTCTGCTGTGCGAATGCTTGTGACACCTCTCTCTGACTATCATGACATTATTGGTAAAATGACACAGTTTTACAACAATAATGCTAATTCTTGTTGTAAACACTTAAAAGTATAAACAACACATTTGTGTTCAATAATGGGTTTTATTTCTGTATAGTGATCCTGATCACAAACAAATAATTTTTTAACCGGATCTTCTAAATGAACTAGTTGAACTAGTTCACCAAATCGAACTGAATCATTTGAAATGATTTGCGTAAGCACTTATCCACAAACAGCTTACTTTTTAACATGCCTGATACCCCATCTGACTCGAAATAAACCACATTTTTGAGTTATTCAGTTATTAGAACAGGACGTAGAGATCAGATTTGAGAATGGGTGAACTCATTATAATGCGCATGCCTGATTCAGTGAACTGAACACAAACACATGACAGCCTGCTGTGACTGAACCAAACTTGGACAAATGATTAATTCTGCAGTGGGGGTAAGCCGAGGGCTTAAATGAGAGGATCTGGCAAAGCGTAAGCTTATTTCATAACAGAAAGTCATAATGGAATTTAAATAAGTGAATCATACTTCAGTTGGGTTGCAAAACTTAATTGAATAAGAAACTTTTCAGATCGTGGTGATGTTTTAACTAACTGAAATTATGATTGCTAACTACATATTTTTGATATGTTGAGTCCAAACATGGGAAGATTGTCACGAAAGATCTGGTTCGCGGAAAAGATCCGAACTTTCCATCACTACTGTGCATCTAACCTGAGAAGTAGCCTTGCACACAAATTGTATGGCCCTTAAGATTGCTATCTTGTGGGCTGTTGTATTTGAATTTGAGGATGGGTAGATGATAGTGGTAGATGGTAGTGTTTCAAAAATGTATCTTTGGTTGAGTTTTTATTATACAATATTATGATGATTTTGAATCTTGCACCTAACAAATATTCTATTTCTAAAAAGCTACCAAAAATAAACAAAACTAAGCAATTTCAAAATATAAAAACTAATAAAAACTAGTAAATCTACCTCAAAAACTAATTTACAAAAATTTTTGGAAAACAAAAAGTCATCTAACATTATAATGAAATCATTCGGTTGTTTTTCTAACTTTTTATGCTCATTTAGGACACAATTAGTTGTGTTTGAAAAAAAAAACCCACCAAAATTGACATCTTTAGATGTTATTATTATTAATTATGTGTATCTGTCTGTTCAAACACGCACCCAAAACCCAGACTTTCACTTCGCTTCAAATCACATGTACAGAATCCGTTTGGGAAACCTCTATTTATGACTATGGAGCACGTCAGCTTACAGTCACGCACTGCTATATGACTGTTTTGAGGATTGCATAGGAGGGGCGACGGCACCTGTAATGAAAAGGAAAGGGAATCCTGCCTTTTTAATTTTTATTTCAAAATGTTTTCATGCCCAAATAAAGCGAAAGCACAGAACAGACTCACATTTAAGAGCAAGGGGCGGCCCCTGGTGGTTCGACGGTATAGGTTGCATATAGGAAGGATCGGCTCTTTAATGTTTATTGCCCACCCTTCAGAGAAAGACTGAAAATATGAGAAAATACCTTTATATGGGAAAATACCTTTACAGGATGCCTATCGGGATAGAACTGTAAAAAACGGTAGAATCCCAGGAGGGGTCACCAGCAAATGTCAACAACCAGGATGACCGCCAGCACAGTGCCAATACTGAAGTTGGCCAACAATTCAGAGTATTTGTACAAGATGACCACCAGTCTAGACTCTCCACTATTTGTGCCTGGGCTGCAACACTGCTCTTTGGTTAAAGAGCCTGTTCCTGTGTACGTCTGTGTCCCAGTACATGACTTACAATCCAGAGCCACCTACAATCTGTGACTGTGTGTGACTGTGATTGCAGCATCAACAGTAACATTTTGAACTAAACTGACCTGAATCAATAATGAACAATAAGTAAGGCATAATGACCATGGAATAAGTGGGATAATCAATGGCTGTCATGCGTTAAGGATTTTAAATGCATAACATTGACATCGCCGCAGCAGAGGTGCATTTTAAATTCCATGACATTTGCTAATTAATAGACAAGTTAAAATAGTTTTGCTTTTTGCAGTGTACTTTTCGGCAGATGTTTAGTCAGTTATGAATCTAGGTATAAGTTATCATCCCTCATTAAATCAGCAGTGATAGGCAGACAGAGAGGGGAGTGTGAGAGCAAGAGGGATCCTGTGTGTGTGTGTGTGTGTGCATTTAACACCTGGTGGCTTTTTCGACAATAAAATAATAATAGAATAAAACAATACTATATTTATAATGCCAAAGAATTTGATCATGCAAAATGATGATCATTCAACATGGAAAATCATTCAAAGTTTTCAACACTTAGGCCCAATCTCAATTCTACGCCTTAGCCCTTCCCCTTCCCCCTACCCCTCGCTTTGAGCGTTCCCTTGAAGGCGTAGTGGTTGTCCCAATTCTCTTTAGCTTGAAGGGTAGGCCTAAGGGGAAGGGTATACACCCCTTCAAACGAAGATTTTTCAGGACCTCAATCGAAACCTAGGTAAGAAAATTTCCCAGAATACCCCAGCAACAGTGGAAGTTTCGCTGCCACCCGGAAGTAAGGAGAGCCACAAATTAGTATTTTTTGTCATTATTACGAATTTTTACAACAAACAAACACGTTTTAATATACTCATAACCGCGTTTATGTTTTTACCGTCCTTGCTTTTATAACAAAACGCAAATTTTGCGATCTATAATCACTAATAATAACTCCTGTACAGCAGTCCCACAACATTCTGACACTCGGGTGACACTCGAATACCCTGTCAGAACAGTTCTAGTGGCTGAGAATGACCGTTTTTACAGTGTCTGCTAAATGTTTTTTGTGTGTTTACATAGATAAATATGGCCACGGTGTAAATGCGCAGTACAGTTACGATCTTATTGCCACATTAGATCGTTATGAAAACATAATATATTGCCTTCAGTGATTTTCTCCTGAAGATAAACACCAAAAATAACAAAACTGGAATAACTACAGCAGTCGCGATCATCTGATCTTATATGAAGCAAGAGATCGCGATGACGTATGATGACGTGTGCAGTTGTTGTAGTGCTATCCCAATTCTTAGGGGTAAATTTTTGAAGCCCTTCCCCTTCACACTCGTTTTTAAGGGCCAAGGGGAAGGGGAAGGGGTAGGGGTACAAAATAGAATTGGGATTGGGCCTTAGCCTTTTGCTTTGAACATTAAGAAATAAATAAAAATTATTATTAACAAATTAAATACATATAAAACTTTGCATGTAAATAAAATAAGCTGTCCATTAAAAAAAATATTCAAAGATGACTCCCTTGAATTTACTAAATGTTTTTAAGTTAAGTGGTTGTAAATTTATTTGGGTTGAATTTAAACAACCCAATAGTTACTAAATTTTACTTAACATTACTAAATTACTAAAAGTTTGTTGTTTAAATTCAACCAATATAAATTGTTTGCAACAGTTTTGCAAAACTCATTTTTTTCAGTGTTTTATATAAAACCTACATTTTTAATCTTTCTCCCAGCTCGCACATCTGCTGGGATCATGATATGAACAACAGCAGAGAAAAGACAGAGCTGCTGTTGAACATAAGAGCTCACATGACAGAGAAAGGAAGACTCCAGCAAATAAATATTTTAGAACATTAAAAATAACTGAATAAGGTATCTAATAATAAAATAATTAATACGCAAAAGAACTGATCACATGAAATTGATCCTTCTAAACATGCAGAATCATCCAAAGTTTTCGAGGCATAGCCACATTCCTTAATGTTGGTCTTGAATAGAGTAAATTAATAAAGCACATTAAAGACTATAAACATGAAATAAACATTCATTCACAGGAAAAGAATGCAGCATATCATATTTAAAAATTTCATCTGCAGTAAAATGCATAATCACTCACTGACCTATACTTCTGTGTTTTGTCCCTGATTATTAGGGGTCACCAAAGAGGAATGAACCACTAATTACTCTGGCATATGTTTTAGCACTGGGAGGAAACACCCATACAAGCTTTCATTCACACCCGTAAACTACACTACCACTCCTAAATGCCATTCATCCCCCCTGCTCTTCATTATTCATTATCAGTCCCCTCCATCACAATCACTCCCCCTCAACACCCCCCATACAATAAAATACAATGACGCCATTGTATTTTGCAGCTGCTTACAACCAGAGATGGGCAAAATAAAAGCCCAAAAACCTCAATTTTAAGTGTATCAAAATGAACTACAAAATACAGCAGCTACAACATGTATCAAATAAAATCCTTTTTATTTTTGTAATTTAAAAATACTACAAAATAATTTTAAAAGAAGGCATGAAATTTCTTCGCAAACTTCCTATTGTTCATCAATCTCTTTACCATTAAAACTGATTTAGTGAAGTAAACAGTAGCCACATTTCCCCTGTTGGGGCCAGTGTGAGCAAGGGTTTTTATCGGCCAGGCCCATGCCAATAGCCCAAAAGCATGAGCAGCAAGGCTGAAATCATGTCGCGTTTCCACTGTCGGGCTAGTAGCACGCAGCACATCATGCAAACCTCGCCCCCAGAACATCCCCCGAATCAAACGTCACACAACCCGCCCAGTGCAGCTGGAATCAGGCAGTCAGATAAAGCACACCATCGCATCATCACGAAATGATTAAAATGAAGACAACCAAAACAAACAAATGACACGTTACTGTATAGCATTACACTATATACAGTATCTATACGCATAGGCCTTTGTATTTTTATTCATTATATTTGTTTACTTGCCGACCGACTGTTGGCATCGTGCATCGAGTGGTCTCGCCACTAATCGAGGGATGACCCAGCGCACTATCCATAATTTAAAACCACAGAAATTTTCCAGTAATAACTCGGTATAAAATGTATTTTATAACATCCTCATTGAGAAAAAATATAAATTTTTCTCTAGGCTATATGACACTTAATAGGTAATTCCTCTTTATTTAAGAGAATAATTTAAGGATGGTGTATATTATTCAGTTATCTTAAGTAAAGGAACCGTTAAGTGTTTCAGGACATAAGAGCAAGTAATAAAATATAGGCTATAGGCTTAATATCTTCGTATCCAATATTTTATAAATAATATCCATTTTATAAATATCCTCCATTTTATATTGTTTTTAGAAAATATCTAAAATCTTTTTTTCAGATTTGTAAAATGAAAGTTAAATAACTTGAAACGGTTTAATTTATTTTTATTGTACACTGTAAAAAGTAAAGGTGCTTCAAATACCCTGTTGAGTACTCAATGAACTTCAAAACGAATTTTAAGTGCCTCAAAGCTCTTTCTCTCATTAAGGGTTCCTTGAGGAACCACTGACAGTCTTTGCAATACTTGCAGGACCCTTTTGCAGTAATTGGGATCCTTCAAGCACTTTTTGTCAATTCTGAGGTTCTGGAGTCACTGTTTCCTTACACTAAGACCTCAAGCACTTTAAAGTTATTAGAGGAACTCAAATTCCAAAAAAGAGTTACAGTAAGATCTGTAAACTTATATAATGGTTCCTGGTGGATCTAGCTTCTAAAAGCTAGCACTTAAAGGAACCAAGAGATTTGTTTTGTGATAATTAAATAGGACAATTATGGAGGCCAGAAAATGAGATGCATGTTCACTTACTTAATATTTAGTTAGTTATTTGTGCTTTTAGAATGATATGAAATTGGTGTGTGTTTTTTTTTTTGTGTGTGTGGCACTCACTGTGAAAACATAAGAATATCATTGATTAGAGTCTACATGTTAACTTGATTGCAGTTAGGAGACTGACTAGGAAATTGTGAAAAAATATGAAAATGTAAAAGTAATTTTGGAGGTAAAATACAAATGAGCCACAACAGAGGAAAAAAAGACAAAACATGCACAGGCATATCATTATGAAAATGATAATTATTATAGGGGACTAATTAAATTTTCTGTCACTTGACCTCATTAGACCCTTGAATTTTGACATTTAAAACAATAATAATAACAACAACAACAGCTGCAATAATAATATAATAATAATAATAATAATAATAATAATAATATTAATACAATAGTTTCTTTATTATTATTATATTATTATTATATTATTAAAAAAAACTATATAACACAGTCCTTCAAAAATCCCCTCATGAAAAATAATTAAGATATTAAACTTAAGTATATAGGCTATGGGTATTAAAAAGTATTCCTCCAGTTTGTTTTGATAAACCAACAAGGATAACTTGCTAATGAACGCAGCATTTTGTACATTTTTAATTTTCTGAATTAAATGTTTCTTTCTGTTTCTTAGGATTAGTGGAATGGAATGAATTGTGTTGTCAAAAAAAAAAAAATTAACCGGGACTAATAAAATAATATAAACATGACGCGGACGCGCGCACTTGGATCTCTCAGTCGTCGTGCACGCGCAGGTGCAGGCCGGAGGAGCGTTTTCAAATAGCGCTTTGTAACGGCTTCTTCCTCCATTTCATGACGGCTGTCATCTCAACACACGGAAGGTGAGTAAGTTGGCAAAATAAATATAAATTAGATACGATTTGCACACAATATCTACACTTACAAGCATTATTATGTCGTGTAAGCTGTTTTATGAACGTCTCGCAAAGCGATTGCTGTTGTATAAGATTGGGTATTATTTTGCGATATAACAATCGGCTGGATATACATAATCACTCAAATTACACCTCTACCTCACACAAATATAAATAATTGATGTAAAATATTGATTTATGTCGATATTTTATTGTCACTGAACACGAAGCCTCCCTGAAAGCCATTGCAAACGACCGTTAATTTCAATTTAAACAGATAACGTTATACATTCATACTGCTTATTAGACGGCTTTTTTCCACAAATATATTATTTTATTTATTTTGTCTTGCCTTACATATACAGTGTGTGAAAAGTGTCTTGAGCAGGGTTGCTTATATGATTGTTTTAGCTGCTAATGTTAATATTCTTTCCTCATATTGTTTGTAAGTAATATTACGCATTTGTTTTATTTGCGTTTCTGAAACAGTTACCTGTGTGACAAATTGTGTCTTATGCTTCAATAATTTTTTTATTCATTCACACAAATAATGTACATAGCCTTTTTTCCCCTTTCAGAACATCCACATAAACCCTGAAATTGTTCAGTGTTTGTCTCAAACAGCCGTTTGAGTCACCTCAAATGTAAGTATTTTTTAAGTAACTGAATTGGAAATAAATGTAAGAAATACATACTTAATTTAACAAACAATATTATTTAAAAATCATTATCCAGCTGGGTAACACTGATGATAATAAACTTTTAACTTTTTAAGTGTCTAAAATCACTAACTTATTTTCTCATTTGCTTATTTCTGATGTATTCATATTAGGTGTAAATCATTGTGACAGATATGGACTACAAATCTAAAGTTTGCTGTATCAAATCCAGGTAGCAGAGGGACTTGAGCCTGATTGAGACGGTCCGACACACTTCACTTGCAATGCAGATCATCATTTCTGGACAGCTTTATACCTAGTGCAGTGGACATGAAAGGTTTAGTAGACTTTTTGCTCTGAATGAATGGCTATTAACATGGTGTCAAGAACAAAAGCTGCTCTTTATTAACAATTGCAATCTTTTCTGGGATCGTCCTAGTCTTTCCCATGCTGATGGGCTGCACCACAGCAGTGCTGGAGCTGAATTCCTGTTAGACAACATCTCCAGGATGCTACGTTCTGTTTGACTAGTAAGTGAAAATTCACATTTATAGTTTTTTTACAGAGTAGTGATTAGTTAATACCACCGTCAGAAATAAACATGGTTTAAAGTAAATTTAAATTTTGTCATCATTTACCCACCTCTAATATGTTTCAAACCTGTTTGATTTTCTTTCTTTAGTTGAGCTCAAAACATTATATTTTAATTAAAGCTGAAAATCTTAACCATTATAATAAATTATAACCATCATAACAAAATTATGGAAGACAGTGGTTATAGGTTTTCTGTTTTCCGTTCAACAGATGAAAGAAACTCAAACAGGATTGGAACAAGTGAAGGTTGAGTAAATGATGACAGAATTAATTTTTTTGGGTGAACTGTCCCTTTAAAGGGGAAGTGAAGCACTCAGTCAAGTTTACATTAATTTGTAAATTGATTTCCACTTTAGTGAAAATATATTAAACAAACTCGATTATGTAACCATTATTGAAGAAAAGAGCATGTTTTACTATAGTTTATATTTTTAGAGCTAGGGTGCAGCTATTTTGAAATATCGCTGTGTCTGACGTCACAGGGTTGGTTTTCGTTCCCTTAGCTGAACAGATACAGTGGAAGTAATGGACTGAACACGGAGACTGGAAAGCCTAATTTAACACAATGCGTGAAGTATTGGATGTGCATCACAGAGCTGGTGCAAATACAAGCATTACATTTATGTCTAAAACATAAAAATACATTTATACATTTATATTTTCTTTTATTAGCGATCGTTTGATGGTGCTTGAGTCCACTCTCCATATTACGATGCCTCACTGCCCTCAATGTCTTTAACAAGATCAGGTACCTGACGTAATGGAGGTGGGTACTTTCACTTTTCACTATACAGCCCCTCACTTCTGTTCATGTTCAAACCAAACTAAGATCGGTGCGGTTTTTCACATCGCAGGTTTTTTGTCCTTCATATTCAATGTTGAGAGATCATTTTAATCGTTGCATTAGTCTGAATGTACATCACCATGTCAGGCAGCGCTCCACCAGTGGTGAAAGAGTGGACAAAGCACATTAAACGAACAGTATTTAAAAGAAAAAGAAATATAGTAAACATACTGTATAAATATTTTTTATATGTTAGACAGTGACGCAGTGGCGCAGTAGGTAGTGCTGTCGCCTCACAGTAAGAAGGTCGCTGGGTTCGAGCCTCGGCTGGGTCATTTGGCATTTCTGTGTGGAGTTTGCATGTTCTCCCCGTGTTTGTGTGGGTTTCCTCCAGGTACTGCCGGTTTTCTCCCAAAAGACCAAAGGCATACTGGTACAGGTGAATTGAGTAAGCTAAAATTGTCTGTAGTGTATGAGTGTGTATGGGTTTCCCAGTGATGGTTTGCAGCTGGAAGGGCATCCGCTGCGTAAAATATGAGCTGGATAAGTTGGCGGTCATTCCGCTGTGGCGACCCCAGATAAATAAATGGGACTAAGCCGAAAAGAAAAGAAATAAATAAATGAATGAATATTAGACACAAGTTTGTTCCTTGTATTTGCACCAGCTCTGCGACGCACATCCACAACTTCACGCAATGTGGTTAATTAGGCTTTCCAGTCTCTGGGTTCAGTCCTTACTTCCACTCTATCTGTTCAGCTGAGGGAACGGAACCAACCCCGTGACATCAGACAAAGCGATATAGAGTGGAGGAACTATGACGTCACCTTTTACGCCAATCGGCTGCTAGCATAAATCTGTTCCCTCGATAAAATCCCCATAGTATTTCCCATAGGCTTTTCGAAGATTGCAAATAATAAGCTCTGTGTTCTAACACAGTTCATTACACTTACATGTTTTGTCCAACCCGAAAATACAACTTTTAGCACTTTTGGATCTTAAATGCAAACGCAAGAACTGAAAAGCTAACATTAGGCTATAAACTGACTACAGTGCCTTTGGAGCGCTTGCCTGTGACGTCAGCACGACCCTGCTAACGACAACTTTTCAAGCTTATTGTTTAGAAATATGATCCATGACAAAGATTTACTCTCTCGGTTTATAATCCACACTATATATTATAAACAAATAAATACGCAAAAACACATAGACCTACATGTCTTTTGGATAGTTTTTACGTGGGAAATACATTTTGTTTTGCTTTACGGTTGTTGTAAAAGTTTTAAAACTGTATGTATAAATGTGCGCACACAGTATTATCATAAGACACATTTAAATGAGTGTATTGCTCGCGTGCACACAGCCCGCTTACCTTAGTAATAGACGACAGAAATGAAGTGTGAGGGACAAGTCTATTAAATGCCTGCAAGTTCCATCATGGACACAGAAAACACATTCAATATTCTTTTTTTTTTGTCACAAAGTACAGCGAAAAGCAGCCCATACAGTCACATGTGCTATAAATTAAGGAGGACTGTAAATATTGCAGTTATAACAGTAGTTAAATGTGTTCAGATGAAGAAAAAAGCTGACAAAAAAATCCTTTGATCGCCTTAAAAATCAGAGTTAATATGTATTTTTTTTTTTCACATTTATTCACACATTTGCATTACTGAGAGCAGAAAAGAGACAGACTGCACTGCTAAGCAGTATCCCCATAATATTGTAATGCGTAGCAACTAACGTTAGGAACTTGTTAGCAACTGTCTTATTAAAGAAGCGAGTGGTGATGTAACCTGATGTGTTTTATGTCGTAGAATAAAACGTGAAAGTATGTTGAGTTTGTGTTAGCCACGAACCTTATTTAAGCGATTTAACTGAAATCCCATTGAAAAAACCCATTGACTTTGGGACGAAGGAACCGGAACTGCTAAAATGCTAACTCGATTCCGGGTTTTTGCATACAAATTGACATCATAGATCCTCCACTCTATTCCAAATAGCTGCCACCCTAGCTCTAAAACTACAGTAAAACATGCCATTTTTTCAAAATGGTTACATTACTCGAGTTTGTAATATATATTTTCGTTAAAGTAGAAATCAATTCACAAAATAATGTAAACTTGACTGACTGCTTTACTTATACTTTTATGCTTAAAAAAACCAGACCCACTTTATATTAAGGCACCTTAACTATAGTACTTAAAGTTAAATTAATAATATGGTACAATGCACTTAAGTACTGTATATACATGTTTTTACATTGTACTTTTTTAATCATCTGCATGTAATTACATCTATTATTAATTTCTGTATTTCAGAGGCCACTTAAATTGAGTCCAAAAACAATATTTGACCTTTATGCATAATTTATTTAAATTTTTAACTCATATAATTTTCTCTTTATTTAATGTGTTTTAAATAAACTAATGGTTAATTTAAAAAAGCTAATAACTACAACCTGAATATAATAATAATATATAGCATATGCAGTATACTCAAAATTATAGTGCATTATCTGTGTAAATGAGTGGGAAAATATGTGGGGTGCACTAAGGAGGGAGTGGTTTTAGACACAGCTTTTGTGTTATTTCTGCTTGTACTCAGATATTTGAGAGGTTTACATTATTTGGATTTTGCCTTTATTGATGTATATGGGCACTCTGCAAGCAGTGAAAAAATCCTTTTTATATAAATTGAGACAATTTCTGACTTTATTCATGTTTCCTTTTGTTATTCAGAAATGTTCTGCATATCTTTTGTGAATGTCTTGAAAAGTAAAAAAAAAATGGCTCTGGGAATGTTGTGAATTTCCTTTGTTTTCATAACTTCTCAGGTTAACTACTTTTTAATTTACTTTTATAGGGACACCTCCAATGTGAAGCAGTGGACAGCTGAAGATGTTGCTGGCTGTTATTGCTAGACATTATTTAAATTTGATTGTTTGCATTAAAATGTGTATTACATTATTAATCATATTATGTAAATGTAATTGTGATGTATATTGATTAATAAAAGTGATTATTTATTGAAATTGTGATGTATTTTTTATCTAGGTAGGTAGGTAGGTAGGTAGGTAGGTAGGTAGGTAGGTAGGTAGGTAGGTAGATAGATAGATAGATAGATAGATAGATAGATAGATAGATAGATAGATAGATAGATAGATAGATAGATAGATAGATAGATAGATAGATAGATAGATAGATAGATATTAAATTTATGATTAAATATGCTTGCATGAACAATAAATTAAAAGGGATGGGAAAAACAAGCATTAAAAAAAATTAAATGGTGCTTCAAAGCACTCAAGGTGGTTCCTGGTCATTCTTAATAAGAGGGTTCCTCCAGGAACCCTTGAAGTTCCTCAGAGAACTGCCTCTTTTGAAGGGGTGCCTAGAGGTGCCTAGACCCTCTTTAGAGGGTTCCGCCGGTGTGGCAATGTGAAGAACCCCAAAAGGTGCCTCCAGGAACCTTTAATTTTTACAGTGTACACTGTAAAAAGTAAAGGTGCTTCAAATATCCTGTTGAGTACTCAAGGAACTTCAAAACGTATTTAAGTGCCTCAAAGCTCTTTCTCTCAAAAAGGGGTTCCTTGAGGAACCACTGATAGTCTTTGCAATACTTGCAGGACCCTTTTGCAGTAATTGGGATCCTTCAAGCACTTTTTGTCAATACTGAGGTTCTGGAGTCACTGTTTCCTTACACTAAGACCTTGAAGCACTTTGAAAGTTATTAGAGGAACTCAAATTCCGAAAAAGAGTTACAGTAAGATCTGTAAACTTATATAATGGTTCCTGGTGGATCTAGCTTCTAAAAGCTAGCACTTAAAGGAACCAAGAGATTTTTTTGTGATAATTAAATAGGACAATTATGGAGGCCAGAAAATGAGATGCATGTTCACTTACTTAATATTTAGTTAGTTATTTGTGCTTTTTGAATGATATAAAATTTGGTGTGTGTTTTTCTTTTTTGTGTGGCACTCACTGTGAAAACATAAGAATATCATTGATTAAAGTATACATGTTAACTTGATTGCAGTTAGGAGACTGACTAGGAAATTGTGAAAAAAAAAACGAAAATGTAAAAGTAATTTTGGAGGGTAAAATACAAATGAGCCACAACAGAGGAAAAAAAGAGACAAAAACATGCACAGGCATGTACAATTATGAAAATGATAATTATTATAGGGGACTAATTAAATTTTCTGTCACTTGACCTCATTAGACCCTTGAATTTTGACATTTAAAACAATAATAATAACAACAACAACCGCTGCAATAATAATAATAATATTAATAACAATAGCTACTACTATTATTATTATTATTATTATTATTATAAAATAAAACTATATAACACAGTCCTTCAAAAATCCACTCATGAAAAATATTTAAGATATTACTAAACTTAAATATATAGGCTATGGGCTCTGATTTATTAATAAAAAGTATTCATCCAGTTTGTTTTGATAAACCAACAAGGATAACTTGCTAATGAACGCAGCATTTTGTAAATTTTAAATTTTCTGAATTAAATGTTTCTTCATCTGTTTCTTGGATTAATGGAATGGAATGAATTGTGTTGTCAAAAAAAAAATTAACCGGGACTAATAAAATAATATAAACATGACGCGGACGCGCGCACTTGGATCTCTCCAGTCGTCGTGCACGCGCAGGTGCAGGCCGGAGGAGCGTTTTCAAATAGCGCTTTGTAACGGCTTCTTCCTTCATTTCATGACGGCTGTCATCTCTAACACACGGAAGGTGAGTAAGTTGGCAAAATAAATATACAAATTAGATACTTTTTGCACACAAATATCTACACTTACACGCATTATTATGTCGTGTAAGCTGTTTTATGAACGTCTCGCGAATTGCTGTTGTATAAGATATGGGTATTATTTTGCGATAATAACAATCGGCTGGATATACATAATCACTTAAATTACACGTCTACCTCACACAAATCTAAATAATTTGATGTAAAATATTGATTTATGTCTAAATATTTTATTGTCACTGAACACGAAGCCTCCCTGAAAGCCATTGCAAGCGACCGTTAATTTCAATTTAAACAGATAACGTTATACATTCATACTGCTTATTAGACGGCTTTTTTCCACAAATATATTGTTTTATTTATTTTTTCTTGCCTTACATATACAGTGGTGTGAAAAGTGTCTTGAGCAGGGTTTGCTTATATGATTGTTTTAGCCGCGATGCTATCTAATATTCTTTATTGTTTGTAAGTAATATTACGCATTTGTTATTATTTGCGTTTCTGAAACAGTTACCTGTGTGACAAATTGTGTCTAAGTTATGTACTTCAATATTTTTTTTATTTATTCACACAAATAACGTACATAGCCTTTTTTTCCCCCTTCTCAGAACATCCACATAAACCCTGAAATTGTTCAGTGTTGTGTCTCAAACAGCCGTTTGAGTCACCTCAAATGTAAGTATTTTTTAAGTAACTTAATTGGAATAAATTTAAGAAAAACATACTTAATTTAACAAACAATATTATTTAAAAATCATTATCCAGCTGAGTAACACTGATAATAATAAACTTTTTAACTTTTTAAGTGTCTAAAATCACTAACTTATTTTCTTATTTGCTTATTTCTGATGTATCCATATTAGGTGTAAATCATTGTGACAGATATGGACTACAAATCTAAGTTTGCTGTATCATATCCAGGTAGCAGAGGGACTTTAGGAGCCTGATTGAGACGGTCCGACGCACTTCACTTGCAGTACAGATGCAGATCATCATTTCTGGACAGCTTTCTACTTACTGCTGTTGACATGAAAGGTTCAGTAGACTTTTTGCTCTGAATGAATGGCTATTAACATGGTGTGAAGAACAAAAGCTGATCTTTATTAACAACTGGAATCTTTCTGGGATCGTCCTAGGCTTTCCCATGCTGAATGGGCTGGACCACAGAAATGCTGGAGCTGAATTCCTGTTAGACAACATCTCCAGGATGCTTCGTTCTGTTTGACTAGTAAGTGAAAATTCACATTTATAGTTTTTTTTACAGAGTAGTGAGTTAGTTAATACCACCTCACAAATAAACATGGTTTAAAGTAAATTTAAATTTTGTCATCATTTACCCACCTCTAATATGTTCCAAATCTGTTTGATTTTCTTTCTTTAGTTACATTATATTTTGATTAAAACTGAAAATCTTTAACCATTATAATAAATTATAACCATTATAACAAAATTTTGTAAGACATTGGTTAGAGGTTTCTGTTTCAGTTCAACAGATGAAAGAAACTCAAACAGGATTGGAACAAGTGAAGGTCGAGTAAATGATGACAGAATTAAATTTTTTGGGTGAACTGTCCCTTTAAAGGGGAAGTGAAGCACTCAGTCAAGTTTACATTAATTTGTAAATTGATTTCCACTTTAGTGAAAATATATTAAACAAACTCGATTAATGTAATCATTATTGAAAAAAGAACATGTTTTACTATAGTTTATATTTTTAGAGCTAGGGTGCAGCTATTTTGAAATATCGCTGTGTCTGACGTCACGGGTTGGTTTCGTTCCATTAGCTGAACAGATACAGTGGAAGTAATGGACTGAACACGGAGACTGGAAAGCCTAATTTAACACAATGCATGAAGTGTTGGATGTGCATCACAGAGCTGGTGCAAATACAAGCATTACATTTATGTATGAAACATAAAAATACATTTATACATTTGATGTTTTTATTTTATTACCGATCGTTTGATGTCCTTTGGTCCACTCTCCATATTACGATGCCTCACTGCCCTCAATGTCTTAACAAGATCAGGTACCTGACGTAATGGAGGTGGGTACTTTCACTTTTCACTATACAGCCCCTCACTTCTGTTCATGTTCAAACCAAACTAAGATCGGTGCGGTTTTTTCACATCGCAGGTTTTTTTGTCCTTCATATTCAATGTTGAGAGATTATTTTAATCGTTGCATTAGTCTGAATGTACATCACCATGTCAGGCAGCGCTGCACCAGTGTAAAAGAGTGGACCAAAGCACATCAAACGAACAGTATTTAAAAGAAAAAGAAAAATAGTAAACATACTGTATAAATATTTTTTATATATTAGACAGCGACGCAGTGGTGCAGTAGGTAGTGCTGTCGCCCTCACAGTAAGAAGGTCGCTGGTTCGAAGCCTCAGCTGGGTCATTGGCATTTTTGTGTAGAGTTTGCATGTTCCTCCCCGTGTTTGTGTGGGTTTCCTCTGGGTGCTCCGGTTTCTCCCAAAAGACCAAAGGCATGCGGTACAGGTGAATTGAGTAAGCTAAAATTGTCCGTAGTGTATGAGTGTGAAATGAGTGTGTAATGGGTTTCCTAGTGATGGATTGCAGCTGGAAGGAGCATCCGCTGCGTAAACATATGCTGGATAGTTGGCGGTTCATTCCGCTGTTGGCGACCCCAGATGTAGATAAGGGACTAAGCCCCGAAAAGTAATAAATAAATAAATAAAATAAATGAATGAATATTAGACACAAGTTTGTTCCTTGTATTTGCACCAGCTCTGCAACGCACATCCACAACTTCACGCAATGTGTTAAATTAGGCTTTCCAGTCTCCGTGTTCAGTCCTTTACTTCCACTGTATCTGTTCAGCTGAGGGAACGAGGGAACCAACCCAGTGACATCAGACACAGCGATATAGAGTGGAGGAACTATGACGTCACCTTGTAGGCCAATCGGCTGCTAGCATACATCTAGTTTCCCTCGATAAAATCCCCATAGTATTTTCCCATAGGCTTTTCGAAGATTGCAAATAATAAGCTCGGTGTTCTAACACAGTTCATTACACTTACATGTTTTGTCCAACCCGAAAATGCAACTTTTAGCACTTTTGGATCTAAAATGCAAACGCAAGAACTGAAAAGCTAACATTAGGCTATAAACTGACTACAGTGCCTTTGGAGCGCTCGCCTGTGACGTCAGCACGACCCTGCTAACGACAACTTTTCAAGCTTATTTTTAGAAATATGATTCATGACAAAGATTTACTCTCTCGGTTTATAATCCACGCTATATATTATAAACAAATAAATACACAAAAACACATAGACCTACATGTCTTTTGGATAGTTTTATGTGGGAAATGCATTTTGTTTTGCTTTCGGTTGTTGTAAAAGTTTTAAAACTGTATGTATAAATGTGCGCACACAGTATTAACATAAGACACATTTAAATAAGTGTATCGCTTGCGTGCACACAGCCCGCTTACCTTAGTAATAGATGACAGAAATGAAGCGTGAGGGACAAGTCTATATGCCTGCAAGTTCCATCATGGACGCAGAACAACATTCAATATTCTTTTTTTTTTTTTTTGTCACAAAGTACAGCGAAAAAGCAGCCCATACAGTCACATGTGCTATAAATTAGGAGGAGTGTAAATATTGCAGTTATGACAGAGTTAAATGTGTTCAGATGAAGAAAAAAGCCAACAAAAAATCCTTTGATCACCTTAAAATGAGAGTTAATATGTATGTATTTTTTTTTACACATTTATTCACACATTTGCATTACTGAGAGCAGAAAAGAGACAGACTGCACTGCTAAGCAGTATCCCCATAATATCGTAATGCGTAGCAACTAACGTTAGCAACTTGTTAGCAACCGTCTTATTAAAGAAGCGAGTGTGATGTAACTGATGTGTTTTTATGTCGTAGAATAAAACTTGAAAGTATCTTGAGTTTGTGTTAGCCACAAACCTTATTTAAGCGATTTAACTGAAATCCCTTTGAAAAAACCCATTGACTTTGGGACGAGGGAACTGGAACTGCTAAAAATGCTAACTCGATTCCGGGTTTTTGCATACAAATTGACGTCATAGTTCCTCCACTCTATTCCAAAATAGCTGCACCCTAGCTCTAAAAAACTACAGTAAAACATGCCATTTTTTTTCAAAATGGTTACATTAATTGAGTTTGTAATATATATTTTCGTTAAGTAGAAATCAATTCACAAAATAATGTAAACTTGACTGACTGCTTTACTTTTACTTTTATGCTTTAAAAAACCAGACCCACTTTATATTAAGGCACCTTAACTACAGTACTTAAAGTTAAATTAATAGTATGGTACAATGCACTTAAGGACTGTATATACATGTTTTTACATTGTACTTTTTTAATTATCTGCATGTAATTACATCTATTATTAATTTCTCTATTTCAGAGGCCACTTAAATTGAGTCCAAAAACAATATTTGATCTTTATGCATAATTTATTTAAATTTTTAACTCATATAATTTTCTCTTTATTTAATGTGTTTTTAATAAACTAATGGTTAATTTACAAAAGCTAATAACTACAACCTGAATATAACAATAATAATATATCGCATATGCAGTACACTCAAAATTATTGTGCATTATTTGTGTGAATGAGTGGGAAAATACTGTATGTGGGGTGCACTAAGGAGGGAGTGGTTTCAGACACAGCTTTTGTGTTGTCTTATTTCTGCTTGTACTCAGATATTTGAGAGGTTTACATTATTTGGATTTTGCCTTTATTGAAGTATACGGGCACTCTGCAAGCAGTGAAAAAAAATCCTTTTTATATAAATTGAGACAATTTCTGACTTTATTCATGTTTACTTTGTTATTTAGAAATGTTCTGCATATCTTTTGTGAATTACTCTTGATAAGTAAAAAAAAGGCTCTGGGAATGTTGTGAATTTCCTTGTTTTCATAAATTCTCAGGTTAACTACTTTTTAATTTATTTTTATAGGGACACCTCCAATGTGAACAGTGGACAGCTGAAGATGTTGCTGGCTGTTATTGCTAGACATTATTGAAATTTGATTGTTTGCATTAAAATGTATATTACGTTATTAATTATATTATGTGAATGTAATTGTGATGTATATTGAATAATAAAAGTGATTATTTATTGAAAATGTGATGTATTTTTTCATCTAGATAGATAGATAGATAGATAGATAGATAGATAGATAGATAGATAGATAGATAGATAGATAGATAGATAGATAGATAGATAGATATTAAATTATGATTAAACATGCTTGCATAAACAATAAATTAAGAGCGATGGGAAAAACAAGCATTAAAAAAAATTAAATGGTGCTTCAAAGCACTCAAGGTGGTTCCCGGTCATTCTTAATAAGAGGGTTCCTCCAGGAACCCTTGAAGTTCCTCAGAGAACTGCCCCCTTTTGAAAGGGTGCCTAGAGGTGCCTAGACCCTCTTTAGAGGGTTCCGCCGGTGTGGCAATGTGAAGAACCCCAAAAGGTGCCTCCAGAAACCTTTAATTTTTACAGTGTATATACCTAAATTGTTTATAGCTTTTGTTTGTTTTATATTGGTTTATTTATTTAATATTATTTCATTATATCCGATATTTGTAATTGTTTAAATGATTTCAATATAGCTTAGGCTATTTTATCTAGATATGACACTATTGTGTTGAGCCTACAAAACTGGACACGTAATTTGTAAAGTTTTATGCCTCTCAGTTCTATTCATATCTTGTAAAGGTGTGAACCTGGTCTCACGGTTCGATTCGGTTATGATTATCATGTCATCGATTCGGCTCAATTCGATATCCCGGTGCATCACGGTGCATTAACGATGCTTTCCCTACACTGTTTTTATATTTTCTTCACAGCACAACAATTCTTGTATTAAAATGTATAAATATATTTATATACTATTGTAATACAATTTTGTCCTTTAATACAAACAGATATATAAACTGTGCCTTTAAACAACACGAGCATTTAGAGCAAATAAACAAATATAAATATCCCGCTTGCTTTCTGAGTCCTGTCTAGCAAGTTCTTACACCCCTTTGATTGGTCACGCGCTCAACTGAAAGGGCTGCGATTGGCTCTATGTGCTGGCACTCTTCACAGATGAGTAAAGCCTGGTTTAAACACTGATAACAGCAGCGGCGATCACAGCTGATCCATGATAGACACGGTGGAGAAAACTCTGCAGACACGCGCTCGTGTCTGTATCCAGAAGTATCGCTGTAACAGCTGAGAGTAGAGGAAAAGTGATGCCAGCAGGTCAAATGGACCACAGTGAGAGAGAGAGAGAGAGAGAGAGAGAGAGAGAGAGAGAGAGAGAGAAATGGAGTTTACTTTTATTCTCTCAATCCCAGTGAAATATGGGCTTCTGCTGTAAGTGTCAGTGAAAGACTGTCCAGCAAACACACACGCAGTGAAATTGTGTTTCTTGCGGTTTTAAGTGGTGGAGCGTTGTAAATACTCGCGCTCGCCTCCCTCACCATAGTAAGCTACGGCGATATAGCGCATATGAGATAAATGACGTCAGTTCATAATAACCGGTTATGATTATTACTGAACCGATATCGAATTGTCCGTGTCTGCATTGCTGTGCACCGAAGAAACAAATAATTTTGACACCCCTAATATCTTGCATTATCTCCAAAATAAAGAAAGAAAGAAGCCGCTCGCATCAACAGAGTTGTGAAGCAAGCGCTCTTTCGTCTGGTCTCTCACACACATATACATGCACAAAAACACCATTTAAACTTCACAAAAACTCTCGGCAACTGAAAATTACTGGCTGCTGTGTCTTTAATATGATGTAAAGATTATTATGCATTATTGAAACATCAAGGACACAGCAAAGAAATATCACTTCTAAATTAAAACTATTTATTATTTTATGCAACACCCTTACATTTAAAAGGGAAACATAAGGGCGTTCATAAGTAAAAAGACCCTTAGTTTTATGGAATAGCCTATCTTAAACTGACCAGCTCTATGTTTTTCTTTCCCTTATTTATTTTTTTTTTTTTTTTTGTACTCGTGTGCGATCGGAGAAGTAGTGTAATGGCAGCAAGCCATCTTTACCAGACTCGGGCACACTCCGCCTCTCCTTTCACTCTGCCCCGAAGCCCCAGCTGGCCCTTTTTGACCCAAGGTATTCGGCGGGCCAAAAAACGCCAGCAGCTGGCCCCGAGGAAGCCCGGCTTTGGCCCGATCAGGCCCTGAAAGTGACAGTGGAATTGCAACTGGCCCTGGCTCGCTCGCTTTAGGCGCAATGGTGGAGACGCTTCTCTGCCACCTCGTTCACCTTTACAGCTGCTGTACATGAGTAGGTATTCATTAAAAATGTATGGCCATACACCCAAAGTGCTTCACAATCATGAGGGGAGTTTCTCCACACCACCACCAGTGTGTAGCATCCACTTGGATGATGTGACTGCAGCCATAGGACAATGGCGCCAGTGCGCTCACCACACACCAGCTATTGGTGGAGTGAAGAGACAGTGATAGAGCCAATTCGGTGGATGGGGATGATTAGGAGGCCATGATGGGTAAGTGCCGATTGAGGGACTTTGGCCAGGACACCGGGGTTACACCCTACTCTGTACGAGAACTGCCATGGGATTTTTAATGACCACAGAGAGTCAGGACCTCGGTTTAACGTCTTATCCAAAAGACAGCGCCCACTGACAGTGTAGCATCCCTTTCACTTTTACTGGGGTATTAGGACTCACACAGACCACAGGTTGAGCGCCCCCTGCTGGCCTCTCTAACACCACTTCCAACAGCAACCTAGTTTTCCCATTTAGTCTCCCATCCAGGTACTGACCAGGCTCAGCCCTGCTTAGCTTCAGTGTTTAACCGGTCTTGGGCTGCAGGGTGATATGGCTGTGGCGCAGATTTATTGCAGATAATATGTTGGAACATTGTACTCTATCTGTTAACTGTACGCTATACAGCCAGTATATATTACTGGTCAAAGCATTGCTCAGTATGCTATTTTCAATGATTGTTGACTTGCTCCTGAATATACCCCAGTCATGTGTCTGTTACATTTTGATATAAGATGCATAATTTCTATCCATACTCCAAGCATTGGCCACCTGCAAATAAATATTCTGATCTCTAGGCAAATAAATGAGAAAACACCAATCAGTGGCCACATTTTTATGATGTCATCATGTAGACTTTTTACAAAGTATTTTACTTTAGTTTGAAACTTCAAAAAATAAAAGACACTAAAGTATTTTGATACAAAATATTACGCCTTTCCATAACCTTATCAAATAAAAATTACAAAATACTTATTTGTGTTTGAAATATGTATTATACCACACAATTTTAGCAATCTTCATAGCTGAGCATGATTGATTACCCTGTTTTACCTGTTTATCATTGTAAACTGACATAATCTGTACTGTAAAAGTTGATATACTGTACAAATAAAGGTGACTTTAGTGGACCATGCAGTATCTTACCAGTTCAAACCTTGTAAATTACACATGTATATACAGTAATAACATGAAGTTGAGTATGGCTTTGAACAAATTCTACATTTTTTAAGCTTGTAAATAAATAGTAATACATTTTTATATTCTTAGGACAATGATATTAATATGTTGTAAGCTAGGCGAAAAGATCCTCAAAAGTGTAAAAATGAAATAAATGTCTGTCACTTGGAGCAATGCTTGTACCTTCTGTTCTTTTTATAATTCCTTTACAACCATATGGTGAGACAAATATCCCACATTGCCCTTCTATTAAAGAGGCTGTTGGGGTCAGGCAGGGGAAATGGATGACACAGTGCTGGGACAGAGTAGTGAGGTTATAATGACTTAAAAGGAGAGAGTGGTTTTGGGAAAATCTCTGGAAAACTCATTTGAAATAGGGATCAATACAAGACAGATAAACAAAGACACTATACCGTTTTTAATCGAGTGAACACACAGTATAAATGGCATGCTTGAAGCAAACAGAAAAAAAAACACTTTTATGCTCATCCTTCAAAGGGAATGTATCTGTGTCTGATTAATGGTGGAGGTGGCAAGATTTCTTGCTGCTAACAAGCGAGGTGTTATTTCTCAAAGGTGCCTTCTGGGCAAGCTCACCAGCTCTCCACATCGAGACAACACTGACTATGTGCACCCAAGGGAAAATCTCCCGTGAGGCCTGTCTGCGAGGGAGGGCTACCAACATGCAAACTTTCTCTGTTGTTTATATATGCTGCTGACTGTGTTGGTGGTGAATTTTCATGTGCCACACAGTAATAAACAGAGGTAGTTTTTGTAATGATAACCAATGAATAAATTCAATCTTTGAGGGGGGAAATCTAAATTACTTTTGTTACTATATACAAGAAAACCCAATTTAATGGCCTGTCTTTTTTTAACTGCATTTTTATTTTTATTTATTTTTTACCTGAGAGTCATTTGAGACTATGGAACGTTCTGTAGGTGCCAGGCTGGAGGTTTGGATGGCAGGAACAGGTCTCTGGGTTGAAAAAGCAGGTGCTGAGTGCATGAGTGGTGGACTGTGTCCAAATGCAGATCCTACGATGCCTGGTTGTCGACTGATTAGCTGCTGATGCATTTGCAGTGCTACAGGTGTTGGAGGATATGCAAAACTCAAAGCAGGGCTGTTAGACAAACAAAGAGAGAGAGAGAAAAAAAACAACTTCATAAAAGATTTAAATGAGAGAACTTAAAATTTGTAAAATCTGATGTCATACATTAAAAACTCTTTATTATTATTTTTTGTTATAGTAATATTTTTTACTCTTTATAATACATTGTAACTCAAAATGTTTAAATATTTAAAAGACTGGGGCAACGCGGTGGCGCAGTGGGTAGTAACACAGTAAGAAGGTCACAGGTTCGAGCCTCGGCTGGGTCAGTTGGCATTTCTGTGTGTAGTTAGCATGTTCTCCCCGTGTTCGCGTGGATTTCCTCCGGGTGCTCTGGTTTCCCCAACCAGTCCAAAGACATGCGCTATACAGTAGGTGAATTGGGTAGGCTAAATTGTCCGTAGTGTATGTGTGTAAATGGGTCTGTATGGATGTTTCCCAGTGATGGGTTGTGGCCGAAAGGGCATCCGCTGCGTAAAACAAGCTGGATAAGTTGGCGGTTCATTCCGCTACGGCGACCCCGGATTAATAAAGGGACTAAGCCAAAAAGAAAATGAATGAATGAATGAATAAATTTAAAATGCTGATAAACTGTTAAATCCATATATTTTATGCCATAACCCTAAAATTATTCTAACATGCTGTTTTGGTCCTTTATAAACATCTCCTCTTATTTTCAATGTTAAAAACCATTTTGCTGCTTAATATATTAATAATTTTGGAAATCATTACATTTTGTACAGGACTTATTTTAAATCAATTTTTATATTGTAGCAGTGTTACATGTCTTAACCACTAAAAAAGCCTTATAAAATGTTTTACTCTAAAGAATAACGAAAAGTCCAAACAAAATTTGTGAAATTGCAATGAAAACAAAACAAAAAGTGGCATACACTCATTCATTTTCCTTCGTCCCTTTATTCATCAGGGGTTACCACAGCGGAATGAACCGCCAACTTATCCAGCATATGTTTTACACAGCGAATGCCCTTCCAGCTGCAACCCAGTACTGGGAAACATCCATACACTCTGACTCACACAAATACACTATTCAATTCACCTGTACTGCATGTCTTTGGACTGTGAGGGAAACCAGAGCACCTGGAGGAAACCCAAGCAAACACGGGAGGAACATGCAAACTTTGCACAGAAATGCCAACTGACCCAGCCAGGGCATAAACTCAATGACACAAAGTAAAAAACACAAGAAATACTAAAAAATAATTGGAACACAACGATGGATCTAAATACACAAGGATAATGAACTCAAAAACAATGAGGTCTATGCTAATTAATTACGTATCATGACAACTAGACCAAACAGGTACCCACAACAACTGAAAACATGAGCAATGACAAACATACGGGTTATGGTTATTATTAATAGTCCAACATTTATAAATGCAATGTATTACACTGGTAATCTTAATAAATTAAGACACATAAAACAACAACACATATAAACCTTTTAAGAAAAGCTTATGAGTTCACATAATTAAACTAAAACCAGACTTTCAAAGATAACCTCCTCTTCTATAGACCCTAGTGTCTCTTAATGATATGCCCTGGTGCTCAATAACAGCTATTCTCTGGGGGGTTCCATTCATCGTGGGATATGCTGGTCCTTCCATGTTAGTTCATATGTCACTGGTCTTATTACAGGCAGAGAGGAAATCAATGTAGCCAGACACTCTATGGACGATGTGGTTGATGTTGCTGTCTCATCACTCATCGGGCCTGGATCCTTGCCTGCCACCTTTGTCTCCACATTTGCACAAATGTTATGACTGATTAGCTTACAATATCAATTTACTGATTAATTGCGTTTGTTGTGGGAAAGAGATTTATTTCTATAATATTTTCTCACTCTGAGAACCCCACTCAAACTGGGCAACGTCACTTCCTAAAAGTGCTGGATGTGAGATGTTAAAACAGGCAGTGATGTAAAGTAACTAATTACAAATACTCAAATTACTGTAATCGAGTAGTTTTTATCAGGAATTGTAATTTACTAAGTAGTTTTAAAAATGTGTACTTTTACTTTCACTTGAGTGCATTTTTAGTGCAGTATCGGTACTTTTACTCAACTACTTTCCTTCAACCTGCAGTCATTACTTTGTTTTCTTGTCTATGGGGATTAGAAAAATCAGTCCTGTGATTCCCGTCCAATCAAATCGCACATTCAAGGTAGATCGCATCATAATGAGCTCAAGACATGAGTGATTTATAAATGCAGCAAACTGTTTGGAAGCATTAAAGTGTCCAAGTAGATGTCCAAAATCTTTACACGCATTGACTTAGAGACTGTTTAGATGCATGTAACTGATGAGAAGATTATGGATTTTTAATGTATGATGACCAAAATGGCCCAGCAGGCACAAGACAGATTGACTTTTTAGCCTAACGTCATTGACGTTGCTTTTTTTTGAAAATGAAAATCGTGTTGAAGTCAGAACTCAGTGTCAGGCCAACGTCAATGTCCAACCTAAAACCAAACAAATATCAACGTCTGATGATATTACAGTTTGACGTTGTGTGGACGTTATCACTATGACGTCTATCAGACGTTGGATTTTGGTTGCCATACCTAACGAATAAATGTCAGTATTTGACGACAATATAATGTTGGTTTAAGATGTTGGCTCGACGTTGGATTTTGGTCCAACCAAATATCAATGTAGTTTGACGTCATTATTGGACATCACAATAACATTGTCCTTAGACGCTGGCTAGACCTTGAATTTTGGTCACCTGACATCACAACCTAAATCTAACCTAATATTAACATTTTATGACGTTGTGTGCCTGATGGGCGGTAACTAAATACACTACAGAATGTTACGTTTACACACACATACACAAATTACATGTAAATACATCAGCTTTCTACAGCGTATTACTCACTACTCGCTACTCGAGTACTTTTAAAAGGGCTACTTTTTACTCATACTTTGAGTAATATTTACAACAGATACTTTTACTCTACTTGCACTACATTTTTAATCAAATAATAGTACTTTAACTTGAGTATGATTTTTCAATACTCTTTTCATCACTGAAAACAGGAGATACATCATTAAGGACACTAGCACAAGACTCTCATATTCCCCTCTCCATGGTAGATTTATCCTCTATTTTGATAGTGTTACCAAGCAGTTTAAATGTTAAATCATGAATTCAGACATGCTGAGACATCTGCAAAACTTTCTGTTTATTATCTTATGAACTCACAATTCTCTTCTTTATCAGGGGTGACCACAGTGCATTAAAATGCCAATTACTCTGGCATAGTGATGCAAACCCCAGTGCTCAGAATATCTCTGCCATTCACACACACTACAGTTTAATTTTTTTTTTACTTTGTCCAATTCACCTAAAGCACCCGAAAAAAGCACACAACCAAGGTAAGAACGTACAAACTCTGCACAGAAATGCCTTTTGGCTCAGGAGGGACTTGAACAAAGGAAGCTGTGAGGCGACAGAGTTGACATTCTGCCCCCATTAAACATCTATTGTAGTACTAATAGAAGAGGGCAAGTTGCATGTGTAATTGAAAGGTTGCAGGTTCGATTCCCAGTCCTGGCAGGAATTGAAGATGGTGTAGAGAATTAACCACACTTTCTCCGTCTTGGATAACCAGCTGAGGTGCCCCTGAGCAAGGCACCTAACCCCTAATTGCTCCCAGGAGGCTGGAAGCAACGTCTGCTCGTTGCTCCAAATGTAAGATGAATGTGTGTGTGTGCTCTCACTTTTTAATAATGTCACTTCAATTTTATTAAGAATGGCATGGTGGCTAAGTGGTTATCATGGAAGCCTGAAGGTCACTGGTTCGAGTAGCGGACTGGGCCAAGAGGCTTTTCTTTGCAGAGTTTTTATATTCCTCCGTTTCTGGTAGGTTTCCTCCAGGTTCTTCAGTTTCCCACACAATTCCACAGACATGCAATATAGGTGAATTTGATTAAATACATTTTGTGAATAAGAGAGAGAGTGTGTGTGTGGTGTGTGTGTGTGTGTGGGGGGGGGGGGGGGGGGGGGGGGGGGGTTCTCAGAACTGACAGTTGATACCAGCATCCGCCAGTAAAACCAACCCAGGCTCATTCTAAAAAACGTACCCCTATATACATTTATGGAGAAAGCAAAATACATCTCAGGAGCTAGGTTTTTTTGCAGTTTTTGTTTTCGCGAATTCCGCCAGAGGCCGCTGTGTACACTTTTTTTTTAGATCTTTCAAATTTCTCTCACGAGTGGCATTCGCGCCTGCTGCTCTCACGTAAATCCACCAGAGGCCGCTGTTGACTAACTAACTGACTGACTGACTGACTGACCAACCGACCATCTGACCATCTTTACCAGACTCGAACTCCATTGTTGTGGTCAACTCCGCTTTGCATCTCAAGTACACCGATGTACGTGTCGAGCTACTAGACAAACTGGTAACAGTGGAAAAGCCGTCCATACAGAGGTAAGCAGCTGGTAAGCGAGAAAAGGAACGGCGTCATACCGCCTTGTATCATTTGTTTTAAAGACGAAATGCAGCCATACATAGCTCTGGCTACATAATTCGCGATCTCCAGAAACGTATATAGGGCTACGTTTTCAGAATGAGCCTATGTTGAGTAAAACATATGGAAGTAACCAGCCTTTCATTCCAGTGTGGCAACCCCTTATAAAACAGGGAATAAGTCAAAGGATTGTGAGGGAGTGAGTGAGTGAGTGAGTGAGTGAGTGAGTGAGTGAGTGAGTGAGTGAGTGAGTGAGTGAGTGAGTGAGTGAGGGAGGGAGGGAGTATGTGAGTGAGTGAGTGAATGAGTGAGTGAGTTTCCTATTCATTGTAAGATTCAAAGTAGAAAAAAATACAATGTCCACAGAAATATTAAACAGCATATTACACAACAAAAAAATTAAATAAATAAATAAATATTAATAAACTATTACTGATGTTTGTACCAAATGTTTGCAGTCCAACTGGCTAATCACCATCTGAATATCTCACTGATGTGACAAGTGCTTCATTATCCATTTAAAGTTTGCCTGAACTCCTGTTATGAACTGACCCATCTAACTGAGAGCCATATAAGTCAGACATGAATGATTCAGCTGCTAAAACTAACAAAATGCATACTTAGGCTTAAGGACAGCCCTCAGCTTAAGAACAGCCCTCAATTTCACAAAAGACAAAGTGATATTTTTTTTCCCACAACATTTTCCACAACAGATCCTCTCTCTTTCCCATTAAAGCTTCTGCTACCTTCCTCAGTCCGGACTTCCTTCCCCTACCCCCTCTTCATGACCCTTTCATTTGTCATTCCCCTTCCTCTCCTCGTTTCCAGAGTGAGCGATTGCGTGGCGGCAGTGTTAGGGTAAAGCTCTCCGCCGCTGATGGAGAGAACATTAATCAGGTGATGCATATCAGACAGACGAGTATGAGGGAGGAGGGGAGGAATATGTTCACACGTTTCCTCTTAATAGCGCTCTCTATGTTCCCTCGTTTATATCCCCATCCAGAGTTCATTCATCACTTCACTGGATGTGAATTGTCCACTTTCAGTACAGGATGCTTTTCCTCTCCATTTCTTTTTTTCAGAAACTCACTCACATATTTTTTTTGCCTCTAGTCTGTCTTGTCTGTCCTTATTTTCATACTTGCTACAGGTTCACAGTTTGGATCAGCATCAATGGAAATAAATAAAGAATTTAGGGTAAATCACCTGTCAAGTAACTGATATAGTATAACATGATGTGAGAAACACAACAATCTGTCCAGAAGAAATTCATTCATTTCCTTTTCGGCTTAGTCCCTTCATTAATCTGGGTTATCCAGCATATGTTTTACGCAGCTGCATCCCATCAATGAGAAACATTCATACACACTCATTCACACACATTCACTACGGACAATTTGGTAACACTTTATTTTGATGGTCCATTTGAGTATTAGTAGACTGTCTGCTTAATATCTGTTGACACAGACATTTAACAGTCCTTCAACAGACATTTAACTGACTATAAGAAACTTTGCAATTACATGTCAACTTACACTAACCCTAACCCCAACCCCAACCCTAACCCCAACCTAACAGTCTACTTATAATCTAATGATAATTAGTTGCAATGTAACTTAAATTCAACAAACGGACCGTCAAAATAAAGTGTGACCAACAATTTAGCCTACCCAATTCACCTATACCACATGTTTTTGAACTTGTGGGGGAAACCGGAGTACCTGGAGGAAACCCACGCCAACAAGGGGAGAACATGCAAACTCCACACAGAAATGCTAACTGACTCAGCCGAGGCTCGAACCAGCGACCTTCTTGCTGTGAGGCCACCGTGCAGCCCTCCAGAAAAAATATATTTTCTTAATTAATTTTTGTACATACCTGATAGTTCCAGCAGATAGGTGTCCATAAGATCCACTGTTGGATGAGCTAGAGCGGGAATTATTAAGGATAGTGACTAGAGAGTTGGGTGAGGTGCGAATCATGGCCTGCAAGTCAAAACTGGGGTCAGACAAGGAAGGGGAGTTGGGAATGGGTCTTTTCCTGCTGGGCCGGTTTATCAGCCTTGGACTAGGAAATCTAGAACCTGAGGAAAAAATTAAAAAGTACACAAGAAGATTATTGTTAAGTTAAATTAGTTTAAAATATTTTCAATTTGATGCATTTTTCCAGAAATTTGTTTATGCATTTAATTGTGAACCACACATAAAGATTTACTGACCAAGCGCATTTTGAATCAAATTGATTCATCATGGACCATGTATTTACAATGACCACATTTCCTGCATTCCATGTATTTAACAGTCACATTAACATAACTGTGGCTGCTATTTGGCAGCATCACAGCAATATTGAATCATGTTTAATTAGGATGAATAGCATGTTAGCGTTGAATGGAACTGCACTGAGTTGTTTTTGAAAAGCTTTTACTAGAAAGCAGTTCAAAGGCAGACAGGCCCTCAACTCACACACAATGACTGGCACCTACAGATTAAGAAATGACTTTTGTTGTCTTTTCACTGGCGGATGTCACAAACATGAAAAAAAGAAGAGAAAAATGGAGAGAGAACTGAGAAGGAGGAGGGGGAAGAGAAGAGTGCGCGTGGATGGAATGGTGGTCTTTTGTTGTGTGGAGTGACACAATGACTTTATGACTCATATTTTTTCTTTCTTTCAGTTGTTTTGTACTTTTTTTTAACAGAAAGCAAACAAAACAAGATTACACTCATTTCTTTCTTTCTTTCTCTCCCTCTCTCTCTCTTTCTTGTTTGACACATTCGGTGATTACAGGGTCTGTCATTCAAATTTAAATCAGCGTGTGTGTTTGTGTGTGTATTCCCACATTTGGAACATCTTTCACATTGTTGACATTCTGCTTAGAAGTGCGATTTAAGTCTTAGAATAGTTGTGATGTGTGAGGTACAATGTAAACTGGGACAATCACAAACCTGTGTAGCTATACACACATCAATACATAGATAGATGAACATTATGCATGGATATAACACATATCCTAAACTCCAAGATTTCCTTAACTGGTTTTAAATCAGCAATTATGCTTATGGCATACTTGTCTATAGTTCAGCAGACAGAATTAATTGAAAACATACAGATTTAAAGATATTATATGATTATTTCTAGCTGTCTTCAGTTCTCAGATATTTCAACATAAATATCTGCCTTAGTTTCTTTTAAAAGTACAGATCATAAAACACAGTGTAAATAATTATTTTCATCGTCCTTATCTTTTTTAAATCCACTTAGGGAATGCTCAATTGAGAGGGTTAAAAGGTGCCTAAATAGAGCAATACATTGGCCATTCTATTGATCTGAACATTGTATGGGAAATATAGATTACCTTGGTGGTATCCATACGATCAGTATTTAATGCTTTTGGCCAGTATTGTATAGAATTGTATTGTATGCCCTGTGGTGCATGGGGCCCCCCGCTTCTTTAGGAGGCTCTGGCGCAGGACATTAAAAGGCATTCACAAACCACATATAATGTTTTTGCTTAGAAAAACACAAGACACAGGAGTGGAATTTGGGGACAAAAAATCTCTCAATTTGAGCAGGTTTTCTGCATGCTGTACAGAAACTCTGAATGAACAGGGGTTCCAAACAAAATTTAAACGCCTTTCAAGCACTTTCCAGGTGAATTTTCAAACTTTCCAGCACTTTGAAATTAACAATTACATATTTATTAGCTTATTGATACTTCATTACATTATATCAGATGCTATTTGTTGTATTATTCTATATTATAAAATAGTATTCTAAGGAAGATTTTTGACTGTCATTTACTCTCTTTTATGTAATTTATTCACACTTTAAATGTGACTTTCATGTATCTTTCATCCTAAATTTATATATATATATATATATATATATATATATATATATATATATATATATATATATATATATATATATATATATATATATATATATATATATATATATATACATACTGTATATTAAATTTGAAAGGGGGCAGATGAAAAAGACTCCAGAGTTTATAAACATAAATGATTAGGAAAGCAACAGAACTACATTGTCAAGCAGTTTAAAAAGTTTAGTACTTTTTTTCCAAAATCTAAGCACTTTTCAAACCTTGGAAACAAAAGATTAAAATGCAAGCATTTTTAAGGTTTACCAGGACCCATACAAACCTTGAACAGAGAGCATGTGGGAGAAAGGAGAGGATTTTTCAACATGTATCAATTTATTTGAAACGTCAGAGGAACACATGATCCAAGCATACTGTTTGCCAAGCATGTTATTTTGATTCGCAAGACTTGGTTTACCAAACTTCTTGCAACCCTTGATTTTTGTCCTCCGGTTCTTTTCGGTGTACTGTGGCTTCTTTAGCTGGAACTTAATGGTCCACATTTTGACCTAAATCATCAGTAGTCTTAAAGTCACCAATTAAAATTGTGAAGAAACACATAACTTGTGACATGTCCTAAACAGTGATGTGTTACATCGTGCTAGGAGGGCAGAATTTTGAAAAAAGCCTAATTAGGATGACAATATGCTCTGTTTTTCTTTAATATTTAGTGTCTCAAGAAATAATCTAGCTCATAGCAGAACAATTTACCCTCCATTCACAATCTGTTATCAATTAATGTGCAGTAAGATTAGCCTGGATGAGAAATCCTGCTGAATACACTTGCCCATGCAACCCTAGTTTTCTTAGTCAGCATGTGATCACTTCTCGCTGTACCTGAACTGTTAAATATACAAATAGTTGATGTTTTGTTAGACATTTGATTGCATTTTGGCACTGTTCAGGAATTGCACTCTCTCCTTGCCCTGTTTAGTAAAACTGGTCCTAAGTGTTGCATTTATATTCTGTCATCTTATTCTTTTAGTCTATTTTTAAAACAAAGAGTAGTCTACTGACTTATTTCCTTAGCACCAAAGCCTGTTAAGCTACATTAAGGGTAGTTTTTTATGTGCTTTTTTAATATATTTTTTAGTTTTGCTTTTTTTGCTTTTAACAACTTTGGATATGTCAATATTCTGGCTGTTACAAAAAGAAACAGGTGGTAGGATGCATGGTCCCACTGTTAATTATGTACAGAGTTCACAAAATTAGGAATAAAAGAAGGACTGGAGTGCCAGTACCAGGATTGGGTGTTCACTGCTGAGCCCCCTTAGCTGTCAATTCAAGTCAGTAACAAATGAGTGCAGCAAACCTAAACCTCAATAAAACGATCTCTTCCTTGACTTTGGCAGATCAAATAGTCTCAAGACACAATTTGGCTTTAAATTATTAGAGCCAGCATGAAAAGGAGCGTGAAAACAAATGTGGCCACACTTCACTTTCACTTTTATATTAGGTGCTTAATGCAGATGCAGAATTCAATCAACTTTGGCTAATTACAAGATAATGTGCTGAATTCAGACACATACTGTCATTTTTTTGTTAGTCTGTTATTCTCAAAGTAATTACAATGATGTGAACAATAATGTGAACTGAGTTCTAAAAGTACAACCGTGATATAACCCACCCCCGATATTAACAAACCGTACTAGATAACCCAGCTATCCTCATTCACTACCCCTCTTAGAGTCTAAATATCATAAAAGAGAGCTTTTAAGTGTTAATTTAGCTGGCGTGGAACACACATTGCTAAAACAAGATGAGTAATTACCCAGGGCTGATCACAGGCGATTTGAAGTAGGGGGGATGAAAACGTCTCCATTTGAAAACGATGGCCTTAATTATTTTGTTTTAGTCCATTAATCTTGAACAGTGCAACAGAAGAAAGGATTTCTCTGGTGATGAATAGTGGGACATTCCAATTCATACTTAATAGCAATTAATTTTCTGATACCCATGCAAGTTTGGCTAGTTTTAATTAGTTTGTGAGGAACATGAGAGTGGCAAAGCCAGTGACAGGCTGACGAAATCTATTTGCATCAAAGACTAACAAGCAAGTCCATCTGACCTCTCTTTGAATTTCCTATTTCCACTTGAAAATAACTCATTTGCATACATCTCACCTACCCTCCTTATTTTTTAATAAGATGAGAGATCAATTTAAATAGTTTAACTATGTAGAACTGCCTGGGGGTTGGAGGAATGCGGGCATGGAGGACGAAGGCTGACCATTTACTACCTTTTAAAAAGTAAATAAATTTAAAAAAACAAATAATCAAAACACTTACTTTTGAATTGCTTTTTTATGTATTTTGGGTATGCATACGTAGCTTCAGGCTGAAGCTACCTTGGTGTATGTGATAGGTGGATCCCACAGACATAAGAAGAATGCATGCAACACTTAAATGAAAAACTGAGTGAGGAGAGTGAAGAACCTACTTTCCATAGCCTGCAGGTATTCCATATGAAGGGCACTGCTTGCAGGCCCTGTTGTGGACCCCACTGAGGGAATTATGTCAGCGTAGGGGCTGCGGTGACCAGCAAGCAGGGCCATTTGGTGGTAAGTACTCAGCTGTGGTTAAACCAGTGTGATGTGCTGAGAGGTCAGAAAAGAAAGAAAGAACATATGTATATCAGTAATTTGGTGAAAACAGTACGGTTCAGAAGTTTGGGTCACCAAGAGTTTTTTAATGCTTCTACTTCATAATATTTTCATTCAGAAAATATGCAATAAATTGATCAGAAATTGTAGTAAAACTTAAAATAAATTCAGATTTTTCTTTTCATCAAATAATCCAGCAAAATAGACATTGTAGGCTTCTAAAAAATCAACTTTGTTGTTATCACATATAGAGAAAGACCAGGAATGGACGTAACAGGTAGATTGTAACACGTAACACTTCAGTATCTTCAGTTAGGAACTAGTTATAAATAAACTGATTTTTCTTCACAAATGCTTAAGTTAAGACTTATTCCACATAAAAAAAAAAAAACAGTCCTGGACGGCACGGTGGTCCAGTGGTTAGCACTGTCACCTCACAGCAAGAAGGTTGCTGGTTCGAATCCTGACTGGGCCAGTTGGCATTTCTGCCACAACCCAAAGACAAGCAGTACAGGTGAATTGGATAAACTAAATTGGCCATAGTGTGTGTGAATAAGAAAGTGTATGGGTGTTTCCATATTGGGTACTGGGTTACTGCTTGAAGGGCATCTGCTGCGTAAAACATATGCTGGAATAGTTGGCGGCTCATTCCGCTGTGGCGACCCCTGATAATCAGGGTCTAAGCTGAAGGAAAATGAATGAATGAAAAACAATCCCAGATGCAACTAATTTAGTGTTCTAAGGGCGACTTAACAGTTGAAAGATGGTGCTAAAACAATATAAATTAAGATAATGAAATGTGTTTTTAGCTTGATCGCCTCCCAGCAAGATGGTTGCTGGTTTAAGCCTCGGCTGGGTCAGTTGGCTTTTCTGTGTGGAGTTTGCATGTTCTCCCCGTGTTCGCATGGGTTTCTTCCAGGTGCTCCAGTTTCCCCCATAAGTCCAAAGACATGGGCTATAGGGGAATTGGATAAACTAAATTGTCCATAATGCATGTGTGTGAATGAGAGTGTATGGGTGTTTCCCGTATTTTACCTTTTCTGTTGTATTAGGATGTAAGATATAAATTAATAGGATATATGAACCAACAGAAATTAGTTTTATTTATTTTGTCTATTAACTTTTATTTTTTTTTGACAAATCAGGTATCAAACTATTTCCACATCAGCTATTTTTAAGAGTAGCTACTAAGCAGATGCATACAATAGGGTATATGCGGAAGTATGTGGAAGAACTTTTAATTTGTCAGTAACCTGGGTCTAGCGCTTCCGGTGAACTGTATGCCATTACAAAATCGGCATGTTTAAGGTCTGTTTTCTATAAAAATCAATGATCTCCATTGGCTGAGTGATAGCCGATATAAAGTGGGTCTCACAATGTACAAGAAGCACTTCATTAATTAAAATTTTTCCCTGCCATGTCTTTCAAATATGAACATTTATTTCACCTCAGTATATTTAATGGAGCTTCATGCGCTAGGCTGCTAATCCTGACGGGCGCGTGCGTGTAAACGGCTTTTTGTCTCATTTTGTCCTTGATCAACTGAACGCTGAAGTCTATTTAAATGATTATATTTTAATTACATTATCGATGCTGTAAAAGAAAAAAAGGTATAAAATGAAAAAAAGTCACAATAACCGTTCACCAGACGTTTATCAGTATGGAAAGAAACACTAGCTCTGCATATACCCAATTCATCTGATCTGTTGATGTGATTAACAGCAATTGAGTTAAGGTTTAAACAAGTAACACAAGTTTCTCTCAGAAAGTTTGTAAAGCACTCTGAAGAAAAGCTAACTAAGGTCATGCCAGTAACAGCTAGATTTTCCTCTTGTTCCGACAGTATGTCTACGCACATGACACAAGTTAATTAACGTGACATGAAAATTGCTCGGATGCAGTGTTATAGGACATGATTCTCTCTCTCTCTTTCTCTCACTTGCTTTCTCTCATAAGAGCTTAATAATGATATGAGATGTAAATATTTGCTATAAAGGGGTGGCGCAGTGGCGCAGTGGCGCAGTCGCCTCACAGCAAGAAGGTCGCTGATTCGAGAATCAGCTGGGTCAGTTGGTATTTCTGTGTGGAGTTTGCATGTTCTCCCCATTTTCACATGGGTTTCCTCCGGATGCTACGGTTTCCCCCACATGCCCAAAGACATGCGCTATACTGTAGGTGAATTGGGTAAGCTAATGCCAAGTTTAGACTGCTTGATTTTCAAAGTAGTCATGTCACAGATGTTTTCACACTGCATGACTATCTGGGCTAGCGTTCCATCGGTGCTTTGATTACACTGCAAGATGTATGGGGGTATAAAATGTACTTATTTTGCTCACCTGGCTTTGAAGGGAGCAATTTCTCTTTTTTTAATTTTCGACCCGGTTGTGTGTATTGCACAGATGACACGTCAAACAGACACGATGCTCCTGCCAAATTTCCAGGAGTTTTTCCTCAATTTCTTGGGTCCAAATAAACTGAAAAGAAACGCTTTTAATTTCTTCCCCAACCTCCCGCTGGCCTGCAGGTACCCAGTAGTGAATGCTGCCCTCTCATTGGCTGTAGGTAATTGTTGATGTTATTTTCAATCAGAACTCATTTCACACGGCATGATTTGAATCGCCGACAGCTCCAGATATTTAGCATGCCAAATATCTCACGGGTGTCGGCAATCTCCGATTGCGTCTTTGATAGTTCAAACTGTGTGATTGTCACACGTGAACGACCACCGATTTGCCTGTGATTTCAGGCATTTGTCTGTGATTTCTCAAAACCTGTCGCCGAGTTAAAATCGGGGCTAAAATCATGCAGTTATCATATCATCAATCATATCATACAGAGTTGATTGTTAAGTGAGTTTATCTTCCTGATAACAGAAAGATAAACTCAACAGATCGGCTAGTATAACCACACACACCTCATGAATTCAAGCTGACAGCTCCCAAACACTTTTTAAAATGTTCAAAATTGATAGAGAGCTTGTAAGCCACTTGACTTGGCTCACAATTTATTCTCACACGATAGGAGCCATGACCATAAAAGCACCAACAATTTCCATTTTGTAACACCTTGAAGCACACAGGAAGGCAAAGGGTCGCAGGATTTATCAAACACGAAGATTTATTTACAAACACTCACTTGGAAGGACATCGATAATACAGGAGACACAGGAATAACAAGGGTGACAACAAGACACAACTGAGAATACCGGACGATGAGCTACATGAACACAGGGACTTAAATACACAGGAGATGATTAAACTGATTACATACAGGGGTGAGACACAGGTGGAAATAATGAACATTAACAAATGGTGGGAACTGGAACAAAGGGGTCACATGATGAAAACAAACACACATGGAGAATGAGAACATGGGGGAAGATCACATGACGAAGACAAGGAACACAGGACCTGACACATAATGGCTGTTTCTCAATATGCGTTCTTCAGTGGTCTTGCGTCCTCGTGTTCTTGTGTAACAACATCATCAGCTGCCAAAGTTCAGTTCCAATATTCGAGACCGCAAGAACAGAGGATGCGTGAAACTTCTCGGATGTGTTCTTGATATCGAGGACGCACTGATGCAGACTTGAGAGCCGATCACTTATTTACCTCAGGAGTTTCCCTAAACGAAACGGTGAATATAAACATTACCATGGACATCTTAATAAAGGAATAAACACATTAAGGGTGTTTGTTTGCTGAAATTTGTATTAAATTCTATTTTATTTATATTGTGCAACTATATTTAGAATGTTTTTATGCTTGATATATATTTTGAAAAGGGGAAAAACAATAAATCGTTGTATGAATGCTGAAATGTTTAAAAAATTTTCCATTTAAAACGCGTGAAGGTCACATGACCATCAGGAAGAACGCAGCATCTCATTTCTCACAGGACGCGTTCTCTGTTCTCGTGGTCTCCCGAGTTCGTTCTTCAGAGGACACCTGGCAAGATCGGTCTCCACAAGAACGCAAGTCTGTTCTCTGCGTTCTTGGAATTGAGAAACAGCCATATGACTTCTGATGGAAATTGAATCTATTACGAGCTCATACAACAGCAACAATTGCACTGTGTAAGCCTGCCTTTAGCGCCACCACTGTTTGAAGAAAGAAGAAAAAAAAAGCCAGTCACACTTTATTTTGATGGTCCGTTTGTTGAATTTAAGTTACATTGCATCTACATGCCAACTAATTCTCATTAGATTATATGTAGACTGTTAGGTTGGGGTTGGTGTTAGGGTTAATGTAAGTTGACTTGTACTTGCAAAGTTACTTATAGTCAGTTAAATATCTGTTTAGCAGCAGTATCAACAGATATTAAGCAGACAGTCTACTAATAATCAAATGGACCATCAAAATAAAGTGTTACCAAAAAGCCAAAGGAAGGTTGGATTAAGTGTTTGACCTGTCCTCTGTGGGTCCTCCAAAAGAATGAATACTATAATGGAAACCATATTGAGGTGTTGTGCCAACCTGAAGTGCAAAAAACGAGTCACTTTAAAGGGCCCTTTAGAATCAAGGATTTCAAAGGGCACAATTCATGGACACTTTGGGCCACCATGATCCTTTGTGCAGGGAAGTTGACTGTCACACACTGTGTTCCATTCGGAAAGGCTCATCCCTATGCTCTAATCCCTTTGAAGCAGTCACTTCGGAGTGTAAACCCTTTGAAGTGATTCGGGCATAGGAATGAGCACTTCCAAAAGGAACAAAGTAATCGTGTTCAGATGTTGAATCTGATGCACAATTGAACATTTTATTCAGCATCTTTGTAGCACAGAGATATACAGCCGTCTTACTTAAGTGAGTGTTATAAAATAAAAAATAAAAACTTGCAAATGGATTTTTGTCATAATCTTTATTCAAAACCTTTATTGTTCTGTTTCTTCGCAATTACTCGTTTCGGCAACACTTTATAATAGCTGCACACTATGAATCATTTATTAATCATTAGAAAATAGTCAAGTCATCGTTCGTCAAGTATTAAATCTAAATTAATAAACATTAGGCAGTTTATAACTACAGCTAAAAATGCTGTATTCTTGACTAATAAGCACACGTATAATGTGACCAGGTAATGTAATGATTGTATTTGCATATTTTGTTAGTGATTATGTTTCATTATTAAATTAACAATTGCATTATTTACAAACCATTTATTGTTGGTTTAGTACCTACTGATGGTGTAGTAATATTACCTTGGTGGTTTTTTAAGATAATTAAGAATGAGTAAGTAAATGATTAATGAACTATTTAAATTAACATTTAATATAACATTTATATCTTATTATTCAGGCACATACACTATAAAAAAATGCTGGGTTTTGTGTTGGAGCAACATAAAGAAAGTAAGTTAACTTATTTTTATTTAGTTATTTTTTTTTACTAATTTAAGTGGATTGACCATAAAACAATTAAGTTGTGGCAAAAAAAACCTCTAGAATTGTGTTGTTCCAGCTCATTTTAAATAAGTAGTCTGAACAAACAGAAAACGTAATTTTCTGAGTGAAGTAATAATTATTTTGTACGTTAATGAACATTAATAAATGTAAATACGTAAAACTCAAAACTCAACTTCATGCAGTCTTGTGACCACATCTAAATGGAGGACAATTTATGCTTTATAAATCCCTTTGAAATGACAATTAAAGTCTCATCATCAAATGAAAAATAAATCTTTGCAATGTTACATAAAAATAACTGAATGACTGAATAACAAGTGGGTCAACAAGTGGGTCAAATACAATATTTGTATTGCACACAATAAGTGTACACCACCAGCGTAGCCAGATGCTGAACAAGAATTTATGCTCAGCGTGTTTTAAAAGCTTTGACAGTTGGAGAAGTTCTCACAGCTCAATGTTTTAGCACACACAAAAAAACACTTAGGTGGACAACAATGTATAGACAAGCTTGTGTTTATTTCTTTATGTACAGAAATGAGATTGAAGGGAAAATGACAAAAGAGATGGTCAGTTAAATTTGTCCACATTTTTGTACTGGTAGAGTGTGGGGTTAGTCTATATTAAATTTATTCATTTCATTGAATTCATTCATTTTTTTTGGCTTATTCCCTTTATTAATATGGGGTTGCCACAGCGAAATGAATGGATGCCCTTCCAGCTGCAACTCATCACTGGGAAACATCCATACACACTAATCCACACACATACACTACGGACAATTTAGCTTACCCAATTCACCTATAACGCATGTCTTTGGACTGTGGGGAAAACTGGAGCACCCGGAGGAAACCCACGTGAACACGGGGACAACATGCAAACTCCACACAGAAATGCCAACTGGCCCAGCCGGGGCTTAACCAAGCGACCTTCTTGCTGTGAGGTGATTGTGCTACCCACTGCGCCACCGTGCTGCCCTCATTTTATTTAATGTATAGGTTTTTTTGTTTGACACCATGTTAAAACTAAAACGTATCTTTTATTTGCAGTTTAATTTGAAGGCTCATCCCTAGGCCTAGTGCCAGTTATTATTGTCCATAAACAGATTTTTTTTCTTTCCTTTTTTTTCTTCTTCCAATGTTTAATTTTAGGGCTCGTCCTTTGGGCTGACTGTGTTTGCAGTTTTCTACATTATTTTTCTTAAGCCCTGTCGATTTGCTGTATTTGCTGTTTGCATATTTGTTGTGTTTAATTTAATTCATTTATATATTTGATTTACACAAATATTTAATAGCTAAGGGATTTTTAGTTTTTTTTTAAATTATGTTAAAAATATTTTAACTAATTTTTAAAAACTATATTATTTTAAGTCATTTACATGTGATATATTTGTTTTAGCATCTTTACTAAATGATATTGTTAGCAAGTTCATAAGTTGTAATTTGTGTGAATGTTTTCCCTTTTATTTTTTTAACAAATTATAAATATTCAGCAAAGATCCATGTGTGTGTTTTTTCCAACACAATTATAATCACATAATTTCTGTACACTGTACAACAATGTTACAAATTACATTCTTTCTCAACCATTTTCTCTGCTTTTCCTTAAGAATGCCTTAAATTAATTGAAAAAGGGCAATTAGTCAACCAAAGGCTTTAATAAATGACTACTGGTCGACTAAGAATTTTTTTGTTTTAGCCGGGGACAACCCTAATATATATAAATTACATATATATAAAAATTATATATATATATTACATGCCAATTTGCACATAACAGCTGCACATATTATGTTGTATATAGTAATATACCTCTACATACACTTGTCTATTTGTATATTTGCATTCACTTTTTAAAATATATTTATTATCTGTTTTTTTAATCCTGTCTGTAATTCTGTTGCACTGTAGAAGCTCTGTCACGAAAACAAATTCCTCGTATGTGTGAACATACCTGGCAATAAAGCTCTTTCTGATTCTGATTCTGATATATATACAGGCAGTGCAGAATTATTAGGCAAATGAGTATTTTGACCACATCATCCTCTTTATGCATGTTGTCTTACTCCAAGCTGTATAGGCTCGAAAGCCTACTAGCAATTAAGCATATTAGGTGATGTGCATCTCTGTAATGAGAAGGGGTGTGGTCTAATGACATCGACACCCTATATCAGGTGTGCATAATTATTAGGCAACTTCCTTTCCTTTGGCAAAATGGGTCAAAAGAAGGACTTGACAGGCTCCGAAAAGTCAAAAATAGTGAGATATCTTGCAGAGGGATGCAGCACTTTTAAAATTGACAAGCTTCTCAAGCGTGATCATCGAACAATCAAGCGTTTCATTCAAAATAGTCAACAGGGTCGCAAGAAGCGTCTGGAAAAATCAAAGCGCAAAATAAACTGCCCATGAACTGAAAAAAAGTCAAGCGTGCAGCTGCCAAGATGTCAAGATGCCACTTGCCACCAGTTTTGCCATATTTCAGAGCTGCAACATCACTGGAGTGCCCAAAAGCACAACGTGTGCAATACTCAGAGACATGGCCAAGGTAAGAAAGGCTGAAAAACGACCACCACTGAACAAGATACACAAGCTAAAACGTCAAAACTGGGCCAAGAAATATCTCAAGACTGATTTTTCTAAGGTTTTATGGACTGATGAAATAAGAGTGAGTCTTGATGGGCCCGTGGCTGGATCGGTAGAGGGCAGAGAGCTCCAATCCAACTCAGACGCCAGCAAGGTGAAGGTAGAGCACTGGTTTGGGCTGGTATCATCAAAGATGAGCTTGTGGGGCCTTTTCGGGTTGAGGATGGAGTCAAGCTCAACTCCCAGTCCTACTGCCAGTTTCTGGAAGACACCTTCAAGCAGTGGTACAGGAAGAAGTCTGCATCCTTCAAGAAAAACATGATTTTCATGGAGGACAATGCTCCATCACATGCGTCCAAGTACTCCACAGCTTGGCTGGCAAGAAAGGGTCTAAAAGAAGAAAAACAATTGACATGGCCTCCTTGTTCACCTGACTGAACCCCATAGAGAACCTGTGGTCCATCATCAAATGTGAGATTTACAAGGAGGGAAAACAGTACACCTCTCTGAACAGTGTCTGGGAGGCTGTGGTTGCTGCTGCAAGCAATGTTGATGGATTCTGTCAGCTTTTTGATCCGTTCACCATGGATGGCAGGCTTTTGAGTGTCCTTGCAAAGAAAGGTGGCTATATTGGTCACTGATTTGTTTTTGTTTTGTTTTTGAATGTCAGAAATGTATATTTGTGAATGTTGAGATGTTATATTGGTTTCACTGGTGAAAATAAATAATTGAAATTTGTATATATTTGTTTTTTGTTAAGTTGCCTAATAATTATGCACAGTAATAGTCACCTGCACACATAGATATCCTCCTAAAATAGCTAAAACTAAAAACAAACTAAAAACTACTTCCAAAAATATTCAGCTTTGATATTAATGAGTTTTTTGGGTTCATTGAGAACATGGTTGTTGTTCAATAATAAAATTAATCCTCAAAAATACAACTTGCCGAATAATTCTGCACTCCCTGTAATGGTGTGAAAAAATGTTACTGATTTCTTTTTCTTTTTTTTTTGGATTTTTATCATACTTCAATATGTTTTCAATTTTCAGACTAATTTAAACTTTAGTCAAATAATATAACACAAGTAAACACATCATGCTGTTTTGAAAAGGTTTTTCATTATTAAGGTAAAACAAAATACAAAGCTACGGAAAAAGTGTTTGTGCACCCTAAAGCTATTAACTGATTGGGCCACCTTTAGCAGCAACAACTGCCATCAAGTGTTTTCAATAACTTGCAATGAGTCTGTTTGCCATGTGAAAGATGCTGACAATGGAGATGAGGATCCACCTGCAGTTTATTAGAAGATAAGTTAGGCAGGCAAATGTCGATCACAGGAGCAAACGGGTACATACAGGTAATTCAAAATCGTGGTCACAAACAGGCGAATGGTCAGTACAGGCAGCAAGGGATCAAAACGAGAGAACAAGGCAAAGGATCAAATCATGGCTAGGCTAAACAAGAGAAACGTGTCGCAATGTTTACAAACAGCATAACAAGACTCAGCCAAGATGTGTGTGTGTGTGTGTGTGTGTGTGTGTGTTCTGTCTTTATAGTCCACGTAATGAATGAATGATGAGCTTTAGCTGTGTGTGTGTGTGTGTGTCTGTGTGTGTGTGTCATCAGTGGAAAACCGAAACAGGTGTGTGTGTGGTTCGTGACAGGATTTGTAGTTCACATGGTGACGGCATTGTAGTCAGAGTGAAAGTGAATGATTCCCAGCGATCTACAAGCCTGGATGGCTGGTGATTGTGACACTGTTACAGCACTGTGGAGGTATTTTGGCCCACTCATCTTTGCAGAATTGTTTATAATTCAGCTACGCCTTTTAAGGTCATGCCAAAGCATCTCAATTAGATTCAGGCCAGGACTTTGACTAAGCCACTCTCAAGGCGGACTTGCTCGTGTGTTTTGCATACGAAATAAATCTAGAAAAACTTTGGCAACAACTCTAAGATACTTTGGTTTTGCCCTCAAAACAGCAACCCGTGCCCTGGATCTTAAGTAAAAAAAAAATGAATTTAGAGGTCTTTAGAATTGCGTACAAAGAAAGTATGTCCAGCTATAGGAGGGCTCTAAAATCCGCCATGGCTAAGCACCCTCCGCAAAACTGATAGAAAAAAACCATAACAATCCTAGATTTTTATTTAACACCATTGATAAATTAACAAATAATCTGTCATCTATGGAACAAAATGTCCTATCGCAAATTAGTAGTGATGACTTCTTGAATTTTTTCAGTAGAAAATATAACATGTTAAACTTTCTGCACTGCCTTATACTTCAGATTCATTAAAAATGGCACTAAATCAAAATAATCTACAGTCCTTAAAAAATATAGAACAGGAAGAGTTAAATAAACTTCTAAATATGTATAAAGCAGCTACATGTATGTTAAAAACAATTCCAACAAAATTACTAAAAGAGTTGCTACCTGTAGTAGGAGAACCTCTTAACATTATCAACTCTTCCTTATCTTAGGCCATGTTCCAAATCCTTCATGTCCCAAATCCATTTCGTTACAAGTTTTACTTGATCACAGTGCTGCATTTGACACCATTGACCACAATATCTTCATATATTGCTTAAATTCTACAGGTGTCCAGGGACAGGCTCTACAATAAAAGTCATACTTAACTGACCGTTACCAGTTTGTAAATATAAATGAACAGCTTTCTCAAGTTTCGCTGGTTGCCCAGCATCCTCTATTAATAAACTTTAGTTAGTGCAAAATGCAGCTGCCAGAGTTCTTACAAGTCTAGAAAATATGATCATACCACCCCAATTTTATCCTCCTTACACTGGCTGCCTGTTACGTTTCGTATTGATTATAAAATATTGCTTCTTACTGTACATATAAAGCTTTAAATAATCTAGCTCCTATTTATTTATTATTTGGTAACCAACCTTCTGTCTTGCTACAATTCAACCCGCTCTTTAAATCAAATCAAATCACTTTTATTGTCACATCATCAGCAGCACGTGTGCTATGATGAGTGAAAAGCTTACGATCTCAAAACTCAGGGCTTCTGGTAGTACCCAGAATAGCAAACTGTGGAATAGCCTTCCTGATAATGTCTGAGGCTCAGACACAGTCTCTCAGTTCAAAACTAGATTAAAGACCTATCTTTTTAGTAAAGCATACGCACAATGCATCACATAACGGTATGATGCATTGTGTGCTCCACACAGGTGAGCAGGATTGACAAACACCTGTAGGACATACTCCTCCTGGCTTAATTCACCAGACATTTTGATAGAAATACTCATATGCTTTACATGTTTGTTTCTATAACTATTATTTTCATTTATAACACTTCATTTTTGCATCTTGTTAAAATACAGTATGAAAAGTAGCTACGCTAATTATTTTCTTTATTCTCTATTTCCACCTGGGGATACTCATCCTGAGGCCCCCAGTGATTGTGCAGCGCCATTGATGCGATCCAAGACCTGTGAAGAAATGATGCCAAAATATCCATAATCCTGGACCAGGCCATATCCTGAGCTGATGCTGTGGTGGTCATGAAGGAGTGGAGTGCATGAGATTGATTCCTGAAAGACCACAGTGACAGACGAGTCCCCGCATTGATCCTGTGGGCCAGCCTGATCACCCGCCGGTGACCTACTCACACCTGCAGTTGTCTACGATGGAACGCCCAGAGTTCTCCAGCCTCCGGCGCCTAGACTGCAGCTCCACACAGGAAGTTTGGCCAGAGGAAAAATGGTTGTGCCTAACAGTGCCTGGTTTCTCTCAAGGTTTTTTTATCCCCTTCACTTCATCAGTTAGTGAAGTTTTTTTTCCTCGCCACTGGCTTGCTTGGATTGGGACTTGTGGAGCTGCGCATCGATGGATTTGCTCTTCAATGTTTGAACTTTCAGCAGTGAAATTTTAAACCACACTGAACTGAACTAAACTGAACTTCAACTCTGAAATCTGGACTTTACTAGAAACTTCTATGTTAAGCGACTTTGACACAATCTACATTGTAAAAGCACCATATAAATAAACATGAATTGAACTGAATTGAACATCAATTGAATTGAAAAACCTACCTGCAAAGTTTACAAACAAATGAATAGTGGAATAAATTACAAGCTAAGAGACAAGCAGAAATTGTTTGGTTGCAATCAACATTATCACTATTGTCAGTCATTCACTCATTTATTTCGGCTTAGTCTCTAATTTACCAGAGGTCGCCACAGCGGAATGAACCGACAACTATTCCATCAGCATATTTTTGCACAGTGGATGCCCTTCCAGCCACAAACCCAGTATTGGAAAACACCTATACACTCTTGCATACACCACACACCATACACTACACGGCCAATTTAGTTTATTAAATTCCCTATAGAGCATGTCTTTGGATTGTGGGGAAACTTGACCTGAGAGTAAAAGTTAGGCATGGCTGAGTATTTTTTTGCTTAACAGATGGTGAGTTCATTGCTAAATAAATATCTTATCTTATAAAATATTTCCCTTTTAAAGAGAGCATGACAGGAAAATAAATGTCTTTAATGGGGTCCTATAAAGTAAATTTGAGTATACTTAGGCATAGTCGAATGATAAGTGATCAGTATATAAAAATTGCCATACCCTGAGCCTCAGACACCATTGTTTTCTCGTTTTCATGTAATTCGAAGAGTGTAAAATCGCTGGTAAACAAATGCCCATCTGAACACTAAGCAGACTGTTACATGACTCACAGAGCATGCCGTCATCAGTTGCATCCAGGCCTGACAGGCAGCCACATCATCAGGAGAACAGTCTCATATGTGGCTCTGGGATCCTTAATATGGATGCCTCAGGCTGCATTTCATAAGACCTAACATTTCCTAGTGAGACACCAATGATAATTTTCCTCCCTTAGTTATTTTTAAGCTTATATTTAACTTACTATGTATGTGGGACTTTTATTTTGAAAACAGAAAGCTCAAATTGTTTACTATGAGCAATGACTGCACGAAATGTGTTCAAACTCTCACTAGAACACAAAATGCATACATATTATACATTCATTCAGCTCCACTACAAAGAGGCATACGGTATGTTTTGTAGCTTTTGTTAATTTATCATGTTTATTGTGAAAATGTATGTTTCAACAAACACATATAGACTGCTAAATCATGTCAGTTCACTCAGCTCAACTGTCATCTGTTCATGCAGAGGTTGATATTAATTCCTGGTTTTCTTTTACTTCATAAGTTAAAAATACAACACAAAATATCTGCATCAGTCAATGTTGTCGTTTAATTAAAATTTTGCCTTAATCCACAACAGATCTCATGAGCAAATACGTTAATGTTACTCTGATGGGTTTAATTAGAGAGTGCGCTCTCTTCATTTAGGTAAATAAACCTCCATTCAGCACAAGACCTAAACGAAATGCCCACCAAGGCTTATCAACAGTGCCTCTTTCAGAGTACAGAGTATGTGTGAGCCCAATGCAGAGAATCATTAAAGCAATGCAGTTAAACACTAGCATATCACTCTATTTTTAACCATAAACCCAATTAATAACAATGAAACACATTCTGTATTAATCCACACAGCGGAAAAAAACGAACTATTTTGAAAACTGACCATGCCACAACCACAAGCTCATCGAAGGAGCTCTAAAAGATACAGGAAAAGTTGCAGGGAGAGATTACAAGTTATTTTGTGAGCTAGAGAAAACAAGGAGGCAACCATTTTAACCACACTTACAGGTTGTGATCTGGAGGAAGAAGAACTGTTCCGTATATGAACTGTGTACTGACAAAGTCCCTGTCAAGGTCTGACAAAATCCAATACATTAATAGTCTTTACAAATTCTCCTTTACACGGCGAATACCTTGTTGCAGAGTAGGTTATTGTATTATCCATCAGAAAAATAAGAGGATCAAACACATCACAAGGCTGGCTTGGCTGTGGTATTGTTGTGAAAATAAACTTTAACCATTTATTCCCTCAGCCGCATCTCTAGCCACCTCACAGTGATAATAATAATAATATTCCTTACATTTATAGCACTTTTCTAGACACTAACATCACTTTACACATTGGGGGGAATCTCCTCATCCACCACCAGTGTACAGCATCCACTTGGATGATGCGACGGCAGCCATATTGCGCCAGACCGCACACCACACACCAGCTGATTGGTGGAGAGGAGACAGCATGATGAAGCCAATTATGATACGGGGATGGTTAGGAGGCCATGATGGACAGAGGCCATTGGGCAAATTTGGCCAGGATGCCAGGGTTAAACTACTACTCTTTTCGAAGGAAATCCTGGGATTTTTATTGACCACAGAGTCGGGACGTCGGTTTAGCGTCTCATCCGAAAGACAGCGCTCTAGAGTCCCAATCGATATACTGGGGCGTTAGGACCCACACAGACCGCAGGTTGAGTGCCCCCTGCTGGCCTCACTACCACTTCCAGCAACAACCTAGCTTTCCCATGTGGTCTCCCATCCAGTACTGACCGAGCGCAGCCCTGCTTAGCTTCAGTGGGTGACCATGTTAGAGTGCAGAGAGCTAGCTGCCGGCACATGATCAGTGATCACTCTTTTTTTTTCATCCTCTCTGGTAATGTTTGAAGGGAAGGGCAGGTTCACGTTTTTACCAAATTTGGCACCAAATATATGGGATTATTTCGTATCGACATCAATATGAACAGGCAAAAGATTTAAAGTGAAGACAATTCATATACTCTCTGTACTCGACTTTCTACTCTACTTTTGTTTACATTTTTTTTGAAAATCAATAGTTTTAAGCACTTTCAGATTAAACCTCAGCTGGATGCTTTTATTCACTAAAAGCAGTTTTACACACTTCATGAAAGGCCATTTTCAAAAACCCATAACAGAGGTTCTTTAAGTATTATATTGTCCTTGTTCAGCGTATATCATGCTGTGTGTTCCTACAAGGAGACTACTATAAGACAACATTATTTAGAAACGCAGCCCTGATTATTTATCCACATTGTACATAAACAGTACTTTAGTAAAGTATAAAATTACATATTTAAAATAAAATAAATGCAATTTGCAATTTTATTTTTAACATTAATAATATTGTACATTATTGTTAAATATATTACAGACCATTTAAAAATCTTTTTTTAAGCAACACTTCAGTAAAACAATTTGCTAACAATATATACATATGCATAAAATGCAAAGTAACAATTGAGAGAGTACACAAGACTGACACAGCTTCTCAATGCAAATATAAAATCAGTTTAGCTGCACAAAGTGTTATGGCTAATTCCTGTCTTCTCCAGAAGAAATAAAAGGAGCAGATGAAAAGATGTCACTGAGGCCTGGACTGAATGCATGGAAAAAGCATCTCTGATTGGTTGTGTGAACCTAGGAAGAAATTCCAAATTAATTCGATGTGGGTATTATGTCTTAAGTAGTGAGGGAGGGGTTAGAGAGCTTCTTTAATTGTCTCTGTTGTTCCGCCCTGCTGCGGCTCTCGCATTGAGCAGTAATGTGCCTCGTTTCTCTGTTCATGTGCAAAAGAGCTTAGTGGAATTTCTAAATGGGAGATGTTGGCATCAAATTTCAGGATTGTCGATGGGGAAAGGCAGGGGCTTGAGTGTTCTGCGTATGGGATATTAGAGTGGCTTTTTATTTATTTATTTTTTATGTATATTCACCCACAACATGATGTGCCACCAGAGCCAGGAGGCATTTTGCTGCTGGAGCATGTTGCAATCTGGGACAATGCAAAAAAACTGGCATTCAAAATGGCTGGAAAACAAGTATAACATACATATATACAGTACAGTTCATAGCTTACATACACACATGCATACACACACAAACATAAATAACAAATAATCAAGCAAACAAACAAACAAACAAATAAATAAATGATGCTGCTTTAGGCTGATTATTTCTTGCTTGTTTATAATGGTTATTAATGTTACTTGAGAAATAACCAGCCTTAACCAGCACAATTTATTTATTTGATTCTTTATTTATTTGATTTTTTGTTTGTTCCACTAGCTGAAGCTGACTTTGATATAGTTGATTGTTCAAAAAGAAGTTTTACTTGTTAAGATGTTTACTTTTTAATGTTGGTGTCCCAAACTCAGAAGTTTGGGACACCATTATCCAAAACATATAATTAATTTTGGTCCTTTAGCATTTATAATTGAGTTCAACAATTAAACTGAACTTTTATATATCAATCCTTCATTAAGTGTGTCTTTTTGTGGTTTGAATACTGTTCTTAGTAGTTTTATAGTTGGATAAAGATACTATAAACATTTTCCCACACATCAAAATAGGTCACATAAAATAAATCAACAAATTTAATTTAACCTGTAATAGCTATCCACCCTGGACTGGTTGAGGTTATGGTCTTCCTTTGACAAATATGGTATATAGCAAAATTTAGCTGGTGTGAAATGGTCCTACTATTTGATGCAGCTGCAGTTATCTGTGGCCTCTGAGAGAGCCCTCTGATTGCCCCACTTTGGTATTTGAGCTTAAGGCTTCAATTAAAAATCCTTGCTTGAGATGTACATGAGGCTGGTATACTGCAGATATTTTTTTTTCAGCAAGCCCTGATGACCCTGTAATGAATTTCCCAGTCCAACTTTACACAAGAAACTAAAATGGATTCCTGCACAAATCATTTCTACTTTCTCCTTTTCTCACCTCTAATGCCCTCTACCCTCTATAATGACCCAAAACTTTACCCCCTCTTATCATAGGATTTGATCAGTAGACTCATCTGATACATTGCATGTTCCTCCAGAGGTCTGATGATACTATACCCATTTCCACTGACTGGTATGGTATGGTACAGGTCGGTACGGGTCACCTTTGTCAGGCTTGGTTTCCACTGCTAAAATGGTACTTTTTTGGGGGCGTGGTGTACGACAGAAAGTTTCAGTTGACGTCATTGTCGCTCGAGAAAATGTCAAAGTAAAGCTGTACGTCGTTCACATATCATATGAGAAGCACTTCTCACAAAACAGATGCTTTATACACATAAATACTTGTGTATCATGTTCATTACTAACCTTTTTATGAACATGATTTGATTATGACTGCAGATCAATGATTACATAAAATAAATAAATAAATGCAACATATATGAACATACAGCCATTTACAGTCTCTGATATGTTACCAATTACAGAAAAACTACACACAGCTTACATTTAGTCCTTATTTGAGTTTAAAACAACATGAAATATAGCCCAGTCAGTGCAAAGTTTGTTATTTCAAATAAAGACAAGCGTGAGCGCAAGTGAGAAAGCAAAACCGCTCACGCTGGGTACCTTTTAAAAGACTGAACTGTATTTGGGTACTTTTAAAAGTGGAAACAGCCATAAAAGCATTCCGAACTGAATCGTACCGTACAGTACCACTCAGTGGAAACGGGCCATTAGACAATGATCAGAGAGTGACCCCAGCCAAATGATCGAACTAAAAAAACTGTTTCAGAGAGAACTAAAAGAGAGATCTTACATTTCTTCCAGAGAGAAGTGCCAAAGACAAATAAACTGATTCTAATGCTAAATGAAGATACACTTTGCCACATAACCAGAATGTCAAACCCATAATTAGATTAAATTTTAGACATAATGATAACAGACATATTTAGAAAATTAGAAGGAATATAGTGGGTAAAAAAAACAAGTCTTGAAGGTACTCACTATCTGCAGGACTAAGGCCCCTGGCAGCAGAGACCATGGACAAAGAGGGACTGCTGTGCAAGGAGCGTATGTAGTCCATGTAGGGGTTAATGTAAGGATTGAAGGTTAAGGTCCTCTCCATTTCTTTTTCAGAAACTCACTCACATATTTTTTTGCCTCTAGTCTGTCTTGTCTGTCTTATTTCATACTTGCTACAGGTTCACAGTTTGGATCAGCATCAATGGAAATAAATAAGAATTTAGGGTAATCACCTGTCAAGTAACTGATATAGTTAACATGATGTGAGAAACAACAATCTGTCCAGAAGAAATTCATTCATTTCCTTTTCGGCTTAGTCCCTTCATTAATCTGGGTTATCCAGCATATGTTTTACGCAGCTGCATCCCATCAATGAGAAACATTCATACACACTCATTCACACACATTCACTACGGACAATTTGGTAACACTTTATTTTGATGGTCCATTTGAGTATTAGTAGACTGTCTGCTTAATATCTGTTGACACAGACATTTAACAGTCCTTCAACAGACATTAACTGACTATAAGAAACTTTGCAATTACATGTCAACTTACACTAACCCTAACCCCAACCCCAACCTAACCCCAACCTAACAGTCTACTTATAATCTAATGATAATTAGTTGCAATGTAACTTAAATTCAACAAACGGACCGTCAAAATAAAGTGTGACCAACAATTTAGCCTACCCAATTCACCTATACCACATGTTTTGAACTTGTGGGGGAAACCGGAGTACCTGGAGGAAACCCACGCCAACAAGGGGAGAACATGCAAACTCCACACAGAAATGCTAACTGACTCAGCCGAGGCTCGAACCAGCGACCTTCTTCTGTGAGGCCACCGTGCAGCCCTCCAGAAAAAATATATTTTCTTAATTAATTTTTGTACATACCTGATAGTTCCAGCAGATAGGTGTCCATAAGATCCACTGTTGGATGAGCTAGAGCGGGAATTATTAAGGATAGTGACTAGAGAGTTGGGTGAGGTGCGAATCATGGCCTGCAAGTCAAAACTGGGTCAGACAAGGAAGGGGAGTTGGGAATGGGTCTTTTCCTGCTGGGCCGGTTTATCAGCCTTGGACTAGGAAATCTAGAACCTGAGGAAAAAATTAAAAGTACACAAGAAGATTATTGTTAAGTTAAATTAGTTTAAAATATTTTCAATTTGATGCATTTTTCCAGAAATTTGTTTATGCATTTAATTGTGAACCACACATAAAGATTTACTGACCAAGCGCATTTGAATCAAATTGATGATCATCATGGACCATGTATTTACAATGACCACATTCCTGCATTCCATGTATTTAACAGTCACATTAACATAACTGTGGCTGCTATTTGGCAGCATCACAGCAATATTGAATCATGTTTAATTAGGATGAATAGCATGTTAGCGTTGAATGGAACTGCACTGAGTTGTTTTTGAAAAGCTTTTACTAGAAAGCAGTTCAAAGGCAGACAGGCCCTCAACTCACACACAATGACTGGCACCTACAGATTAAGAAATGACTTTTGTTGTCTTTTCACTGGCGGATGTCACAAACATGAAAAAAAGAAGAGAAATGGAGAGAACTGAGAAGGAGGAGGGGAGAGAAGAGTGCGCGTGGATGGAATGGTGGTCTTTTGTTGTGTGGAGTGACACAATGACTTTATGACTCATATTTTTTCTTTCTTTCAGTTGTTTTGTACTTTTTTTTAACAGAAAGCAAACAAACAAGATTACACTCATTTCTTTCTTTCTTTCTCTCCCTCTCTCTCTCTTTCTGTTTGACACATTCGGTGATTACAGGGTCTGTCATTCAAATTTAAATCAGCGTGTGTGTTTGTGTGTGATTCCCACATTTGGAACATCTTTCACATTGTTGACATTCTGCTTAGAAGTGCGATTTAAGTCTTAGAATAGTTGTGATGTGTGAGGTACAATGTAAACTGGGACAATCACAAACCTGTGTAGCTATACACACATCAATACATAGATAGATGAACATTATGCATGGATATAACACATATCCTAAACTCCAAGATTCCTTAACTGGTTTTAAATCAGCAATTATGCTTATGGCATACTTGTCTATAGTTCAGCAGACAGAATTAATTGAAAACATACAGATTTAAAGATATTATTGATTATTTCTAGCTGTCTTCAGTTCTCAGATATTTCAACATAAATATCTGCCTTAGTTTCTTTTAAAAGTACAGATCATAAAACACAGTGTAAATAATTATTTTCATCGTCCTTATCTTTTTTAAATCCACTTAGGGAATGCTCAATTGAGAGGGTTAAAAGGTGCCTAAATAGAGCAATACATTGGCCATTCTATTGATCTGAACATTGTATGGGAAATATAGATTACCTTGGTGGTATCCATACGATCAGTATTTAATGCTTTTGGCCAGTATTGTATAGAATTGTATTGTATGCCCTGTGGTGCATGGGGCCCCCGCTTCTTTAGGAGGCTCTGGCGCAGGACATTAAAAGGCATTCACAAACCACATATAATGTTTTTGCTTAGAAAACACAAGACACAGGAGTGGAATTTGGGGACAAAAAATCTCTCAATTTGAGCAGGTTTTCTGCATGCTGTACAGAAACTCTGAATGAACAGGGGTTCCAAACAAATTTAAACGCCTTTCAAGCACTTTCCAGGTGAATTTTCAAACTTTCCAGCACTTTGAAATTAACAATTACATATTTATTAGCTTATTGATACTTCATTACATTATATCAGATGCTATTTGTTGTATTATTCTATATTATAAAATAGTATTCTAAGGAAGATTTTGACTGTCATTTACTCTCTTTTATGTAATTTATTCACACTTTAAATGTGACTTTCATGTATCTTTCATCCTAAATTTATATATATATATATATATATATATATATATATATATATATTATATATATATATATCTATTATATATATATATATATATATATATATATAATATACTGTATATTAAATTTGAAAGGGGGCAGATGAAAAAGACTCCAGAGTTTATAAACATAAATGATTAGGAAAGCAACAGAACTACATTGTCAAGCAGTTTAAAAAGTTTAGTACTTTTTTTCCAAAATCTAAGCACTTTTCAAACCTTGGAAACAAAAGATTAAAATGCAAGCATTTTTAAGGTTTACCAGGACCCATACAAACCTTGAACAGAGAGCATGTGGGAGAAAGGAGAGGATTTTTCAACATGTATCAATTTATTTGAAACGTCAGAGGAACACATGATCCAAGCATACTGTTTGCCAAGCATGTTATTTTGATTCGCAAGACTTGGTTTACCAAACTTCTTGCAACCCTTGATTTTTTGTCCTCCGGTTCTTTTCGGTGTACTGTGGCTTCTTTAGCTGGAACTTAATGGTCCACATTTTGACCTAAATCATCAGTAGTCTTAAAGTCACCAATTAAAATTGTGAAGAAACACATAACTTGTGACATGTCCTAAACAGTGATGTGTTACATCGTGCTAGGAGGGCAGAATTTTGAAAAAAGCCTAATTAGGATGACAATATGCCTGTTTTTCTTTAATATTTAGTGTCTCAAGAAATAATCTAGCTCATAGCAGAACAATTTACCCTCCATTCACAATCTGTTATCAATTAATGTGCAGTAAGATTAGCCTGGATGAGAAATCCTGCTGAATACACTTGCCCATGCAACCCTAGTTTTCTTAGTCAGCATGTGATCACTTCTCGCTGTACCTGAACTGTTAAATATACAAATAGTTGATGTTTTGTTAGACATTTGATTGCATTTGGCACTGTTCAGGAATTGCACTCTCTCCTTGCCCTGTTTAGTAAAACTGGTCCTAAGTGTTGCATTTATATTCTGTCATCTTATTCTTTTAGTCTATTTTTAAAACAAAGAGTAGTCTACTGACTTATTTCCTTAGCACCAAAGCCTGTTAAGCTACATTAAGGGTAGTTTTTTGTGCTTTTTTAATATATTTTTTAGTTTTGCTTTTTTTGCTTTTAACAACTTTGGATATGTCAATATTCTGGCTGTTACAAAAGAAACAGGTGGTAGGATGGATGGGTCCCACTGTTAATTATGTACAGAGTTCACAAAATTAGGAATAAAAGAAGGACTGGAGTGCCAGTACCAGGATTGGGTGTTCACTGCTGAGCCCCCTTAGCTGTCAATTCAAGTCAGTAACAATGAGTGCAGCAAACCTAAACCTCAATAAAACGATCTCTTCCTTGACTTTGGCAGATCAAATAGTCTCAAGACACAATTTGGCTTTAAATTATTAGAGCCAGCATGAAAAGGAGCGTGAAAACAAATGTGGCCACACTTCACTTTCACTTTTATATTAGGTGCTTAATGCAGATGCAGAATTCAATCAACTTTGGCTAATTACAAGATAATGTGCTGAATTCAGACACATACTGTCATTTTTTGTGTAGTCTGTTATTCTCAAAGTAATTACAATGATGTGAACAATAATGTGAACTGAGTTCTAAAAGTACAACCGTGATATAACCCACCCCCGATATTAACAAACCGTACTAGATAACCCAGCTATCCTCATTCACTACCCCTCTTAGAGTCTAAATATCATAAAAGAGAGCTTTTAAGTGTTAATTTAGCTGGCGTGGAACACACATTGCTAAAACAAGATGAGTAATTACCCAGGGCTGATCACAGGCGATTTGAAGTAGGGGGGATGAAAACGTCTCCATTTGAAAACGATGGCCTTAATTATTTTGTTTTAGTCCATTAATCTTGAACAGTGCAACAGAAGAAAGGATTTCTCTGGTGATGAATAGTGGGACATTCCAATTCATACTTAATAGCAATTAATTTTCTGATACCCATGCAAGTTTGGCTAGTTTTAATTAGTTTGTGAGGAACATGAGAGTGGCAAAGCCAGTGACAGGCTGACGAAATCTATTTGCATCAAAGACTAACAAGCAAGTCCATCTGACCTCTCTTTGAATTTCCTATTTCCACTTGAAAAAACTCATTTGCATACATCTCACCTACCCTCCTTATTTTTTAATAAGATGAGAGATCAATTTAAATAGTTTAACTATGTAGAACTGCCTGGGGGTTGGAGGAATGCGGGCATGGAGGACGAAGGCTGACCATTTACTACCTTTTAAAAAGTAAATAAATTTAAAAAAACAAATAATCAAAACACTTACTTTTGAATTGCTTTTTTATGTATTTTGGGTATGCATACGTAGCTTCAGGCTGAAGCTACCTTGGTGTATGTGATAGGTGGATCCCACAGACATAAGAAGAATGCATGCAACACTTAAATGAAAAACTGAGTGAGGAGAGTGAAGAACCTACTTTCCATAGCCTGCAGGTATTCCATATGAAGGGCACTGCTTGCAGGCCCTGTTGTGGACCCCACTGAGGGAATTATGTCAGCGTAGGGGCTGCGGTGACCAGCAAGCAGGGCCATTTGGTGGTAGTACTCAGCTGTGGTTAAACCAGTGTGATGTGCTGAGAGGTCAGAAAAGAAAGAAAGAACATATGTATATCAGTAATTTGGTGAAAACAGTACGGTTCAGAAGTTTGGGTCACCAAGAGTTTTTTAATGCTTCTACTTCATAATATTTTCATTCAGAAATATGCAATAAATTGATCAGAAATTGTAGTAAAACTTAAAATAAATTCAGATTTTTCTTTTCATCAAATAATCCAGCAAAATAGACATTGTAGGCTTCTAAAAAATCAACTTTGTTGTTATCACATATAGAGAAAGACCAGGAATGGACGTAACAGGTAGATTGTAACACGTAACACTTCAGTATCTTCAGTTAGGAACTAGTTATAAATAACTGATTTTTCTTCACAAATGCTTAAGTTAAGACTTATTCCACATAAAAAAAAAAAAACAGTCCTGGACGGCACGGTGGTCCAGTGGTTAGCACTGTCACCTCACAGCAAGAAGGTTGCTGGTTCGAATCCTGACTGGGCCAGTTGGCATTTCTGCCACAACCCAAAGACAAGCAGTACAGGTGAATTGGATAAACTAAATTGGCCATAGTGTGTGAATAAGAAAGTGTATGGGTGTTTCCATATTGGGTACTGGGTTACTGCTTGAAGGGCATCTGCTGCGTAAAACATATGCTGGAATAGTTGGCGGCTCATTCCGCTGTGGCGACCCTGATAATCAGGGTCTAAGCTGAAGGAAAATGAATGAATGAAAAACAATCCAGATGCAACTAATTTAGTGTTCTAAGGGCGACTTAACAGTTGAAAGATGGTGCTAAAACAATATAAATTAAGATAATGAAATGTGTTTTTAGCTTGATCGCCTCCCGCAAGATGGTTGCTGGTTTAAGCCTCGGCTGGGTCAGTTGGCTTTTCTGTGTGGAGTTTGCATGTTCTCCCCGTGTTCGCATGGGTTTCTTCCAGGTGCTCCAGTTTCCCCCATAAGTCCAAAGACATGGGCTATAGGGGAATTGGATAAACTAAATTGTCCATAATGCATGTGTGTGTGAATGAGAGTGTATGGGTGTTTCCCGTATTTTACCTTTTCTGTTGTATTAGGATGTAAGATATAAATTAATAGGATATATGAACCAACAGAAATTAGTTTTATTTTTTTTGTCTATTAACTTTTATTTTTTTTTGACAAATCAGGTATCAAACTATTTCCACATCAGCTATTTTTAAGAGTAGCTACTAAGCAGATGCATACAATAGGGTATATGCGGAAGTATGTGGAAGAACTTTTAATTTGTCAGTAACCTGGGTCTAGCGCTTCCGGTGAACTGTATGCCATTACAAAATCGGCATGTTTAAGGTCTGTTTTCTATAAAAATCAATGATCTCCATTGGCTGAGTGATAGCCGATATAAAGTGGGTCTCACAATGTACAAGAAGCACTTCATTAATTAAAATTTTTCCCTGCCATGTCTTTCAAATATGAACATTTATTTCACCTCAGTATATTTAATGGAGCTTCAGCGCTAGGCTGCTAATCCTGACGGGCGCGTGCGTGTAAACGGCTTTTTGTCTCATTTTGTCCTTGATCAACTGAACGCTGAAGTCTATTTAAATGATTATATTTTAATTACATTATCGATGCTGTAAAAGAAAAAAAGGTATAAAATGAAAAAAAGTCACAATAACCGTTCACCAGACGTTTATCAGTATGGAAAGAAACACTAGCTCTGCATATACCCATTCATCTGGTTGATGTGATTAACAGCAATTGAGTTAAGGTTTAAACAAGTAACACAAGTTTCTCTCAGAAAGTTTGTAAAGCACTCTGAAGAAAAGCTAACTAAGGTCATGCCAGTAACAGCTAGATTTTCCTCTTGTTCCGACAGTATGTCTACGCACATGACACAAGTTAATTAACGTGACATGAAAATTGCTCGGATGCAGTGTTATAGGACATGATTCTCTCTCTCTCTTTCTCTCACTTGCTTTCTCTCATAAGAGCTTAATAATGATATGAGATGTAAATATTTGCTATAAAGGGGTGGGCGGCGCGGCGGTGGCGCAGTCGCCTCACAGCAAGAAGGTCGCTGATTCGAGAGCTGGGTCAGTTGGTATTTCTGTGTGGAGTTTGCATGTTCTCCCCATTTTCACATGGGTTTCCTCCGGATGCTACGGTTTCCCCCACATGCCCAAAGACATGCGCTATAGTAGGTGAATTGGGTAAGCTAATGCCAAGTTTAGACTGCTTGATTTTCAAAGTAGTCATGTCACAGATGTTTTCACACTGCATGACTATCTGGGCTAGCGTTCCATCGGTGCTTTGTTTACACTGCAAGAAGTATGGGGGTATAAAATGTACTTATTTTGCTCACCTGGCTTTGAAGGGAGCAATTTCTCTTTTTTTATTTTCGACCCGGTTGTGTGTATTGCTCAGATGACACGTCAAACAGACACGATGCTCCTGCCAAATTTCCAGGAGTTTTTCCTCAATTTCTTGGGTCCAAATAAACTGAAAAGAACGCTTTTAATTCTTCCCCAACCTCCCGCTGGCCTGCAGGTACCCAGTAGTGAATGCTGCCCTCTCATTGGCTGTAGGTAATTGTTGATGTTATTTTCAATCAGAACTCATTTCACACGGCATGATTTGAATCGCCGACAGCTCCAGATATTTAGCATGCCAAATATCTCACGGGTGTCGGCAATCTCCGATTGCGTCTTTGATAGTTCAAACTGTGTGATTGTCACACGTGAACGACCACCGATTTGCCTGTGATTTCAGGCATTTGTCTGTGATTTCTCAAAACCTGTCGCCGAGTTAAAATCGGGGCTAAAATCATGCAGTTATCATATCATCAATCATATCATACAGAGTTGATTGTTAAGTGAGTTTATCTTCCTGATAACAGAAAGATAAACTCAACAGATCGGCTAGTATAACCACACACACCTCATGAATTCAAGCTGACAGCTCCCAAACACTTTTTAAAATGTTCAAAATTGATAGAGAGCTTGTAAGCCACTTGACTTGGCTCACAATTTATTCTCACACGATAGGAGCCATGACCATAAAAGCACCAACAATTTCCATTTTGTAACACCTTGAAGCACACAGGAAGGCAAAAGGGTCGCAGGATTTATCAAACACGAAGATTTATTTACAAACACTCACTTGGAAGGACATCGATAATACAGGAGACACAGGAATAACAAGGGTGACAACAAGACACAACTGAGAATACCGGACGATGAGCTACATGAACACAGGGACTTAAATACACAGGAGATGATTAAACTGATTACATACAGGGGTGAGACACAGGTGGAAATAATGAACATTAACAAATGGTGGGAACTGGAACAAAGGGGTCACATGATGAAAACAAACACACATGGAGAATGAAAATGGGGGAAGATCACATGACGAAGACAAGGAACACAGGACCTGACACATAATGGCTGTTTCTCAATATGCGTTCTTCAGGTCTTGCGTCCTCGTGTTCTTGTGTAACAACATCATCAGCTGCCAAAGTTCAGTTCCAATATTCGAGACCGCAAGAACAGAGGATGCGTGAAACTTCTCGGATGTGTTCTTGATATCGAGGACGCACTGATGCAGACTTGAGAGCCGATCACTTATTTACCTCAGGAGTTTCCCTAAACGAAACGGTGAATATAAACATTACATGGACCTTAATAAAGGAATAAACACATTAAGGGTGTTTGTTTGCTGAAATTTGTATTAAATCTGTTTTTTTATATTGTGCAACTATATTTAGAATGTTTTTGCTTGCATATATATTTTGAAAAGGGGAAAAACAATAAATCGTTGTATGAATGCTGAAATGTTTAAAAAATTTTCCATTTAAAACGCGTGAAGGTCACATGACCATCAGGAAGAACGCAGCATCTCATTTCTCTCAGGACGCGTTCTCTGTTCTCGTGGTCTCCCGAGTTCGTTCTTCAGAGGACACCTGGCAAGACGGTCTCCACAAGAACGCAAGTCGTTCTCTGCGTTCTTGGAATTGAGAAACAGCCATATGACTTCTGATGGAAATTGAATCTATTACGAGCTCATACAACAGCAACAATTGCACTGTGTAAGCTGCCTTTAGCGCCACCACTGTTTGAAGAAGAAGAAAAAAAAAGCCAGTCACACTTTATTTTGATGGTCCGTTTGTTGAATTTAAGTTACATTGCATCTACATGCCAACTAATTCTCATTAGATTATATGTAGACTGTTAGGTTGGGGTTGGTGTTAGGGTTAATGTAAGTTGACTTGTACTTGCAAAGTTACTTATAGTCAGTTAAATATCTGTTTAGCAGCAGTATCAACAGATATTAAGCAGACAGTCTACTAATAATCAAATGGACCATCAAAATAAAGTGTTACCAAAAAGCCAAAGGAAGGTTGGATTAAGTGTTTGACCTGTCCTCTGTGGGTCCTCCAAAAGAATGAAACTATAATGGAAACCATATTGAGGTGTTGTGCCAACCTGAAGTGCAAAAAACGAGTCACTTTAAAGGGCCTTTAGAATCAAGGATTTCAAAGGGCACAATTCATGGACACTTTGGGCCACCATGATCCTTTGTGCAGGGAAGTTGACTGTCACACACTGTGTTCCATTCGGAAAGGCTCATCCCTATGCTCTAATCCCTTTGAAGCAGTCACTTCGGAGTGTAAACCCTTTGAAGTGATTCGGGCATAGGAATGAGCACTTCCAAAAGGAACAAGTCATCGTGTTCAGATGTTGAATCTGATGCACAATTGAACATTTTATTCAGCTTTGTAGCACAGAGATATACAGCCGTCTTACTTAAGTGAGTGTTATAAAAAAAAAAAAAACTTCCAAATGGATTTTTGTCATAATCTTTATTCAAAACCTTTATTGTTCTGTTTCTTCGCAATTACTCATTTCGGCAACACTTTATAATAGCTGCACATTATGAATCATTTATTAATCATTAGAAAATAGTCAAGTCATCGTTCGTCAAGTATTAAATCTAAATTAATAAACATTAGGCAGTTTATAACTACAGCTACAAATGCTGTATTCTTGACTAATAAGCACACGTATAATGTGACCAGGTAATGTAATGATTGTATTTGCATATTTTGTTAGTGATTATGTTTCATTATTAAATTAACAATTGCATTATTTACAAACCATTTATTGTTGGTTAGTACCTACTGATGGTGTAGTAATATTACCTTGGTGGTTTTTTAAGATAATTAAGAATGAGTAAGTAAATGATTAATGAACTATTTAAATTAAATTAATAATTTATATATTATTATTCAGGCACATACACTATAAAAAAATGCTGGGTTTTGTGTTGGAGCAACATAAAGAAAGTAAGTTAACTTATTTTTATTTAGTTATTTTTTTTTACTAATTTAAGTGGATTGACCATAAAACAATTAAGTTGTGGCAAAAAAAACCTCTAGAATTGTGTTGTTCCAGCTAATTTTAAATAAGTAGTCTGAACAAACAGAAAACGTAATTTTCTGAGTGAAGTAATAATTATTTTGTACGTTAATGAACATTATAAATGTAAACGTAAACTCAAAACTCAACTCAACTTCATGCAGTCTTGTGACCACATCTAAATGGAGGACAATTTATGCTTTATAAATCTTTTGAAATGACAATTAAAGTCTCATTATCAAATGAAAAATAAATCTTTGCAATGTTACATAAAATAACTGAATGACTGAATAACAAGTGGGTCAACAAGTGGGTCAAATACAATATTTGTATTGCACACAATAAGTGTACACCACCAGCGTAGCCAGATGCTGAACAAGAATTTATGCTCAGCATGTTTTAAAAGCTTTGACAGTTGGAGAGTTCTCACAGCTCAATGTTTTAGCACACACAAAAAAACACACTTAGGTGGACAACAATGTATAGACAAGCTTGTATTTTTTTTTTATGTACAGAAATGAGATTGAAGGGAAAATGACAAAGAGATGGTCAGTTAAATTTGTCCACATTTTTGTACTGGTAGAGTGTGGGGTTAGTCTATATTAAATTTATTCATTTCATTGAATTCATTAATTTTTTTTTGGCTCATCCCTTTATTAATATGGGTCGCCACAGCGAAATGAATGGATGCCCTTCCAGCTGCAACTTCACTGGGAAACATCCATACACACTAATCCACACACATACACTACGGACAATTTAGCTTACCCAATTCACCTATAACGCATGTCTTTGGACTGTGGGGAAAAATGGAGCAAGGAAACATGACACGGACACATGCAAACTCCACACAGAAATGCCAACTGGCCCAGCCGGGGCTTAACCAAGCGACCTTCTTGCTGTGAGGTGATTGTGCTACCCACTGCGCCACGTGCTGCCCTCATTTTATTTAATGTATAGGTTTTTTTGTTTGACACCATTTAAAACTAAAACGTATCTTTTATTTTCAGTTTAATTTGAAGGCTCATCCCTAGGCCTAGTGCCAGTTATTATTGTCCATAAACAGATATTTTTTCTTTCCTTTTTTCTTCTTCCAATGTTTAATTTTAGGGCTCGTCCTTTGGGCTGACTGTGTTTGCAGTTTTCTACATTATTTTTCTTAAGCACTGTCGATTTGCTGTATTTGCTGTTTGCATATTTGTTGTGTTTAATTTAATTCATTTATATATTTGATACACAAATATTTAATAGCTAAGGGATTTTTGTTTTTTTTAAATTATGTTAAAAATATTTTAACTAATTTTTAAAAACTATATTATTTTAAGTCATTTACATGTGATATATTTGTTTTAGCATCTTTACTAAATGATATTGTTAGCAAGTTCATAAGTTGTAATTTGTGTGAATGTTTTCCCTTTTATTTTTTTAACAAATTATAAATATTCAGCAAAGATCCATGTGTGTGTTTTTTCCAACACAATTATAATCACATAATTTCTGTACAGTGTACAACAATGTTACAAATTACATTCTTTCTCAACCATTTTCTCTGCTTTTCCTTAAGAATGCCTTAAATTAATTGAAAAAAGGGCAATTAGTCAACCAAAGGCTTTAATAAATGACTACTGGTCGACTAAGAATTTTTTTGTTTTAGCCGGGGACAACCCTAATATATATAAATTACATATATATAAAAATTATATATATATATTACATGCCAATTTGCACATAACAGCTGCACATATTATGTTGTATATAGTAATATACCTCTACATACACTTGTCTATTTGTATATTTGCATTCACTTTTTAAAATATATTTATTATCTTTTTTTTAATCCTGTCTGTAATTCTGTTGCACTGTAGAAGCTCTGTCACGAAAACAAATTCCTCGTATGTGTGAACATACCTGGCAATAAGCTCTTTCTGATTCTGATTCTGATATATATACAGGCAGTGCAGAATTATTAGGCAAATGAGTATTTTGACCACATCATCCTCTTTATGCATGTTGTCTTACTCCAAGCTGTATAGGCTCGAAAGCCTACTAGCAATTAAGCATATTAGGTGATGTGCATCTCTGTAATGAGAAGGGGTGTGGTCTAATGACATCGACACCTATATCAGGTGTGCATAATTATTAGGCAACTTCCTTTCCTTTGGCAAAATGGGTCAAAAGAAGGACTTGACAGGCTCCGAAAAGTCAAAAATAGTGAGATATCTTGCAGAGGGATGCAGCACTTTTAAAATTGACAAGCTTCTCAAGCGTGATCATCGAACAATCAAGCGTTTCATTCAAAATAGTCAACAGGGTCGCAAGAAGCGTCTGGAAAAATCAAAGCGCAAAATAAACTGCCCATGAACTGAAAAAAGTCAAGCGTGCAGCTGCCAAGATGTCAAGATGCCACTTGCCACCAGTTTTGCCATATTTCAGAGCTGCAACATCACTGGAGTGCCCAAAAGCACAACGTGTGCAATACTCAGAGACATGGCCAAGGTAAGAAAGGCTGAAAAACGACCACCACTGAACAAGATACACAAGCTAAAACGTCAAAACTGGGCCAAGAAATATCTCAAGACTGATTTTTCTAAGGTTTATGGACTGATGAAATAAGGTGAGTCTTGATGGGCCCGTGGCTGGATCGGTAGAGGGCAGAGAGCTCCAATCCAACTCAGACGCCAGCAAGGTGAAGGTAGAGCACTGGTTTGGGCTGGTATCATCAAAGATGAGCTTGTGGGGCCTTTTCGGGTTGAGGATGGAGTCAAGCTCAACTCCCAGTCCTACTGCCAGTTTCTGGAAGACACCTTCAAGCAGTGGTACAGGAAGAAGTCTGCATCCTTCAAGAAAAACATGATTTTCATGGAGGACAATGCTCCATCACATGCGTCCAAGTACTCCACAGCTTGGCTGGCAAGAAAGGGTCTAAAAGAAGAAAAACAATTGACATGGCCTCCTTGTTCACCTGACTGAACCCCATAGAGAACCTGTGGTCCATCATCAAATGTGAGATTTACAAGGAGGGAAAACAGTACACCTCTCTGAACAGTGTCTGGGAGGCTGTGGTTGCTGCTGCAAGCAATGTTGATGGATTCTGTCAGCTTTTTGATCCGTTCACCATGGATGGCAGGCTTTTGAGTGTCCTTGCAAAGAAAGGTGGCTATATTGGTCACTGATTTGTTTTTGTTTTGTTTTTGAATGTCAGAAATGTATATTTGTGAATGTTGAGATGTTATATTGGTTTCACTGGTGAAAATAAATAATTGAAATTTGTATATATTTGTTTTTTGTTAAGTTGCCTAATAATTATGCACAGTAATAGTCACCTGCACACAGATATCCTCCTAAAATAGCTAAAACTAAAAACAAACTAAAAACTACTTCCAAAAATATTCAGCTTTGATATTAATGAGTTTTTTGGGTTCATTGAGAACATGGTTGTTGTTCAATAATAAAATTAATCCTCAAAAATACAACTTGCCGAATAATTCTGCACTCCCTGTAATGGTGTGAAAAATGTTACTGTTTCTTTTTCTTTTTTTTTGGATTTTTATCATACTTCAATATGTTTTCAATTTTCAGACTAATTTAAACTTTAGTCAAATAATATAACACAAGTAAACACATCATGCTGTTTTGAAAAGGTTTTTCATTATTAAGGTAAAACAAAATACAAAGCTACGGAAAAAGTGTTTGTGCACCTAAAGCTATTAACTGATTGGGCCACCTTTAGCAGCAACAACTGCCATCAAGTGTTTTCAATAACTTGCAATGAGTCTGTTTGCCATGTGAAAGATGCTGACAATGGAGATGAGGATCCACCTGCAGTTTATTAGAAGATAAGTTAGGCAGGCAAATGTCGATCACAGGAGCAAACGGGTACATACAGGTAATTCAAAATGTGGTCACAAACAGGCGAATGGTCAGTACAGGCAGCAAGGGATCAAAACGAGAGAACAAGGCAAAGGATCAATCATGGCTAGGCTAAACAAGAGAAACGTGTCGCAATGTTTACAAACAGCATAACAAGACTCAGCCAAGATGTGTGTGTGTGTGTGTGTGTGTGTGTTCTGTCTTATAGTCCACGTAATGAATGAATGATGAGCTTTAGCTGTGTGTGTGTGTGTGTGTTATATACATCTGTGTGTGTGTGTCATGTGTGTGTGTGTGGTTCGTGACAGGATTTGTAGTTCACATGGGACGGCATTGTAGTCAGAGTGAAAGTGAATGATTCCCAGCGATCTACAAGCCTGGATGGCTGGTGATTGTGACACTGTTACAGCACTGTGGAGGTATTTTGGCCCACTCATCTTTGCAGAATTGTTTATAATTCAGCTACGTCCTTTATAATGTCATGCCAAAGCATCTCAATTAGATTCAGGCCAGGACTTTGACTAAGCCACTCTCAAGGCGGACTTGCTGTGTGGTTTGCATACGAAATAAATCTAGAAAACTTTGGCAACAACTCTAAGATACTTGGTTTTGCCCTCAAAACAGCAACCCGTGCCTGGATCTTAAGTAAAAAAAAATGAATTAGAGGTCTTTAGAATTGCGTACAAAGAAAGTATGTCCAGCTAATAGGCAGGGCCCCCTAAAATCCGCCATGGCTAAGCACCTCCGCAAAATGATAGAAAAAAACCATAAACATCCTGAGATTTTTATTTAACACCATTGATAAATTAACAAATAATCTGTCATCTATGGAACAAAATGTGCCTATCGCAAATTAGTAGTGATTGACTTCTTGAATTTTTTTCAGTAGAAAATATAAGAATGTTAAACTTTCTGCACCTGCCTTATACTTCAGATCATTCAAAATGGCCACTAAATCAAAATAATCTACAGTCCTTAAAAAATATAGAACAGGAAGAGTTTAAATAAACTTCTAAATATGTATAAAGCAGCTACATGTATGTTAAAAACAATTCCAACAAAATTACTAAAAGAGTTGCTACCTGTAGTAGGAGAACCTCTTAACATTATCAACTCTTCCTTATCTTTAGGCCATGTTCCAAATCCTTCATGTTCCAAATCCATTTCGTTACAAGTTTTACTTGATCACAGTGCTGCATTTGACACCATTGACCACAATATCTTCATATATTGCTTAAATTCTACAGGTGTCCAGGGACAGGCTCTACAATAAAAGTCATACTTAACTGACCGTTACCAGTTTGTAAATATAAATGAACAGCTTTCTCAAGTTTCGCTGGTTGCCCAGCATCCTCTATTAATAAACTTTAGTTAGTGCAAAATGCAGCTGCCAGAGTTCTTACAAGTCTAGAAAATATGATCATACCACCCCAATTTTATCCTCCTTACACTGGCTGCCTGTTACGTTTCGTATTGATTATAAAATATTGCTTCTTACTGTACATATAAAGCTTTAAAATAATCTAGCTCCTATTTATTTATTATTGGTAACCAACCTTCTGTCTTGCTACAATTCAACCCCGCTCTTTAAATCAATCAATCACTTTTATTGTCACATCATCAGCAGCACGTGTGCTATGATGAGTGAAAAGCTTACGATCTCAAAACTCAGGGCTTCTGGTAGTACCCAGAATAGCAAACTGTGGAATAGCCTTCCTGATAATGTCTGAGGCTCAGACACAGTCTCTCTCAGTTCAAACTAGATTAAAGACCTATCTTTTTAGTAAAGCATACGCACAATGCATCACATAACGGTATGATGCATTGTGTGCTCCACACAGGTGAGCAGGATTGACAAACACCTGTAGGACATACTCCTCCTGGCTTAATTCACCAGACATTTTGATAGAAATACTCATATGCTTTACATGTTTGTTTCTATAACTATTATTTCATTTATAACACTTCATTTTTGCATCTTGTTAAAATACAGTATGAAAAGTAGCTACGCTAATTATTTTCTTTATTCTCTATTTCCACCTGGGGATACTCATCCTGAGGCCCCCAGATGATTATGCAGCGCCATTGATGCGATCCAAGACTGTGAAGAAATGATGCCAAAATATCCATAATCCTGGACCAGGCCATATCCTGAGCTGATGCTGTGGTGGTCATGAAGGAGTGGAGTGCATGAGATTGATTCCTGAAAGACCACAGTGACAGACGAGTCCCCGCATTGATCCTGTGGGCCAGCCTGATCACCCGCCGGTGACCTACTCACACCTGCAGTTGTCTACGATGGACGCCCAGAGTTCTCCAGCCTCCGGCGCCTAGACTGCAGCTCCACACAGGAAGTTTGGCCAGAGGAAAAATGGTTGTGCCTAACAGTGCCTGGTTTCTCTCAAGGTTTTTTTATCCCCTTCACTTCATCAGTTAGTGAAGTTTTTTTTCCTCGCCACTGGCTTGCTTGGATTGGGACTTGTGGAGCTGCGCATCGATGGATTTGCTCTTCAATGTTTGAACTTTCAGCAGTGAAATTTAAACCACACTGAACTGAACTAAACTGAACTTCAACTCTGAAATCTGGACTTTACTAGAACTTCTATGTTAAGCGACTTTGACACAATCTACATTGTAAAAGCACCATATAAATAAACATGAATTGAACTGAATTGAACATCAATTGAATTGAAAAACCTACCTGCAAAGTTTACAAAAAATGAATAGTGGAATAAATTACAAGCTAAGAGACAAGCAGAAATTGTTTGGTTGCAATCAACATTATCACTATTGTCAGTCATTCACTCATTTATTTCGGCTTAGTCTCTAATTTACCAGAGGTCGCCACAGCGGAATGAACCGACAACTATTCCAGCATATGTTTTGCACAGTGGATGCCCTTCCAGCCACAACCCAGTATTGGAAAACACCTATACACTCTTGCATACACACACACTCATACACTACGGCCAATTTAGTTTATTAAATTCACCTATAGAGCATGTCTTTGGATTGTGGGGGAAACTTGACCTGAGAGTAAAAGTTAGGCATGGCTGAGTATTTTTTGCTTAACAGATGGTGAGTTCATTGCTAAATAAATATCTTATCTTATAAAATATTTCCCTTTTAAAGAGAGCATGACAGGAAAATAAATGTCTTTAATGGGGTCCTATAAAGTAAATTTGAGTATACTTAGGCATAGTCGAATGATAAGTGATCAGTATATAAAAATTGCCATACCCTGAGCCTCAGACACCATTGTTTTCTCGTTTTCATGTAAATTCGAAGAGTGTAAATCGCTGGTAAACAAAATGCCCATCTGAACACTAAGCAGACTGTTACATGACTCACAGAGCATGCCGTCATCAGTTGCATCCAGGCCTGACAGGCAGCCACATCATCAGGAGAACAGTCTCATATGTGGCTCTGGGATCCTTAATATGGATCCTCAGGCTGCAATTTCATAAGACCATAAACAGTTGCCTAGTGAGACACCAATGATAATTTTCCTCCGCCCTTAGTTATTTTAAGCTTATATTTAACTTACTATGTATGTGGGACTTTTATTTTGAAAACAGAAAGCTCAAATTGTTTACTATGAGCAATGACTGCACGAAATGTGTTCAAACTCTCACTAGAACACAAAATGCATACATATTATACATTCATTCAGCTCCACTACAAAGAGGCATACGGTATGTTTTGTAGCTTTTGTTAATTTATCATGTTTATTGTGAAAATGTATGTTTCAACAAACACATATAGACTGCTAAATCATGTCAGTTCACTCAGCTCAACTGTCATCTGTTCATGCAGAGGTTGATATTAATTCCTGGTTTTCTTTTACTTCATAAGTTAAAAATACAACACAAAATATCTGCATCAGTCAATGTTGTCGTTTAATTAAAATTTTGCCTTAATCCACAACAGATCTCATGAGCAAAATACGTTAATGTTACTCTGATGGGTTTATATTAGAGAGTGCGCTCTCTTCATTTAGGTAAAATAAACCTCCATTCAGCACAAGACCTAAACGAAATGCCCACCACGGCTTATCAACAGTGCCTCTTTCAGAGTACAGAGTATGTGTGAGCCCAATGCAGAGAATCATTAAAGCAATGCAGTTAAACACTAGCATATCACTCTATTTTTAACCATAAACCCAATTAATAACAATGAAACACATTCTGTATTAATCCACACAGCGGAAAAAAACGAACTATTTTGAAAACTGACCATGCCACAACCACAAGCTCATCGAAGGAGCTCTAAAAGATACAGGAAAAGTTGCAGGGAGAGATTACAAGTTATTTTGTGAGCTAGAGAAAACAAGGAGGCAACCATTTTAACCACACTTACAGGTTGTGATCTGGAGGAAGAAGAAACTGGTCCGTATATGAACTGTGTACTGACAAAGTCCCTGTCAAGGTCTGACAAAATCCAATACATTAATAGTCTTTACAAATTCTCCTTTACACGGCGAATACCTTGTTGCAGAGTAGGTTATTGTATTATCCATCAGAAAAATAAGAGGATCAAACACATCACAAGGCTGGCTTGGCTGTGGTATTGTTGTGAAAATAAACTTTAACCATTTATTCCCCTCAGCCGCATCTCTAGCCACCTCACAGTGATAATAATAATAATAATATTTCCTTACATTTATATAGCACTTTCTAGACACTAACATCACTTTACACATTGGGGGGAATCTCCTCATCCACCACCAGTGTACAGCATCCACTTGGATGATGCGACGGCAGCCATATTGCGCCAGACCGCACACCACACACCAGCTGATTGGTGGAGAGGAGACAGCATGATGAAGCCAATTATGATACGGGGATGGTTAGGAGGCCATGATGGACAGAGGCCATTGGGCAAATTTGGCCAGGATGCCAGGGTTAAACTACTACTCTTTTTCGAAGGAAATCCTGGGATTTTTATTGACCACAGAGAGTCGGGACGTCGGTTTAGCGTCTCATCCGAAAGACAGCGCTCTAGAGTCCCAATCGATATACTGGGGCGTTAGGACCCACACAGACCGCAGGTTGAGTGCCCCCTGCTGGCCTCACTACCACTTCCAGCAACAACCTAGCTTTCCCATGTGGTCTCCCATCCAGTACTGACCGAGCGCAGCCCTGCTTAGCTTCAGTGGGTGACCATGTTAGAGGTGCAGAGAGCTAGCTGCCGGCACGATGATCAGTGATCAACTCTTTTTGCAATTTCATCCTCTCTGGTAATGTTTGAAGGGAAGGGCAGGTTCACGTTTTTACCAAATTTGGCACCAAATATATGGGATTATTTCGTATCGACATCAATATGAACAGGCAAAAGATTTAAAGTGAAGACAATTCATATACTCTCTGTACTCGACTTTCTACTCTACTTTTGTTTACATTTTTTTTGAAAATCAATAGTTTTAAGCACTTTCAGATTTAAACCTCAGCTGGATGCTTTTATTCACTAAAAGCAGTTTTACACACTTCATGAAAGGCCATTTTCAAAAACCCATAACAGAGGTTCTTTAAGTATTATATTGTCCTTGTTCAGCGTATATCATGCTGTGTGTTCCTACAAGGAGACTACTATAAGACAACATTATTTAGAAACGCAGCCCTGATTATTTATCCACATTGTACATAAACAGTACTTTAGTAAAGTATAAATTACATATTTAAAATAAAATAAATGCAATTTGCAATTTTATTTTTAACATTAATAATATTGTACATTATTGTTAAATATATTACAGACCATTTAAAAATCTTTTTTTAAGCAACACTTCAGTAAAACAATTTGCTAACAATATATACATATGCATAAAATGCAAAGTAACAATTGAGAGAGTACACAAGACTGACACAGCTTCTCAATGCAAATATAAAATCAGTTTAGCTGCACAAAGTGTTATGGCTAATTCCTGTCTTCTCCAGAAGAAATAAAAGGAGCAGATGAAAAGATGTCAACTGAGGCCTGGACTGAATGCATGGAAAAAGCATCTCTGATTGGTTGTGTGAACCTAGGAAGAAATTCCAAATTAATTCGATGTGGGTATTATGTCTTAAGTAGTGAGGGAGGGGTTAGAGAGCTTCTTTAATTGTCTCTGTTGTTCCGCCCTGCTGCGGCTCTCGCATTGAGCAGTAATGTGCCTCGTTTCTCTGTTCATGTGCAAAAAGAGCTTAGTGGAATTTCTAAATGGGAGATGTTGGCATCAAATTTCAGGATTGTCGATGGGGAAAGGCAGGGGCTTGAGTGTTCTGCGTATGGGATATTAGAGTGGCTTTTTATTTATTTATTTTTTATGTATATTCACCCACAACATGATGTGCCACCAGAGCCAGGAGGCATTTTGCTGCTGGAGCATGTTGCAATCTGGGACAATGCAAAAAAAACTGGCATTCAAAATGGCTGGAAAACAAGTATAACATACATATATACAGTACAGTTCATAGCTTACATACACACATGCATACACACACAAACATAAATAACAAATAATCAAGCAAACAAACAAACAAACAAATAAATAAATGATGCTGCTTTAGGCTGATTATTTCTTGCTTGTTTATAATGGTTATTAATGTTACTTGAGAAATAACCAGCCTTAACCAGCACAATTTATTTATTTGATTCTTTATTTATTTGATTTTTTGTTTGTTCCACTAGCTGAAGCTGACTTTGATATAGTTGATTGTTCAAAAAGAAGTTTTACTTGTTAAGATGTTTACTTTTTAAGATGTTGGTGTCCCAAACTCAGAAGTTTGGGACACCATTATCCAAAACATATAATTAATTTTGGTCCTTTAGCATTTATAATTGAGTTCAACAATTAAACTGAACTTTTATATATCAATCCTTCATTAAGTGTGTCTTTTTTGTGGTTTGAATACTGTTCTTAGTAGTTTTATAGTTGGATAAAGATACTATAAACATTTTCCCACACATCAAAATAGGTCACATAAAATAAATCAACAAATTTAATTTAACCTGTAATAGCTATCCACCCTGGACTGGTTGAGGTTATGGTCTTCCTTTGACAAATATGGTATATAGCAAAATTTAGCTGGTGTGAAATGGTCCTACTATTTGATGCAGCTGCAGTTATCTGTGGCCTCTGAGAGAGCCCTCTGATTGCCCCACTTTGGTATTTGAGCTTAAGGCTTCAATTAAAAATCCTTGCTTGAGATGTACATGAGGCTGGTATACTGCAGATATTTTTTTTTCAGCAAGCCCTGATGACCCTGTAATGAATTTCCCAGTCCAACTTTACACAAGAAACTAAAATGGATTCCTGCACAAATCATTTCTACTTTCTCCTTTTCTCACCTCTAATGCCCTCTACCCTCTATAATGACCCAAAACTTTACCCCCTCTTATCATAGGATTTGATCAGTAGACTCATCTGATACATTGCATGTTCCTCCAGAGGTCTGATGATACTATACCCCATTTCCACTGACTGGTATGGTATGGTACAGGTCAGTACGGGTCACCTTTGTCAGGCTTGGTTTCCACTGCTAAAATGGTACTTTTTTGGCGGGCGTGGTGTACGACAGAAAGTTTCAGTTGACGTCATTGTCGCTCGAGAAAATGTCAAAGTAAAGCTGTACGAGTCGTTCACATATCATATGAGAAGCACTTCTCACAAAACAGATGCTTTATACACATAAATACTTGTGTATACATGTTCATTACTAACCTTTTTATGAACATGATTTGATTATGACTGCAGATCAATGATTACATAAAATAAATAAATAAATGCAACATATATGAACATACAGCCATTTACAGTCTCTGATATGTTACCAATTACAGAAAAACTACACACAGCTTACATTTAGTCCTTATTTGAGTTTAAAAACAACATGAAATATAGCCCAGTCAGTGCAAAGTTTGTTATTTCAAATAAAGACAAGCGGTGAGCGCAAGTGAGAAAGCAAAACCGCTCACGCTGGGTACCTTTTAAAAGACTGTACTGTATTTGGGTACCTTTTAAAAGTGGAAACAGCCATAAAAGCATTCCGAACTGAATCGTACCGTACAGTACCACTCAGTGGAAACGGGCCATTAGACAATGATCAGAGAGTGACCCCAGCCAAATGATCGAACTAAAAAACTGTTTCAGAGAGAACTAAAAGAGAGATCTTACATTTCTTCCAGAGAGAAGTGCCAAAGACAAATAAACTGATTCTAATGCTAAATGAGAGATACACTTTGCCACATAACCAGAATGTCAAACCCATAATTAGATAAAATTTTAGACATAATGATAAACAGACATATTTAGAAAATTAGAAGGAATATAGTGGGTAAAAAAAAACAAGTCTTGAAGGTACTCACTATCTGCAGGACTAAGGCCCCTGGCAGCAGAGACCATGGACAAAGAGGGACTGCTGTGCAAGGAGCGTATGTAGTCCATGTAGGGGTTAATGTAAGGATGTGAAGGGTTAAAGGGTGAGTCTGTCCCCATTGAAGGGTTCCGGTGCGGTGAGATCCGGATGAGGGAGATATCAGAAAACGTCGGGCTTGCTGCCAGTGCAGGAGGCCTGGAATCAGAGATGAAGAAAAGCATTTAAGCACCTTAGGATTCTTTTTCATACAGTGTTTTCTTCCACTCATTCAGCAGAGTGAGATCTTCCAAGTCTTTGGGTTTATTTGCAAAATGTCATATTAACTCTGTATGTACATGCACACATTTAGAGGGAAGCATAAAAGAAAACAGAGCTTCGCGCAAGCCACAAAAGCTCGGCATGTGATCTATTCATTCTGGATCCCTGCTCCAGGTCTAGCAACTGCACAGAATGGTGTAGGAGCTTGAGCAGGAAATGAATGGTGACACTATCTATCGGCCTCCATCTGCAGGGCCAAATCGCAGAATGAGCGGGAAGGGAAAAAGGCCAAGCTAAATACTAACTGCTACCCTCGCAGACATTTCCTAAGATCAAAGCCAGCTTTCAACACATCATATTTTAATCAGACAGAGACGGCCAGGAATTCTCAGCGCTACCCACAAAGCTTTTGTATATTTTCTTGAGATGATGACTGACACTCAGTCTGCTGAGGATTCTGTTGTTGTGTAGTCTTAAACAGCCCCTATTCAACTAATATTGTTTAGTTTTCTTTAAGCGGGACTGTTATTGTGGGATAACATGACGTAGTATAAAGAAAGTCAAATACATGTTGGTTCTTTACTATGAAGAATAGAGGAATCAATGAATAAGGGGCTAAATTGGAAAATCATTACCAACACTAGACATTGCTGAAAAATTCTAAAAATGTTTGGCAAATGTTTGTAATTTTTCAAAAATAACTAATGTTACAATCATAAACATACTGTATGAGAGTCAAGAAGCAAACACACACACATACACACAGTCTTGCAGAAATTGTTGATTTCAAGTGATTTCTTTGAAGAGTTGCATCTACAGTAATTATTACACTCTATAACTCATCCACTCTGAACTCTCTCCCACTGACCTCATGAGTCTACTGCACTCATTCATATACGAGTTTGGCTTGTTTCTAAAACTGAAGAACTATAGCAGAAGCAACAAAGCAACTTTTTAAAGTATTATTAAATTGATCATGAAAATTCTTCATTTTTGGCAAGGCTAATATATTGTTGTCATGCATTGTGTTGAAACTCTAAATAAATGTATATATAAAAAAAATATATACATATATAGTTAAATTATTAGCCCGCCCCCCTTGAATTTTTTTTCTCTTTTTAAATATTTCCCAAAAGATGTTTAACAGAGCAAAGAAATTTTCACAGTATGTCTGATAATATTTGTTCTTCTGGAGAAAGTCTTATTTGTTTTATTTTGACTAGAATAAAAGCTGTTTTAAATTTTTTAAACACCATTTTAAGGACAAAATTATTGGCCCCTTTAAGCTATTTTTTTTTTCCGATAGTCTACCGAACAAACCAGTGTTATACAATAACTTGCCTAATTACCCTAACCTGCCTAGTTAACCTAATTAACCTAGTTAAGCCTTTAAATGTCCTTTAAGCTGTATAGAAGTGTCTTGAAATAATATCTAGTAAAATATTATTTACTGTCATCATGGCAAAGATAAATTAAATCAGTTATTAGAGATAAGTTATTAAAACTATTATGTTTAGAAAAGTGTTGTAAAAACCTTCTTTCTGTTAAACAGAAACAGGGAAAAAATTTAACAGGGGGGCTAATAATTCTGACTTCAACTGTATATATATATACATATATATATATACAGTTGAAGTCAGAATTATTAGAATATATATATATATATATATATATATTCAGTGTTCATGTCTTGACTGACACTGCAATATAGGTTACTATTTTACACTAATAGTAAAAATAATAAACTAATATTAGTGATCACAATGTCTAACAGAATTACTGAAAAATTATACACGATGGTAAACAACTGATTTGGAAACTTATCAAACATCATATCTTTAACAAAATAATTATTACTACATATATATCTCGAAATATATCAAGTCTAATGTACATACATCTTAACTCATGACATTGCATCTATTATGTCTTTAAGTGGATGCAATGGATTCTCAGAAAGATAACACACCAAATGTCTTATTGTTTTCATGCAGAGCCAGGATTACTAACAGGATTTGACGCAACAGAAAGTTGCTTATCACCTAAAACAAATTCAGGTGATTAAGGAAAAGTAATAATGAACTTCACATTTTTATTAAGAATTTGTAAAAAAAAATAAAAAATAAAGCAGAAATTTGAAATTTAAATATGTAATTAGCTTTCAGAAGATCTAAGGTAAACTGGGTGCTACAAGCTAGGTTAAACTACTGAAGAAACGATCAAACACTTGTGCCATATAAAAAATGCACTAAAAATATTGCTCCTATTGCACAAACTGAACATGTGTGTGCGCACACTTTCAAGATAAAGCATTTATAACTATCCAGACATCAGATGAGGCCTGCAATGATTACTTATCTCCTATCATGGTACTTTACTACAAAAATCAATATCTGCAATGGCAGCTTTCATACTGCAACAAAATCAATTGCCCTCAGCAGTGAAATAAAAGAAAACTAATAGTAGCAAGCCTAACATGAACTTCCCTGAATGTAAGCCGCCCTCAGACCTGTTGTATTTCAAAATACCCTGCAGTAACTTCAATAAACACTTAATCTGAACACTTCCAGACTAGATAGTTGTAATGCACAAATCAGGCCCGCAACACAGGCCTACAAGGACAGACATTGATCAGTCAAGCCCACCAGTTCCCAGCAAAAAAAAAAAAAAAAACTTTGTGATGGACAAATCTCTACATATGTCCATTTTGGTTAGTTTGCACACTTTCCCATGAGCATATCAATACGTACTAATGCACGCCTACCGATGTGTGGTGTTTCACCACTTCCGGGGTCTAATCGGGTCTTGTCGGAGCTTTCTCAGGGCCAACAGATGGCCTTTTTTATCCCATTGTATACGGCAGTGGTTCTCAACTCCAGTCCTCGGGCCCCCCGCCCTGCAGATTTTGTGTCTCTCTTATTTGACACACAAGGATCAGTTCATGGATCTCGCTGTTAATGAGCTGATGATCTGAATCAGGTGTGTTAAGTAAGGAAGACATACAAAATGTGCAGGGCAGGGGGGCCCGAGGACTGGAGTTGAGAACCACTGGTATACGGGATTGTATTTATGAGTCAGGTAAAGAAAATGTCTGTGGCAAATTGCAAATTTCACTAGTTGTGCAACAGTACATGAAAGAAAGAAAGAAAGAAAGAATAAGACAAAGAAAGTGAAAGAAAGAAGAAAGAAGAAAGAAAGAAAGAAAGAAAGAAAGAAAGAAAGAAAGAAAGAAAGAAAGAAAAAAGAAAGAAGTAGATAGTATAGCTGCTGGTCAGTTCAATAAAGAATTTCCTTTAAATGTCTACTTTTCTTTTAAGCAATCCCTTAATATTAGGATATATATTTACCAAGCAGTAACCTCCCGCTCTCCCTCGGGAAGCCAATACGGAAGTAACTAAAACTGTTACTTTCCGTAACTAAAACAATTAATTGATTCGCCTTGGGGGGCTGGCTCCATGAAATCCAGATGATTTCTGGCTGCAATGATAAATTGGCAATTTTTACAGCTGATAAAAACATGTTTACAGCCTGGTACAAAAGATGGCTATGGTGCATATAGCTATGATTACCCTTCATGACAACTGTGAGGGGGGTGAACTTTTTTATAACTCATCCGTTTCGTTTTTATTAAGTTATATTAAGTCTGCATAACTAAGGGCATGGCCACTGGAGTGACAGCTAGGTCTCGCTGCTCGCTGTTTCATCACCTCAGCTGATTCCGGCTGATTAGCCGCTGAACGTGGCAAATTTTGGTTTTGTTTAATGTTTCTTTACAGAGTCATTTACCTTTCGGAATTATTTCTTGCAATTATCAGATACTATAGCATGCTGTGTGCACTTAATTGTGCTTACAAACCGCCTCCATTTCCCAGGTGAGTGAAATTATATACTTGCATACCATATCTATAAATGTATTTGTTTTACTTAAGTTAATTTATCATTTATAATTTTCTTTAGACCTGTAAAGCACTCCAGAATCTGACATATTGATTAGCTGTAGGCTATAAAACAGTCAACTGAAACGTTGTCATACAGTGTTATGCCTGGATTTCATAAACAGCCTTGCACTCACTAACAGTCTGTATTTGAAGTATTTGGAAGTACTGTAATTCGCATTTTCCTCCTGTAGAAAAATGAAGAACAGTGCTTAGTGGTTCAATGTATTACAACAGTGTTTTTAAAAGTCTAAACACTTTATTGATATAGTGTACAACCAAGCACGTGTGGTCAGAACACAAACGAGTCACTGGTAATTAAGTATTAAGCGTTCTCCCAAAGAAAAGTCTGTCTAAGCCAGGTCTAAGCAAAATGCCAGCATGAGTCTGTAGCTCCGCTCACTCTCCGCCTCTTTGTTTGGTGTCCCGTGATTGGTGCGATGACACGCGAACAAAATGCCCGCGCCTACTTTTAGCTTTTTTTGCAGTTTTCAGAAACCTATGGGTGACGTCACTGTCCATATCTTTTACAGTCCATGATATTTACCTAGAACTAATAGCCTAATAATCAAGTAAATTGGTTAAATAATGATGTGATTTGAAACAGGTGATATCAACAGGTAATATGTAGTTATAATTTGGTACAAAAGCAGCATCCAAGAAAGGTCTAGTCCTTTAGGAGCAAAGATGGGCTGAGGATTGCTAGTTTGCTAACAAATACATGAGCAAACTATTGAAATGTTTAAAAACAATGTTCCTAAAAGAAAGATAGGAAGCCATTTGAATAATTCCCATTCAACCGTGCATAACATAATTAAAAAATTCAAGGAATCTGGAGGATTTTCAGTGTGTAAAGGACAAGGGAGCAAGCCTAAGCTGAACTACCATGATTTCCGCTCCCTCAGGCAGCATTGCATCAAGAATTGTCATTCATCTATAAGCGATATTACCACATGGGCTCAGGACTGCTTTGGCAAACCTTTGTCGTGTACCACAATACTCAGGTACATCCACAAATGCCAGTTAAAACTGTACTGTGCCAAAAGGAGGCTCTATGTTAACAGTGTCCAGAAGCGCCATTGACTAGGCAACTGGGATGGACCGTCACACAGTGGAAATGAAGAAAAGAAGAAAATGATCATCTAAACTGTTATCAGCAACAAGTCCAAAAGCCTGGGTCTGTCATGATATGGGGTTGTGTCAGTGCCCTTGGCAAAAGTAACTTGTACTTCTGTGATGGCACCATCAATGCTGAAAAGTACACAGAGATTTTGTAAAACAATATGCTACCTTGTTTTCCAGGGACTTCCATGCATATTTCAACAAGACAATACAAAACTGCATTTTGCACACATTACAGGGTCCTGGCAGTGGAGGAAGAGGATACAGGTATTCTCTATACATTTTCCATACTGTCACACCTTTTTCTGATTTGGGAACTGGGAACTGAAAAATCCCATTTTTATTAATTAAAATTGGCACAGTTATTACATAGCCTATTTAATTGTGATGTTTCACATATGCTGATTTAAATACAGGTAATTAAAAAAATATTAATAAAATGTTTCCTAATACATGTTTGGCTATATTTATTGAAGTATCCCCCCCCCCTCTCACACACACACACACACTTCTTCTGTCCGTCCACCACCTTCTGCCCCTCCATCACCAGTGGTGTCCCAGGCAACTGGGTAAAGGGATAAATTGCAGGTGAATTATGTAATATTTAAGATACCTCAGATACTTAGATTTATTCACCTATTGACAATTCAGACTACAGTCTGTTGCCAGTTACTCACTGTAACCAAACCATTACAGTAACTAACTGGCAACAGTGTTGCACCAAGACACAATTTATTCCTCTGTAAGTCCACACATGTAGCAGAATGACAATAAAGCTCGACTTGACTTGACTTGACTTGACTTGACTTGACTTGACTTGACTTGACTTGACTTGACTTGACTTGACTTGACTTGAAGAAGGTCCAGTCACCTCACTGGTAGATGAATCGGCTAAAGGTCTGGGAACTTTGGCTACTTGAATGGTCAAAGACTGTCAATGTTAAATGAATGTTAAAGTGAAGGAGGAATATGGGCCTAACCTAACTGTCTGTGGATCATTGATCAGGACTTCATTAATCCATTTATAATTCCTTATTTATACCAGAAAAAGGTGGAGATATCCAATTTCAGTTGGCTATCAGCCAGTCAAGAATAATATGGATAAAACACTAAACTATAGTCAATGAAATACATCCTCACATAGTTACCCCAGCATTCAAGGTGAAAGATCTATGTTTTTTAGAGCAAATGTTTTGATGTTCTGCTGCACCTGGCTTTTAAAGCACTTCATAATACCTGGGTGAGTGCTACTGAACGGTAGTCCCTAATTGCGGTTTTCTTTAGTAGTGGGATATTTGTAGCTGACTTTAGGTAGGTATGGATGGTGGCTGTTTTTGTGGACAGGTTAAAAAAATTTGTCTGCAGAGTTTTCTTTGGGTTAACAACTCTAAGAAAACGTCATGCACTGTGTTCCTATATTGTTAATAGAGGTGCATTTAGGGGTGAGTGTGTAGTGGTACCATTTATTTCTCTCTCTCTCTCACTGTTTCTTTCTCTATTCAAAAGTTGGCAAAGAAACAATTAAGTTTAATTGCCAATGAAGCGCTTTAGTCAGCTTTTTTTCTGTATAGTGCTTTTGTAGTTACTGAGATGCTGCTTGCCCTGTCATAGTTGTTGTGGGTGAAGTGGTCCTTAACCTCTTTTTTGTACTTTGCTTTCACACCCTTGATGGCTCTTTTCAGGTTAGCTCTGGCTGCACTGTAGAGGGATTTGTTTCCACATTTGTAAGCAGCATTGTGTTCTTTTTGGAAGGCCCTGACCTCTTTAGGCTGCTGTAGATCCAATGCATTTTGCAAAGGTGACATTTTCAACACAGGTAATAATACAGCAAAGTGACATTGATGTGTGCACACCCAGACTTAGATTCCTGAAGACATGGTACTTAAGTTTCCTTACACAGCCCAAATACATACAGTTAGGTCCACAAATATTTGGACATCGACGCAATGGATTTGAAATGAAACGAACAAGATGTGCTTTAACTGCAGACTGGCAGCTTTAATTTGAGGGTATTTACATCCAAATTCAGGAGAATAGTGTAGGAATTACAACAGTTTGCATATGTGCCTCCCACTTGTTAAGGGTCCAAAAGTAATATCTCTCAAACACACTATGAACAGCAGCTACACTAATTATTTCCTTTGTTCTCTTTTTCCACCCATCCCAAGGTCTCTAGAGATTGTGCAGTGCCACTTGATGAGATCCAAGACCTGTGAAGAGATGATGCCAACCATCGAGGACAACACATACACTCAATACGCAAATACACTTCATTGAACACACATAGACATCACCTATTAAAATTAATGGGCCGATCACACCAAATGTGCTTTTCCGTTCTAATAACACAAGGCGAACCATACTGCCTTTTTTGTTGACAAGAAAAAAAAAAAGTGACGTGCACCATTTATGACGCTAAACAATGATTGAATCAGCTGGATATTGTGTGAGTGTGTTGTTGTTGATATTAATATAATTTTAATATTTAATAATATTGTGAAATTTAAGATTTGTGAGCCATACAGCACCGGATAACTCAAAACAGCAACCAGAGGTCTCTCCTCCATCTTTAAAAGTTTATGTAGTTGTCTTGACAACAAAAACATTATAGTCACCTCAACGGAAACCCCACCTCTGCTTTTCTTTGATAAGAGAATGAAAAGACACGACTGACGTAACGTGCTTTTCCGCTCAGAGTTGACTTTTTTCAACTGCAAGCACACAGCATGCAATGGCAAGAACACGAGGCACAGCAGGCGGTTTAAACACAAGTTGCGCAAAAGCAGCGCGCAAAACACTCACGAATATTAGTATATCATTCAAAAAAGATGCCTCCACACAAAAAGCACATTCGGTGTGATCGGTTTATATATCATAACTTTAACTGTTAAAAGCTATTAGTTACTAATTAATTAGTTTAGTTTAAGTTATTAGAAACTAATAAAGTTATGATAACTCATAACCTTAACTTATCTGAATTTGAATCTAATGCAATAATGTGCACCTTTTGTAAAGGTGCTTTGAAACAATAATTATTGTGAAAAATGCTATACAATTAAACTTAATTGAATAAAACATTAAAAAAATGTCAGTGATGTTTGAACTGCGCAATAATTTTATAAAATTGCAAAGATTTATATTTCATTTGATACAATTGCATTTTTGTATCTTGAAATGAATATATACAGTTGAAGTCCTGTTAAATCCTGTTAAATTTTAGTTGTGTGTATATATATTTTTTTTTTATTATTATTATTATTTTTTCCCAATTTCAGTTTTTTTTTACATATTCCTAAACATAATATTTTTAATAACTAATTGATAATAACTGATTTCTTTTATCTTTGCCATGATGACAGCACTAGATATTTTTCAAGATACTATTCAGCTTAAAGTGCAATTAAAAGGTTTAACTAAATTAATTAGGTTATTTGGGCATGTTAGGGTAATTCGGCAAGTCACTGTATAACAGTAGTTTGTTCTGTAGCTGATCAAAAAAATGCTTAAGGGGCTAATAATAATAAAAATAAAAATAAAAAAATAATAATGTGTCACGGTAGCACAGTGGGTAGCACGATCGCCTAACAGCAAGAAGGTCACTGGTTCGAGTTGGCATTTCTGTGTGGAGTTCTCCCCGTGTTCGCGTGTGGTATAGGTAAATTGGGTAAGCTAAATTGTCCATTGTGTATGTGTGTAAATAAGTGTGTATGGATGTTTCCCAGTGATTGGTTGCAGCTGGGAGGGCATTCGTTGCGTAAAACATATGCTGGATAAGTTGACGGTTTATTCCGCTGTGGCGACCACTGATTAATAAAGGGACTAAGCCAAAAAGAAAAAGAATGAACTAATAGTATAAACAGTGGAAATTCCATTAATCCATTAAATATCACTTGAGGAATATAAAAAAAATAAATAAATACAAATTGCACAGGAGGGTGAATAATTATGCCCTCAAATGTATTTGTTATGCATCACTCTGTCTGGAATATAACTGAGACTTTAATTATCATTTATAAGGTTGTTATAAAGCATAAATAGTCTTCCCAAAGCATTTAATAACATACAAAGTAACTATTACTTATTGCCTGAATAATAACATATATAATACTAATATGAATAGTTTATTAATCATTTACTCATTATGATTTATCAAAAAACCACAAGCTACTCTTAAATAGACTACTTTGTAAATAATGCAATAAATTATTAATTTAGTAACAGTAAAATACAATCGTTAAGCACATAATACATGTCAAGAATACAGCATTTGTAAATGCAGTTATAAACTATTTACTAATGTTTATTTATGTAGAGCTAATGCTTTACAAATTATTATTTAACTATTTGCTAATGCTTAATAAACGTGTGCAGTTATTATAAAGTGTTTTCTTAACATACAAATGAACTATTACTATATGGCTGAAAAATAAGATGTATAAATGTTGATTTGAAAGGTTTTCTTAATTATTTACTTATTCTGAATAATCTTAAAAACCACCAACAACCCTTAAACAGTTGGTTTGTAAAAAATCATTTACGCATGAACTGTGTTCAGAATTACAGGGTGCCTACAGTGTTCATTACTCCCTAGCCTACTTACTCATTATAGGATAGCTGTATGCACACTTTTTATTCAACAACATCTTTCTTATGTATCTACATTCAGGGGTGTAGCCAGCAATTTTTGGTCCTGTGGGGGGTTTGTAAATGATTGTCGGGGGTTAAGGGGGCATTTGCGTCGATCGCTGAAAGTTAAAGGGTGGGAGGGGCGATATGGTGTGGTGGCTGCACATGGGACCTTCCGCTGCAATTGCAGGGCCCCTAAATGGGCCCCTAAATTGCCAGGGCCCTATGCAATGTCACCCTTTTCCTCCCTCTTTCAACACCCCATCTACATTTATGCACTGGAGTCTGTCCAGTTTGAAGGTCTGATGGTCACCAGTTAACATGGGTGTCACTAACCCACATTTAGGGGGACTTTAGACCTCTATATTTCTATTCAGCCCCCCTAAAACGTTGGTGATTAGCTCATTAACTGTACAAAATTATCGCCTCAGTCTGATTTAAATCATAAATGAAAACGGCAGCAGACTTGTTCCCCCCATTTTCAACTCGTTTTTTGCTTAGCCTAATCAGCATACCACAGCTGTGCAGAGCAAGAGAACAAGGTGTGTTTATCGATAGATTGTTATAATTTCTGCATATTTGCAGTTCTTTGCTATAGATACACTAGTATCACTTGTATACTTTTATATACTTTGTATATATATTTTGCAATTTATTTATTTATTTTATATTGAGCTCTTAAAAGCAGCAGATTATTGGGTGCACAAGCATCACTTTTTGTTCCACACCAGATATGTTTACAAAACTTTTTAAACACTCACATGACAAACATCATATCACCTATGCTCTTAACACCAAAGCCTTTGTCACCACACATCTATGATCATCCTCTCATTTTTGCACTCAGTATGTTTTCCCCTGCTTGCTTTTACTCACACAGACAATGTTATTTTTTTTCAGTCATGCTGCTTCTCGATTATAAGATGCCAATTACATGCATACTGACAAATGGTCACTGGCAAAATGATAAACTTTAGTAACAAGCCTAATCGGGCTCCTGAAAATCATTATTAATAATAATAATAATGTGTCACGGTAGCACAGTGGGTAGCACGATCGCCTAACAGCAAAAAGGTCACTGGTTCGAGTTGGCATTTCTGTGTGGAGTTCTCCCCGTGTTCGCGTGTGGTATAGGTAAATTGGGTAAGCTAAATTGTCCGTTGTGTATGTGTGTAAATAAGTGTGCATGGATGTTTCCCAGTGATTGGTTGCAGCTGGGAGGGCATTTGTTGCGTAAAACATATGCTGGATAAGTTGACGGTTCATTCCGCTGTGGCGACCCCAGATTAATAAAGGGACTAAGCCAAAAAGAAAAAGAATTAACTAATAGTATAAACTGTGGAAATTCCATGAATCCATTAAATATCACTTGAGGAATATAAAAAAAATAAATAAATACAAATTGCACAGGAGGGTGAATAATTATGCCCTCAAATGTATTTGTTATGCATCACTCTGTCTGGAATATAACTGAGACTTTAATTATCATTTATAAGGTTGTTATAAAGCATAAATAGTCTTCCCAAAGCATTTAATAACATACAAAGTAACTATTACTTATTGCCTGAATAATAACATATATAATACTAATATGAATAGTTTATTAATCATTTACTCATTATGATTTATCAAAAAACCACAAGCTACTCTTAAATAGACTACTTTGTAAATAATGCAATAAATTATTAATTTAGTAACAGTAAAATACAATCGTTAAGCACATAATACATGTCAAGAATACAGCATTTGTAAATGCAGTTATAAACTATTTACTAATGTTTATTTATGTAGAGCTAATGCTTTACAAATTATTATTTAACTATTTGCTAATGCTTAATAAACGTGTGCAGTTATTATAAAGTGTTTTCTTAACATACAAATGAACTATTACTATATGGCTGAAAAATAAGATGTATAAATGTTAATTTGAAAGGTTTATTAATTATTTACTTATTCTGAATAATCTTAAAAACCACCAACAACCCTTAAACAGTTGGTTTGTAAAAAATTATTTACGCATGAACTGTGTTCAGAATTACAGGGTGCCTACAGTGTTAACTACTCCCTAGCCTACTTACTCATTATAGGATAGCTGTATGCACACTTTTTATTCAACAACGTCTTTCTTATGTATCTACATTCAGGGGTGTAGCCAGCAATTTTCGGTCCGGTGGGGGGTTTGTAAATGATTGTCGGGGGTTAAGGGGGCATTTGCGTCGATCGCTGAAAGTTAAAGGGTGGGAGGGGCGATATGGTGTGGTGGCTGCACATGGGACCTTCCGCTGCAATTGCAGGGCCCCTAAATGGGCCCCTAAATTGCCAGGGCCCTATGCAAGGTCACCCTTTTCCTCCCTCTTTCAACACCCCATCTACATTTATGCACTGGAGTCTGTCCAGTTTGAAGGTCTGATGGTCACCAGTTAACATGGGTGTCACTAACCCACATTTAGGGGGACTTTAGACCTCTATATTTCTATTCAGCCCCCCTAAAACGTTGGTGATTAGCTCATTAACTGTACAAAATTATCGCCTCAGTCTGATTTAAATCATAAATGAAAACGGCAGCAGACTTGTTCCCCCATTTTCAACTCGTTTTTTGCTTAGCCTAATCAGCATACCACAGCTGTGCAGAGCAAGAGAACAAGGTGTGTTTATCGATAGATTGTTATAATTTCTGCATATTTGCAGTTCTTTGCTATAGATACACTAGTATCACTTGTATACTTTTATATACTTTGTATATATATTTTGCAATTTATTTATTTATTTTATATTGAGCTCTTAAAAGCAGCAGATTATTGGGTGCACAAGCATCACTTTTTGTTCCACACCAGATATGTTTACAAAACTTTTTAAACACTCACATGACAAACATCATATCACCTATGCTCTTAACACCAAAGCCTTTGTCACCACACATCTATGATCATCCTCTCATTTTTGCACTCAGTATGTTTTCCCCTGCTTGCTTTTACTCACACAGACACTGTTATTTTTTTTCAGTCATGCTGCTTCTCGATTATAAGATGCCAATTACATGCATACTGACAAATGGTCACTGGCAAAATGATAAACTTTAGTAACAAGCCTAATCGGGCTCCTGAAAATCCTGTCTACTCAGTTGAAGAGCTCGGTAGACTTACATTCCACCACAGTTTTTCACTATTACTATGCCAGTTCATGAAGTCTTCAGGCCCACCCCAAATTTGTCTGTGTGTGTTCACTTTATTAAACAACACATTATTAGGTTTTAAAGGTACAGTTCACCCGGAAGATGGCGTGTAGCACTGTCTCCTCACAGCAAGAAGGTTGCTGCATGGTTCGAGCCTCGGCTGGGTCAGTTGGCATTTCTGTGTGGAGTTTGCATATTCTCCACGTGTTTGTGTGAGTTTCCTCCAGGTGCTCCGGTTTCCAGTCCAAAGACATGCGCTATAAGTGAATTGGGTAAGCTAAATTGTCCATAGCGTTTGTGTGTGAATGAGAGTGTATGGGTGTTTCCCAGTGATGGGTTGCAGCTAGAAGGGTATCCACTGCGTAAAACATATGCTGAATAAGTTGGTGGTTCATTCCGCTGTGGCGACCCCTGATTAATAAAGGGACTAATCCGAATGAGTTCACCCAGAAAAAAACAAACATAAAACGTATTCACTATTTACTGGCAGATAAACAGAAATACATTCAAAGGATGACTGAATGGATGTTTGATTAACCAGATGGAATACCAGGAACATGAAGCATCAGACACAAACCACACGACAACTAGATGTGGAACCAGGATAGACCACACTAGGAGAAAGGACTTAGATACTGGAGATAACAGGATACAAGGAGAGCTAAGTAACTTTCGGATTTAGTATAGACACTGACCATAAGGAGAGTGTAGTCCCTTATTCGCAACAAGGTCAGACACTGCAGTTTAGAGTGAGGGTTTATGGTGCTGGGGTAATGAGCATGATGATGTGCAGGTGCGGGAGTAATCATTATGCAGATGACGGGGATCCGGTGTCCTGACATTTTATCCTACCCCCCAGATTATGCTACCAACACTGTATTTAAATGGTTCTGTATTTGGAGATTGGGATTAGGGATTAGGTAGGTTGGGGTGACATTACAGCTTCATATCACACTAATACTCAAATCTGATGAATAGCATATTGCGTCATAAAAATGTGCTACCTACTTTTTGAATCTGACAATGTAGAACAAATCGACAGAACATCGAATGATTGCAGTGGTTGAGGAAGGGGAAAACCTGGCATGGCTGTGACAGGTTTAGTGTTTATGTTTTTTAATGCACTGTTATCCCCTTCCTGTAGATTATGCAGGAAATAACTAAAATAGTTTAGTGTTTTGCTGTGATAAAAGTAAACAGTATTTTACTGTAAAAGGAGTAGGATTTGTATGATATTGTGTAGTGCAAAGGATACATTACAGTAATTTACTAAATGTAATTTGACAATAAATGGTAAATTACTGTTTAATAATTATTGTCTCATCTACTCTAATGCTTTATGTTGCTATTTTTAGAGAAGTGCATTTGTCTTAAGGCAGAAATCCATGATTTAGGAATTAACACACACATACACAGTCTCTCTGTCTTATTCTAAAGACAAAGGTGTTGCCCCTATAAGCACTTTCAAGTGTGCTCCAGTCTAGCAATTCAGATGCAGAGGCTGATACAATATGTTTTAAGCCTAAGAATCTACAATGAGTAAGTAAATTGTCTTCAAATATTTTTGAGGGTTTCTAAATTAAGACTGTGTATTAAGTTAAATAGTTGTTAACTACTTGAAGCAACATTGCTACCTAGTTAGCATCTCACAACTTCTTACTTTCATTTAAGTATATTAATTAATTGGACAACTAAACTTTATTGTTTTTGCCGTAAATGAACAGATGCAAACAGTGTAATGTGCCTTTCTGGCAATTAAGCAGTTTTTATACAAATAAAACCATTCAATTCCAATCTCCTCAGTTAGGTAACATGCACAGAAATCATCACAGGGACTCACAAAAAGATGACATATTGTCGTCCACATGCAAACCTCTAATGTCAGGACCAAGGTTGTGAATTTGTTGCAAAAAAATTTTCAGAGCTGTGTTTCCAACTGTAAATTCATATTAGGGACATTAGGCACGTTTTTTGTTTTAAGCTTTTTAAAGTAATATTTTTTTTTTTTAAAGATCTTTGGCGTTGCCGACCTTATTTTTATTTTTGCAATTACTGTATATTAAAAAATTCATGTGTGTGTCTTTTGAATTTTGAATTTTTTATTTTTTGACATGTAGAAACATGTTTCTAACCATATCTAGAGTATGTGGATGATCAGCATTAAGGAAAGAGTAACACATTGCATTGATGAGCTGCTGGATTTCACTGCAGCCCTCTCTGTATTTTTTTTCCTTCTAAGTTTTTTTAACATCAGGAATCAAGTAATGCCACATTAGAGCTTATTCAATGGTAAGTATTATATGGATGAGATACATTTGAAGGCAAATTATTTTGTCACCTTTGAAATTAGAATTTTTTTTTCAAATTTCGTAAGCTATGTTTAACAGAGCAAGGAAATTGTCACAGTATTTCTTATAACTTTGTTTACTTTTTCTAATTAACCTTAACTTAAGCTTTTAAATTGCAATTTAAGCTGAATATTGGGATCTTGCAAAATAACTAGTAAAGATGTGTTTAAAAATTTCTCCCTTAAACAGCACTTACAGTACATACATTTTTGCAGAGGCTCAATGAATTTGACTGGAAAACTTCAAATGAAGTAAGTAAAAATGAGATTTTCTTAAATAAATGCATGAATCAGTTGTTTTTATTACTACTGGTATGGAACAACATGACGATCAGTGCTGACTGATTTTTATTTATTGTTTTATTTGTTTGCTTTGGATGAAGTTTGTTGGATATGTGATTGTGATAAATGTTGACAGTTTCTTTAAAAATATGCTATATACCATGGGTGTCAAACTCAGTTCCTAGAGGGCCGCAGCCCAACAGAGTTTTGTTCCCACCCTGATTTAATATTACCTATAGATTTCTAACAAGGCCTAATTGATCAGGTGTGTTTAATTTAAAGCTTAACTGTGAAAAGCTGTGGCCCTCAGTAATATGTAAGATTTGTATAATGTTGCTATTCTAGTTGTATATTTGTTTGCTGCCAAAACAATAAAATACATTTGTCTGAAGAATTTATATGCTTTCCATTTTTAAAAACAGTTAATAATTTTAGTAACACTACAATAACTACTATATATGATACACCATGTATGTACTGTATGTAGTATTATGCTGGAGTAGTAGCACTACAGTACAGTAATTAACTGTAACCAGTTTCCAGCTAGTTACCACTACTGCTCTGTTACAGTAGTTAACTGGCAACACTGTTGCCTGCTACGCACTGTAATGGTTTGGTTACTGTAATGAACTGGCAACACTGTTGCCATTGCATCAGTCTAGTGCAGGGGCGCTCAACCCTGCTCCTGGAGATTTACCTTCCTGCCGAGTTCACCTCCAACCCTGATTAAACACACCTGAACCAATTAATCAGGACCTGAACAGCACTGGATAATTACAGGCAGGTGTGTTTGATATGAGTTGCAACGGAAATCTGCAGTATGGCAGATCTCCAAGAGCAGGGTTGGTCACCCCTGCTCTGGTGGTTTGGTTACAGTAATTAACTGACAACACTGTTGCCAGTTACTCACTGTAATCAAACCATTACAGTGACTAACTGGCAACAGTGTTGCCAGTATTCCACTGTGAAAAAGCCTGGTAAGGTCTAAAGCCTGGTTTATACTCGACGTGCTGCGAATGTGGCGTCATCACTGTGTTTGCGGAGGTTCACTTTGGATGCACGGTACATGATTTTGGCTGGCGGAGAGCACTACATTTTTTGAGACTCGAGCAAACAGGGTGCCACATTTGATTTGAGTTGAATATGAATCACTCTGAAGAGATTTTGTCTGAAACAGGTACGACTGTACAGACACTTTTATGATCCGTCCATGCGTGATCATATGTATAGCTAGATGGCCAATAATTCTTATCTTTGCTAGAAATTACAACAACAGTGGGAAAGGAGGTAAGTCTTTTTTAAAAAGTTTGGAAAAATCTGAGGGATAAGTTTGTTAAAACCAAAAAAAGGACATGGCAAAAGTAAAGACCCAGGTACACAATTAAAGAAATATGTTTTTCCACCATTCATAGGTTTTACACTGATGTATATATTACAATTTAGAATTTAAAACAATTTAATAATTACAAAACGATAATTAAGGAATAAATTTTTTCTTTGATAACTGGAAAGGAATATTTGAACAACATACAGGTTTACAGCATACAGATGCCCTGTTTTTCTAGGCTTTATTGGTGAAAATGGTCAGGAATGCTGGACCAATTTTTTTTTTTTTTTTTTTGCCACAATAAAAACATATACTTGTAGAGCAACCCATGTTCTCTTGTCATTGATATTTTAATAAACTTTAATAGGTAAAACTGTCCGAGATACGAACTAAAGCAGGTAATGCATCAAAGTTGATTTAAAAAAATCTTGAATGGTTACAAAAATCCTTATAATCATTAAAAAAAATAATAGAAATAATTAGTTTAAAAAACTTCAATAATATTAATGATATGACGTAGTTCAGGAAACTTTCTACTTCTCTGTTTATCCGTGTGATTTTACGCTGAGTTTCTTTTGACCACCTCCTGTTGTTTTGAAGAATATCTCAGTGACGAACGCGTCAAGTATAAAAGCCTCGTCCATTTCATGAGGTGTGCAAGCAGTCAGTGGCGGTCTGTGACGCAGCGCCAGGTGAAAGTATAAATCAGGCTTATCAGTGTGCTGTTAAAGTGGTGGTAGGGTTAACAGAAGGGATAAAGCGACTCATTTTCTCTGGCCGTCTGTTTGTATATGGAAACATCAAATTGTACTAAACTTTTTAAGATTGAACACCTTCAAGATTAAAATTTATATTTGGAATCACCAATTAAGTTAAACAACAACTGTCTCTTGATTTTACTTTATATATGTTTAAATCACACAATAAACTGAATTTTCATGTTTCCCAAGCTAATGCACATGCACGCTTAGAAGGGAGCAAGATCATGACATCAACCTCCTTTATGGCTGTTTCTGTTTACGTGTTACACAATATTTATTGCTATCATGTGATTTACTTTTGAAGGGTGAGGATTCATGAGGTCAGATGGGACATAATGTATCTAACCTTCATTATATACAGATTATAAAACCAGAGAACATTTATTTTCAAGTGCATTTGGTTCATTTAAAAGTTTAATTTCAAGCTTTATGATATAGATAGTTTTCATGTCTGTGAAGCAAGTACATGCTGAGATTGCAGGGCATTTGCTCAACCCAGAGTGTTCATAACAAGGTCTTCATAAGGCAAGACTTCCTTCCCTAGAGTGGCCATATTGCCGTTTAGGTTTTGCCCCCATTCAAGACTACAGTGACACGTCTTGTGCTGTGTTTTTCTACCAGTGAGTGGAAGAATCAACTGCATTTAAATTTGTATGGTCAGATTTTGATTGAAGATTACCAAACAAAAAGTGTTTTATTTGTAACTATCATGGATTAATTATTTGCCCTAACGAATGACAATGAGCTAGCCAAATAAACATTATAAACTAAATTTAGATAAAATAAGTAATTACCCTAAAAAAAACCGGTAATGGTTGCAGCTGTTCTTTAATTTTTAAAATTGTAAAGATCCCTGACTGATGTTACTGAGATTGAGATGCCAGAATTATTTGACCAGAGGACAGGTTCTTCTTGGGGCACAGTGCCAGAACTCCAGCACAACAATGAAGGAAAAAGATAAGACAGAGCACAGGAGAGAAGAGAGAGGACATAGGAGAGCAAGAGTTTGAAGAGAGGGGTGAAAGGGAGGAGAAGGCATGAAAATGATGAGTGGAAACGGGAGAGGGCCCCTGACAGCAGAAATAGTGGCCCTTTAATGTTCCTTTTTGGGAGAGAACAAAGGACAGAGATATTTGAGGAGAGAGAGAGAGAGAGAGAGAGAGAGAGAGAGAGAGAGAGAGAGAGAGAGACGGGAAACAGTGAAAGCAATTGTGTAAACTAGAATATGTAATGGCATATCAGTATGTTAGTAAATTTAAACAATTTGAAATACTTGACAAAATATTTTGCAAATTTTTGCACGTTTACACCATTTATGCTTTGGTTGTACATTATACATTTCTTTGTTCTGCTGAATGTCAGTACCAAATCGATCTCAGGACCCTTGAGTGAATCAGACACTGTAACAGCCAGAACATGAGTAAGCATGACATAATGGCCCATTTCGACTGAGTGGTACGGTACAGTACAGTACGGTTTGGCTTTTATGGCAATTTACACTATCAAAACGTACTAAAAAGCGAACCATACCGTACCACTTTTTGGGATCCCTTTCGGAAGAGTACCTAGCGGAAGAGCCAGGCGAGCAGCTGAAAGCTATTGGTTTACAGAGATGTGTCACTAGCGCATGCAAAAGCTAGAAGAATGAAAACAAAGGAAGCTCCATTTTTTTAAATACACAGCCGAGACATTGCACTGTAATAATATATACATATAATAACGAGCCATGGTCGACCAGAGCTTAAACAAACCTTGTTGTCGTCTTGATGAACAGCCACAAAGCTAAGAAGAAGTTGGTTAGTTGTTTATAAGGCCGTCTAAATCACGATCGGTTTCGCTTTCTCGCTTGTGCTTGCCGCATGTCTATATTTCAAATAACGAACTTCTTGAGCTCATGATAATAACCTGTGCATGATTATTGAAGTGCTGCTGACACTTGATCTTTTCAGAAACGGACAAATGTGAGAGTGATGCTCGAAAAAACAAAGGAGAAGCCCGACAAAACAAAGGTGCAAATGATTGTTTCAGCAACCTAAAATATGAACAAACTGCCATGTTTAACTATTATCATCGCCTTTTGGACTATTATGAACTCGGAATGACGGAATTACTTTCTAACAAGAGGTTACATGTGCTGGTGAAGATTAAAGATTCAGACAAGAGGTTTGCACTGACTGGGCTATATGTTGCGTGTTGTTTTTGAACCCAAATAAGGACTAAATGTATGCTGCGTGTAGTTTTTCTGTAATTGGTAACATGTTGGAGACTGCAAGGGGCTGTATATGTTTATAAATGTTGAATGTATTTAGCTATTTTATATAATTGCAGATGTTACAGTATGCTATTTCGCCCTATCATTGATCTGCAGTTATAATCAAATCCTGTTCATAGAAAGGTTAGTAATGAACATTTAAGTATTTATGTGTATAAAGCATCTGTTTTGTGAGAAGTGCTTCTCATATGATATTTGAACGACCCGTACAGCTTTACTCTGACATTTCCTTGAGCGAGAATGACGTTGACTGAAACTTTCTGTCATACATTCCCACCAAAAGGGTACCATTTTGACAGTGAAAATGCAAGCCTGATAAAGGTGACCCGTACTGACCCGTATTGTACCGTACTGTACCACTCAGTGGAAACGGGCCATAATTAAAATTTTTGGGTGAACTAACCAGTTAAAACCATCCTTACAGTATATGTCTGTGAAACCAAGCATGAATGTTAATATCTGAAACCCAGACTAAGGGATTAGTTCACACGAAAATTTAAATTCTCTCATCAATAATTCTTTCTCATTATGTTCCAGTGTTTAACTTAAGCTAAAAGAGAAAGCATTTTTACATCCAAAAATGAAGACTATATTGACAAGAGCAAGAACATACAAGTTGGCAGAATAGTTTCTAATGACCGATGATTTGTTGTTCCTTACTGGCTGCAGACATGATTTCTAAAAAAAAAAAAAAAAAAAAAAAAAAAAAAAAAAACGGTGCTATATCGAATTATTTTCTTGTTTAATTGTTCTCATGCTTGAGTATCATTGGCACTGCATAACATCTAAAATGTAACTAAGCATGGAGAAGTTTTTTTGATTGAGAGAATTACTAAGTAAAAGGTGAGAATCTGGGAATTTATGCTTTTTTCAATTACAGCCAAGGGTTAAAGGTTACTAAATGAACAACACCTCTTTGTAAGACCTCCAGGAACTACCTCACTGCCCTCAAGAGAAATGTTCCCTTCTGGGGTTCTGAAAAAATAAATTGTTAAATTTTCATTTGAGTTCATCTTGAGAAAAAATCTACCCCTATACAGCACGCACGCACGTATTACAGCCAAACAAAGTTGCAAAGATTATGATCCATTTTTTTTTACTTCAATTGTTTCTCCAAGAGAATGTCAGTTTACATATTTTTTCACATATTTCTGTTTCACAGCTTTATTTGCCAGCATTAGAGAGCAATACAATATTTTACAGTTCAGTAGAACTGCTTGAGAAGCGCAATTTACATTTTTTTTTTCAATGCGAAATTGTAGCATGTGTGAGGTTAAACTCTCATTCCATTGCTCTGCTGGTCCCCCAGCATGCCGCAGGCAAGAGAAAACAGGCCAGGAGAAAAAAAATGCATTTTTTTTCCAACACAATAAAAAAGAAAGAGAATATTTTAGTTTATCAGCTTAAAGCATCTTTCGTCTTCTGACTTGGGGCATGGAAACAGTGCCCCGGAGCCAAATAAATAGACAAGGTTAGACGACCTCTGAGTCTGCGACGTAACCACTTTGATGGGTTAACACAGCTGAGCCAGCTGTGACAAGACAGTTATACTGGAGGTAAGGCAATGGTTGTTGCCTTTGCAGTAGATGTGTGTTAGAAGGACTTTTAGTATGCAAAATAAGATTTCAGATCACAGTACTCCATGTGTGGAGAATAAAAAAATCTCACAGTATAATACAAATAATAAAAAAAAAAAGGTTTGAAAAAGTTCAAAAGTCTCAATCTCACAGCATACATATATTTTCCATGTACAACATAGGCAAGTTTTTTGGTACAGTGTGGGCAACAATACTTTACTGTCACACATCTTGTGCAACTAATAAAATGTCCAAAATGAATTTGCATTGAAATGTAATCATGAGTTAATGTTAGGGAGCATTTCAAATCTTGGTTTAACATCATAAGTGTGGATAAAAACATGGATGTTCAGTTTTAACTTAATGTGATACAAATATTTAGAATGGGGTATTAAATAAGAGTGAAAACATTTGAAAATCTGACAAAGAAAATTATTAAGACACATGTAAGGCTTTCAAAAAATATATACAGTTTGAGTCAGAATTATTAGCCCCCCTGAATTATTAGCCACCCTGTTTATTTTTTCCCAAATTTCTGTTTAATGGAGAGAAGATTTATTCAACACATTTCTAAACATAATAGTTTTATTAACTAATTTCTAATAACTGATTTATTTTATCTTTGCCATGATGACAGTAAATAATATTTTACTAGATGTTTTTCAAGACACTTCTATACAGCTTAAGGTGTCATTTAAAGATTTAAAGGCAGATTAGTGTAATTAGGCAAGTTATATTATAACGATGGTTTGTTCTGTAGACCAGTGGTTCCCAACCTGGGGGTCGCGACCCCCACTAGGGGTCGCTAATGATTTTCAAGGGGTCGCCAAGAGCACTCATGTTTTTTTTCTTTTTTGTTTTTTAATTTAATTTATTAAATAATTAAATTCTGATTATTTGGAGGGGAAAAAATTAATATAGAAAGATAGATTTCATTAACGTTGAGAATGTTACAATGTATCGTGAGAGTGGAAATGTAGACCAGAGCTTACATTAGCAAATTTTTAAAAAGATGCACCAAAGAGAAGATATGGCAAAGCGCCAGGGAGGAGATAAAAATGAATGTGCTAAAAAGAAAGCAAGGATTTATTTGGATAGTCAGTGGTAGTGCTAGTCAGTGTGTGCGATTATTTTCATTTATTTATTTTTTATTTTTTAAATTTTTCTGTGTGTGTGTGTGTGGGGGGGGGGGGGGGTCTTTAAAAAATGTCAGCGTTAAAATAGGGGTCTCCTGGAAAAAAGGTTGGGAACCACTGCTGTAGACTATTGAAAAAATATATAGCTTAAAGGGGCTAATAATTTTGACCTTAAAATGGCATTTAAAAAAATTAAAAACTGCTTTTATTCTAGCCAAAATAAAATAAGACTTTCTCCAGAAGAAAAAAATATTATCAGACATACTGTAAAAAAAATCCTTGCTCTGTGTGACATCATTTGGGAAATATTTAAAAAAAAAGAAAAAAAATTCAAAGAGGGGCTAATAATTCTGACTTCAATTGTATATTAACACAAAATTAAAGTTTCTTATTAACACCACAAATTGTGTCAAAGGGTTCCTGATTTCCTGAATAATTCGAATGTGAAAAGACACCACTATGAAAAGGCAATGTTTGATGATCATGGATTTGTGCACATCTCACATGTTGACCTCACCGAGTTGAGTTCAAACACACACACACACACACACACACACACACACACACACACACACACACACACACACACACACACACACACACACACACACACACACACACACACACACACACACACACACACACACACCAAGATTCGAGATTCAATAGGCTTTCTTTCACATACTGTACACTATTATGTAGAATATAGAGGGCACTCCATAGGTTGTGCCATATTTAGACCAAGAAGACAGACAAATAAATAAGATAAAGATAATAGACTGCACAAAATACAATGAAGGTACAGCACATTATACAACAAATATATATAAATAATGCTTTTTTAAAAGACACAGTAATTTGAATACATGTGCTTTTAGTATATATTAATGGTGGGTATGATTTTGATAGGGATGCACCGATCCCGATACTTGGATCGGATATCGGTTTAATATCGCATATTTTTGCTGGATCGGGTATCGGCCAGCTGGTTCCAATCCAAATCCGATCTTGCGCGTGCGCTGTGTTTATAAGCCAACTAATCCATGGAGCCTATTTTAAGGCACTAGAACATTGTCATATAGGCCTACTATATCCCAAATGTTCTGAAGCCATTCTACAGTTTAATGTGAAGCACAGATGAATATTTAAATGCTTAAATTCATGTTCACTTCAGCGCTTCCCGCTGCTGCGCGGCTGCGCTTGTCAATCATTCTCCATTAATTCACAATTCAATCTGCTTGTCGCAGTTGACAACAGGAAAAACTTTCTCTAAGACTATTTGTTCCTGTTAGTTTAAATAATTAGTGGAGAAATGCATTTAGTTTTGCATTAAATAAGTTCATTTTGACACGCAGCAGGAGTTCATTTCATTGCTGTTTTCACATCATTTTGCGCTGCTGTGTCTGTTAGATCAGATCGCATTCACAATTTAATAAAAATTAATACATTTAATAAAAGGCTGATTATTTTACCAACAATGTCAATAGCCCATTGCAGATTTCAAAGAAAAATCTTAATATTAAAAAGGAAAGGACAATATCACAATGAATGCTCAAATAATGTAGCCTAGTTCACAGCAAGCATGTTTTTAGTTAGATTGTGCCGTCTGTCATGTATACCTATAGGTCTGTTATTTTTTTTACTAAAGAAGATATATTATTTGAGTTTAGCACCAGAGCTATAGAAACTGGTCATTTTGGTTAATTTTGGCTCGTTAACCGAATGTTAACCGTTAACGATTAATATTAAAATATTATTTCATTAAAAAAATAATTGACGTGCCTATTTTGTGTGACACATTAAATATTGCATTTAAAAATACTGATTTTATGCGGTACATGTGCGCGTGCTGCGTTTAATGAAAGACAATGACAATGAATTCTAAGACTCTATGTTGACTTTTTGTAAAGTATAGGCTACTACATAGCATATAACAATTTTGTTGTTTACATATGATATTGCATTATTTGCATACATGTTTTTCAAGCTGTAAAATGAAAGCCTCAGTTTAGTGCAAGATTCATTATGCAAAAATTAAGAAAACCTGATTGGTAGATTAGGCTATGTAGGCTATTTAAAAATGTATATTATATAGGAACTATTAATAACTGTAATTTTCCAAGTGGAAAAAAGGTTGGTTTGTTGGTTGAACACTAAATCACCAATAGCCTATTTGTTGAGTTTATGACACGGCTCTGGCAGCACAGAGGCGATCCGCATCAGCGCTGGTTTGTCAACTCTTTTGTGTCAAACTATGACCAGAAATATCCTTCTTTCATTTTGCTTTTTGACAAAATACACCTGTAGGCACGTGTGGTTGCACGTTACTATTACTGCACGTGCTTATCCATTCCAAAAACGCGAGGTGCACCGCACTGCCTTTATTGATAACAAGAAAAAAAGGAGCTCAGTGCTCTTTTTTATGTCACTATGAAACGACTGAATCAGCTGAGCCGTATTGTGCGCAAGTGTTGCTGTCAATGTTGTTATAATTGTAATTTTCAATAGCATTATGATATTCAAGATTTGTAAAGTCATACAGCTTTGAATGACTTGAAACAGCGACCACAAGTCTCTCCTCCATCATTAAAAGCTCGCCATAGCCGTCTTGACAACACTAACACTGCTGTCTGTCACCTCAAAGGAAACCCCGCTTCTGCTTTCATTTCATTTGCTTTCAACAACAACAAAAAACGGCACAGTATCGGGATCGGATCGGTATCGATCGATACTCAGAATTTTGGTATCGAGATCGGATCGGTTCCAAAAAATGGTATCGATGCATCCCTAGATTTTGTCAAGTACAATGCGATCCTGGATTAACATCTTGGAATGTCATTTTTGTTTGAAAATGTAATCCATACCTATTCCCTACCCCAAACCCAACCATAATTGTAAATTATTCACAAAATCAGAGGGGAATAATCATTGGATAACAATCATGTGGAAGTATATAACCCTAACCATAAGCCTAAACTTAGAATACAGGGAGTGCAGAATTATTAGGCAAGTTGTATTTTTGAGGATTAATTTTATTATTGAACAACAACCATGTTCTCAATGAACCCAAAAAACTCATTAATATCAAAGCTGAATATTTTTGGAAGAAGTTTTTTAGTTTGTTTTTAGTTTTAGCTATTTTAGGAGGATATCTGTGTTTGCAGGTGACTTTTACTGTGCATAATTCTTAGGCAACTTAACAAAAAACAAATATATACCCATTTCAATTATTTATTTTCACCAGTGAAACCAATATAACATCTCAACATTCACAAATATACATTTCTGACATTCAAAAACAAAACAAAAACAAATCAGTGACCAATATAGCCACCTTTCTTTGCAAGGACACTCAAAAGCCTGCCATCCACGGTGAATGGATCAAAACACTGACAGAATCCATCAACATTGCGTGCAGCAGCAACTACAGCCTCCCAGACACTGTTCAGAGAGGTGTACTGTTTTCCCTCCTTGAAAATCTCACATTTGATGATGGACCACAGGTTCTCTATGGGGTTCAGTCAGGTGAACAAGGAAGCCATGTCAATTGTTTTTCTTCTTTTAGAGCCTTTCTTGCCAGCCAAGCTGTGGAGTACTTGGACGCATGTGATGGAGCATTGTCCTGCATGAAAATTATGTTTTTCTTGAAGGATGCAGACTTCTTCCTGTACCACTGCTTGAAGGTGTCTTTCAGAAACTGGCAGTGGAACTGGGAGTTGAGCTTGACTCCATCCTCAACCCAAAAAGGCCCGAAAAGGCCCCACAAGTTCATCTTTGATGATACCAGCCCAAACCAGTACTCCACCTCCACCTTGCTGGCGTCTGAGTCGGACTGGAGCTCTCTGCCCTTTACCGATCCAGCCACGGGCCCATCAAGACTCACTCTCATTTCATCAGTCCATAAAACCTGAGAAAAATCAATCTTGAGATATTTCTTGGCCCAGTCTTGACGTTTCAGCTTGTGTGTCTTGTTCAGTGGTGGTCCTTTTTCAGCCTTTCTTACCATGGCCATGTCTCTGAGTATTGGACACGTTGTGCTTTTGGGCACTCCAGTGATGTTGCAGCTCTGAAATATGGCAAAACTAGTGCCAAGTGGCATCTTGGCAGCTGTAAGCTTGACTTTTCTCAGTTCATGGGCAGTTTAATTTGCGCCTTGGTTTTTCCACACACTTCTTGCGACCCTGTTGACTATTTTGAATAAAACGCTTGAATGTTCGATGATCATGCTTCAGAAGCTTGGCAATTTTAAGAGTGCTGCATCCCTCTGCAAGATATCTCACTATTTTTGACTTTTCTGAGCCTGTCAAGTCCTTCTTTTGATCCATTTTGCCAAAGGAAAGGAAGTTGCCTAATAATTATGCACACCTGATATAGGGTGTTGATGTCATTAGACCACACCCCTTTTCATTACAGAGACGCACATCACCTAATATGCTTAATTGGTAGTAGGCTTTCGAGCCTATACAGCTTGGAGTAAGACAACATGCATAAAGAGGATGATGTGGTCAAAATACTCATTTGCCTAATAATTCTGCACTGCCTGGTAAACTGTAAACACATCTCTTAATTTTGATTGGCTGATTGTAATGTTGTTCCATGATCAACATACACGTAGATGTTAATCCAGGAACATGTTCCACACTAACCATATATTAACATAGTTTCTAATCATATTGCAATATCCTAAAATCATATTATGATCATGTCGTGCTGTTAAAAACAGCTTCTTTATCATGTTCTTATGTAAGTACACATCTAAATGTTTTTAATAGCTTTATAATGCATACTTCCTCATACTGAATTCAAGCTATAAAAAGGGCTGCCCATACATTTAAGTAATATAACCAAGGAGTGAAAAAAAGGATATTACCTCAGTCTGCCCTCATTTCTCCTAAGGACTTTATCTCAGTTCTTTCCAAAGCCTGAAATTGCTTGTGGAAAAAAGAGGTGAGATATTTTACCTCTTCTTGAGCATCTCCACAAAGTGGCATGCAACTTTCTTTTGCATTTTACCCTCTCTCTCTCACTCTCTTTTCTTCTCTTGTGAAAATTGAAGAGGCTTAATGTCAAAAAAGGCTAAAGCCAGCCTCTCCATATCATACAACGCAGTGTGAAAATTACTAGGGCAATGATAAGACGGCCAGATAGCAGAAGTGAAGAGAGAGAGGAGAAAAAAGAGGGAGGGTGACAAAGAAAGGGGCTAAAAGACGACAGAAGCGAAGTGACTCCACTCAATTATACGGCAAAAATGGTATGAGTGAATATTTTTCATTCAGGTGAGTGATGATATCTGTGGAGCAGCAATGCAGATAAATAAAGGAGCTTTCTGTCAAGTATAAACATCATTAATCATGAGGCCAGCTACAGCCTGACCGCCTGTCCTCACACCACAGCACAGGAATTAAAGAGAAAGTGAGTGAGAGAGATAGAGAAAGAAAAAAAGCTAAGCTTTTAAATCTGGAAAGGGAAGGCTTGGTGCACATGGGGGATGACATAAATTCATCCCCTGCACATTTTCGCTGAACAAGTGTGTTCACATAGAGGTTTTCATAAAGTAATGTGCATGTAGAAATGTACATGCAATGACTAAATACACTTGTGTATAAAAATATTATGTTTACATTTAAAGAAGCAAGATAATCTATGCAATGCATGATGGGATGATTCCTTGATAATTGGTCGCTAATGTGTCCATTCAACATACAAAGAAGTCCCAATGATTAAGTCATGAATGAAGTTTCCTTGGGATTCATACTTTACAACATATCCCGTTTTAAACTATTAAGTAAACTTAAATAATAGGAAACATTTATTTATAAACATAAATACAAATTTTACTCAAAACTTTCCTATTAATGGCAAATCTAAAGAACTGATAATTAATGCGGAGTAAATTTACATTTTTGGATGACATATCCCTTTATATATATATTTATATATATACACAAGTATTTTGTATTGTAACAGTGTAAATACCTACCTAGAGTGAACAAATTACACTCTCAGAAAAAAAGGTAGACGGTGGTACAAATAATGTTCCTTAAATAATAGTTTTGTACCTTTGTAAAAACTGTACCTTTTTATGGTACAGAAAAGACCTCTACTGTTATGTACCTTTTATGGTACAATTAAAGGGAAGGTACACAATTGTTCTCACAAAAAAGGTACATAAGTGTTGGACAACTCATTCTTTATTACAATATCTATGAAAATAAATATTACTGGAAAGGCAAAGTGATTTTATGAATAATTTTCATATTAAAACAAGAATCATCATTTAAAAGCATATGTTCAAAGAAACGCATAAACATTAATTATTAAGTTCTATAATACAAAACAACCTGTAAAACTAAACTATAGGTATTGTAAACTAAACATTTGAGGATTTTTTTTAATAAACATTTGGTAAGCATTTTTTGATAAATACATTTTCATTATTGATAATACCTTTTGGCATTTGCTTTCCATTACGCACGTGAGCTGGCAAAAATCCTACATATGCAAAGTGTTCATGCAGACATTTTAGCATATCTCGTTACAATACTCTTGCATAATACGATTTCTATTTTAAAATTAAGTCAATTAAATTAACTTTTAAGTGATTACAAAGATATTGTGTGAAAATTGGAGAAAAAAAGGTTTTATATTCTACATGGGAGAATGTATTTCTGTAAAGTTTATGTGAAAAGTGTTGTGAAATGTTTAGCAAAAAATAGATCTTTTGATTTATGTAAAAGTATTTTTTTTATTTGTTATTGTAAATGGAAAAGGTGCATGTACAAAAAAAAACTTTTTAAAAAAAATCATTGTGTAAAAATGTATTTGATGTTTCAGATTTATTGAAAATAAATTGACGCATTTTGGATATAGCAAAATGCCTTTAAATAGTTCTTAAAGCAACACATTTGACACTGTTAAGGTAAAAAGTGTCTTGTCACTGTAGTGGTACCTTCATGGATCATATTTGTGCCTTTGATGAAAGTACAATATTGTATCTGCCGGTTTTAAAGAACAAAGGTACATTTTGGTTTTCCATGGTACAAATCATGTCCTTAAAGGTACAAACTGCAATGGTACAAATGTGTTTCTTTGACTAAAGATACAATTCTGTTACATAAAAAGGTACTGCCCCAGTGACAAGGGTTTGTATCTTCTTTGGTACAACATTGTACCATTTTTTCTGAGAGTGACGTACATAAATAGTACATAAATGTATCATTTTAAAATGTTCCTCAAGACTGACAGCTTTAGTACCTTTATATCTGAGATTGAAGTGGGGTTTGGCTTGACTGGCCTTGTAAACGTATAAAACAATGTATAAAAATAAAGAAAGTATATGACAAAAAAAGAGACTGCATACATGTTTGCATCTCCAGGGAGCTGTTGAGATAAGAGACGTTATGCTAAATACAGCGTCATCACACTGTGCACAGATTGGGCAGCTTGACAACAGTTTATGCAAATAACAAAATTCAAAGCTCTATGTCTCACACACATGCACACAAAAGGTGCATGGACACACTAAGATTTTATGCTTTGTTTTGCTTTCTAAAATAGCCTTGATTTGTGCAGCGGTATTATCCCAATCAACACAAATAATCTTATTTTGTTAATTTTGCTTAACTCGCAATACTTTGAAATACCACTAACAAACAATGCTTGAATGCCTGCAGCCAACTACAAAAATCTGGGTTACCACACTTAAAGTGACAGTAAAGCAATTCCAAGTAAAAAGTAAACCAGTAAAGCAAACCAAAATTCTATTCAACTTTACTTGTAATTAACAATAACTACAATCAATGGAATGAGCTCTGATTCCGTAGATAACGTGAACATCATTGGGATAATTAGTAAAAAAAAATGCATATTATAAAAACAATGAAAGTGTATTTTTTGTTTGTTTGTTTGTTTGTTTAACTTGCATGCATGAATAGCCTATAATTGGCGATAATTTATAGTTCATAATAGTTTTCTTTTAACAAATTGAATACAGTATATGCATTGTTAACAATTGTTTCAACTCAAGTTAACAAGGTTTTAGAGAGGTGTTTTGTAGCTAGAATAAGTGTTGAGCTATCTAGAGTATCCTAGTTGACTCCTGGTTTGTTTTGAATGAAATATAGAATAAATAAAAAATATACTCGAGAAAATGGACCAACAGAGTCCTATATAGTGTTGTATTTTGAAGCTTTAATGTGCATGAAATCACAGGCAGCAATTTATATTAACCTCTGCATAAACATATGAGTTTTATAAAGTTTATTGTTGTCTGTTCAATCAAAAAAAAATAAACAAATAAATAAATCACAGCAAGAGCTGAGTGACATGACATGACATGCGTAAATGTGCATTAAACAGGTAAAAAAATTAAATCTTACTTGAATTTTTGTTATTTCTAAACAAGATTTTTTTAGACAAGCAAAAAAAAAAATATATATATATATATACACACACACACACACACACGCTTTGATATTTCATATAATATTTCAGAATGTGTGTCTTCTTCTAATGCTGTTTGCGGGCTGCCCAGCATCTTCTATTAACAAACTTCAGCTAGTACAAAATGCAGCTGCCAGAGTTCTTACCAGGTCTAGAAAATATGATCATATCACCCTAATTTTATCCTTCTTACACTGGCTGCCTGTTAAGCTTCGTATTGATTTTAAAATATTGCTTCTTACCTATAAAGCTTTAAATAATCGAGGCTCAGACACACTCTCACAGTTCAAAACTAGATTAAAGACCTATGAATATGAATGTGCCCCACGCAGGTTTTTGCATCTCGTTTATATACCCTATGAACAGCAGCTATGCTAATTATTTTATTTATTCTGTATTTCCACCTGGGGATACTCATCCCGAGGCCCTCAAAGACTATGCAGCGCCACTGATTTGATCCAAGACCAACGACAAGATGATCCCAAGGTTTTCATAATCCTGGACCAGGCCATATCCTGGACAGCTGCTGTGGTGATCATGGAGGAGTGGAGAGCATGAGACTGATTCCGGTGACGCTCCAGGGACAGACGAGTCTTCGCTGACGTCCAACATTCTCCGCATCCTGCGCCTAGACTGCAGCTCTGCACATGACGTTTGGCCATAGGAGAAATGGTCGTGCCCAACTGAGCCTGGTTTCTCTCGAGGTTTTTTAAATCTTCACTTTCGCAAATTGGTGAAGTTTTTTCCTCGGCGCTGTGGCCACTGGCTTGCATGGTTTGGGATCTGTAGAGCTGCGCATCGATGGATTTGCTCTTCAGTGTTTGGACTCTCAGTAGTGAATAAACCACACTGAACTGAGCTAAACTGAACGGAACTTAAACACTGAAAACTGGACTGACACTGTTTCAATTTACTATAATCTTCTATGTGAAGCTGCTTTGAAACAATCTACATTGTAAAAGCGCTATACAAATAAAGGTGAATTGAATCGAATTTAATATTTTCCCACATTGATTTGAACTATATGCTGCAATGTGTGGTGCTTGAAGCCCGGGTTGCAGTGTGTTGTCAATTGTCAAATTTCATAGTTAATTTTATTACGCCTGTTTCACATCGCAAGCACAAGCACAGCGTGAGCAGCGTGTGTGCAGCGTGTATGGAGAGCAGAAGCAGCATGCAGGTGTTTGCCTTTTACACTGACTGCATCTGCAGCGCGCAGCTCATCGGCAGCTGCAGCACAGATCAATCTATCTTTGTCGATTCTATCTAGTTACCTATCTATCTATAAAGACACTTTTCTTTAAATTTAGTTTTCATCTGCACCAAGACCTGTGGCAACTTCCCCCTACGCTGTTTCCTTAACCTGCAAGCCTTTATTTTACAAATTATATAGATCCTAAAGAACTGTATGCTTCTTACGCTCTGAGGAGTGTCATTTATGTCTTTTCAGGTGCGTGAGCACTGAATGTGAGCAGTGTGGCAAAAATAGACCCACTGCTTCTGCGTGCGGTATGAAAGCTCTAATCTGTTAATATGGGCGCCGAAAAAAACAAGCGCTGCTTACGCTCTGTCTGTCTGTCGGTCTGTCGGCCTGCCTGCCTGCCTGTCTGTTTGTCTGTCTGTCTGTCTTCCACATCCAGGTGATTCCATAATGATTTTAGAATATTAAGGTCTGGACTTAATAATATAGACTTATCATATATTATATTATTATTGTAAAATTGGTAAATAAAAAACCTAATACATGCTATTAAAGTGAATGCATGACTGTGTGTCATCAGCTGCTATTTTCTTAAAATATAATTGCAAATATGCTGCATTATAGCAAAGTGTTTGGGATAATTATTATATAGTGCTGAAAAATACATGTGTTTTTAGAAGCAATGGCATAATGTGGTAATGCTTTCTTTACATTTCAGCATTTACAGTACCATCAATTCAGACAACATTGCCACTACCACTGGCAGAAAATCAGCCCAAACCAAGACAGAGGCACCAGTGTGTTTTACCGAAGGCTACAAGCACTCATGTTGAATAATGTCACAAACAAACAAACAAACAAACAAACAAACAAACAAACCTCTCATTTAATTTGATTTTTTTGGGTTATATTCTAATAAAGAAACCTAAATATATATGGTCATTATACCACTACTGAAACAACATAACTGTGCACACGTGCATGTGTCTTTGAATGTATGTACAGTATGTATGTATGTATGTATGTATGTATGTATGTATGTATGTATGTATGTATGTATGTATGTATGTATGTATGTATGTATGTATGCATGTATGCATATACAGTTGAAGTCAAAATTATTAAAACCCCTGAATTATTAGCCCAGTGTATATTTTTTCCCCAATTTCTGTTTAACGGAGAGAAGATTTTTTCAACACATTTCTAAACATAATAGTTTTAATAACTCATTTCTAATAACTGATTTATTTTATCTTTGCCATGATGACAGTAAATAATATTTTACTAGATACTTTTCAAAACACTTCTATACAGCTTAACGTGACATTTAAAGGGTTAACTAGGTTAATTAGGTTAACATGGCAGGATAGGGTAATTAGGCAAGTTATTGTATAATGATGGTTTGTTCTGTAGACTATAAAAAAAATAGCTTAAAGGGGTTAATAATTTTGACCTTAAAATGTTTTTTAAAAAAATTAAAAACTGCTTTTATTCTGATCAAAATAAAAAAATTAAGACTTTCTCTAGAAGAAAAAATATTATCAGACATACTGTGAAAAACTTCCTAGCTTTATTAAACATAATTTGGGACATTTTGCAAAAAAAGAAAAAAAAAATCAAAGGGAGGGCTAATAATTCTGATTTCAACTGTATCTATGTACAGTATATAATGAAAGTATTAAACTCAAATATAAACCTTAATGTAAATATACTGTTATATTTCTGAATATACTGAAGTAAATCTGAATATGGTTATCAGCCTGAAAGCTTATTTTGTAAACTTAATTTGTACACTTAACTTTTCTTAAACTTAACTTCTTGTGTCATTTGCTAGTTATTTTTATTTTTAGCAGAATTTTTTCCACCTTAAAAAATAAGGTGGTGATAATACAGTTTTATTAAGCAGCTGTACCGCTGCATTAAGCCAACTGCATAATGTGTTAAAGCTTTTTTTACATTTCAGCATTCACAGAACCATCAATTCAGATAACATTGCCACCACCACTGGCAGAAAATCAGCCCCAAACCAAGACTACAAGGCTACAAGCACTCATGTTGAGTAGTCTTAAATAATGTCACAAACAAACAAACCTCTATTTTTTAAAAAATAAAAATAAAGAGACCAAAATGTATATGGTCGTTATACCACTACTATGTGCCCAAATGTGTCTGTGAATGTATGTATGTATGCATGTAGCTTCCTTTCTTTCATTCATTCATTCATTTTCTTTTCGGCTTAGTCCCTTTATTAATCTGGGAATGAACCGCCAACTTATCCATATATCTTATATATATGTTTTACGGAGCGGATGCTCTTCCAGCTGCAACCCTCACTGGGAAACATCCATACACACCCATTCACACACATACACTACAGACCATTTAGCCTACCCAATTCACCTATACTGCATGTCTTTGGACTTGTGAGGGAAAACGGAGCACCCGGAGGAAACCCACGCAAACACGAGGAGAACATGCAAACTCCACACAGAAACGCCAACTGACCCAGGCGAGGCTTGAACCAGTGACCTTCTTGCTGTGAGGCGAACGTGCTACCCACTGCGCCACCGTGCAGCCCCTGCATGTATCTACGTACAGTAGAGAACATAGTACTCTACATGTTGATTATGTTTCCACCCATTGCATGGCCAGTAAAATTGCCATCATCGCTGTTCAATGATTATTCAACCTATTACCAATCTTAGATTTTAAAAGGGTGATAGGCCATTTATTTTTTATCAATCTATTTTTTTTTTTTTGTAATTGAACTCTTCAATGCACAACATAAAAACATGATATCTCAAAATTACAAAAATATCTGTTTTTGCAAATAAAATCCACATATTTATCCTGTCTATAAACGGGAGTTTTCGACCTGTCTGTTTAGACTGTAGTATTATTAAATATGTTGTTTCATATACTGTATTGTTATATTTGGACATCTTTATAGGTAGACGTCTTTCATTTTCATTAAAACAATATACAGTGCACCAGCAGATCAGCTATACTGGCATTTGGAACAGCCAATGAAATATTGTGGCTATCATTAGTGTAGGACTTATCTTAATGTTGTTAGTCTTATTTTCTCGGCATCTACATCAGCAATCCATCCATTATTTCTACAATCATACTCCCAAGATTTTTTCAGTTCTTATTTAACTGAAGGGTCGCAGTTTACCCTCCTAAAAAACACCAGCACACCATATTTAAGTTTTTTATTATTATTTCTAAAGGTCCTCTGCATTCGCACCTGCAGCGCTGATACTGATGATGATCTGAAGGCTCTGCATCCTGTTCTTAAAAATTAAGATTTTATTCAATTTCATTTCTTAAGCAAAGATGCTGGATTGTACAATATAGCTATTACTGTCTCTCTCTCTCTCTCTCTCTCTCTCTCTCTCTCTCTCTCTCTCTCTCTCTCTCTCTATATATATATATATATATATATATATATATATATATATATATATATATAATATACAGTTGAAGTCAGAATTATTAGCCCCCCTTTGAATTTGTTCTTTCTTTTTTAAATATGTCCCAAATTATGTTTAACAGAGCAAGGAAATTTTGATAGTATGTCTGATATTATTTATTCTTTTGGAGAAAGTCTGATTTGCTTTATTTCGGCTAGAATAAAAGCAGTTTTTAATTTTTTAAACACCATTTTAAGGACAAAATTAGCAGCCCCTTTAAGCTAATTTTTTTTTGATAGTCCACAGAACAAACCATAATTATACAATAACTTGGCTAATTAACCTAACCTGCCTAGTTAACCTAATTAACTTAGTTAAGCCTTAAAATGTCACTTTAAGCTGTATAGAAGTGTCTTGAAAAATATCTAAAATATGATGTGCTGTCATCATAGCAGAGATAAAATAAATCAGTTATTAGAAAAGGGTTATTAAAACTATTATGCTTAGAAATGTGCTGAAAACATCTTCTCTCTGTTAAACAAAAATTGGGGAAAAAAATAAACAAGGAGGCTAATAATTCTGACTTCAACTGTATATATATATATATATATATGGTCTTAGCACTGCACGGTATACAATTTTCTACAGTACAGTATACTATACTAATCAATGATTGTTGACTTGCTATTGAATATACCCTCACCATTTCGTCACCTTGGAATTATAAGGTTCTATCTGCGTTCTGAATGATTTTGAGATATTGAGCTTCAAAGTTTTTGCATTCCATAGCAAACAGTATGTGTGTAACATTTGTTTTTTAAATAGAAAGTCTTAAAACGTAAACAACTTATAAAAAAAACATTCCATAATGTAAATAAGTTGTCAATTAATAAGAATATGTCAATAACTCAATTTTGACAAAAATGTCAGATAAAACCTTATAATTCTAAAGTGACGATTTGTCTGTTACTTTCTTTGAGTATAATTTACATCCATACTCCAAGCATTGACCACCTTCTTAAAAATAAATAAATTGTCTGTTTAGGCCTAGGCAAATAACTGAGAAAGGACAAATCAGAGGACGCATTTTTTAGATGTCATCATACTGTAGACTTCTTGCAAAGTATTTTACAGTATTTTGAAACAACAAAAATACATTAAAAGTATTTTGATGCAAAATATTAACCCATTTTCATAAACTCTATCAAATACAAATTACAAAATACTATTTTGTATTTTAAATATGTATTTGAAATACATGTATCATAAATACTGCCCATCCTGCTTGTACACTTAACTTGTAAACTTTTCTTAAACTGAACTTCCTGTGTCATTGACTAGTTTTTTTTAAGCTGTACAAATTCTATGCTGTCTAGCATTACAGACTGCTGTCTCACCATACGGATTTCATATTTTATGAAAATTCTTATTTATTTATTAATTATTTTTTTTATTCATAATTATGAACACAATCACAGTATATAATTTATTTCCACTTGAAAATAATAAGGTGGTGATAATACAGTTTTATTAAGCAGCTGTAATGCTACATCAAGCAAATGAATATATTACATATGGGAGGAGTATGTCTAATTGTGTCATTTTATAACTTGCTTCAAGCATAGAGCTTTAAACCCTTGAGTGAACTCTATTGTTAGGCGATTGACAAATGCCTCCATTTGTCCAGAGCAATCACCAAGGAGACTAAATCCTGTCACTTGGGCTTTGTGTGTGAGAGTGTCTTTTGTTTGCCTGTGGGAATAACATTGAAGTCAGTGAGGGAACACTTACAATTAAGCACCAGACATAAGCAAGTCAGCAAGACATTTTCACAAACAGACACCCTGCAGAGAGTGTTTCTTTAGCATTTATCTTATTTGCTTAAAGAGGGGTAATTAGTTTAAAATGGAATGAATAGAGCCAAGCTGTTTCCAGGTCAGGGCTGGCAAAAGGTCAAGAGAGTCATTTGAGTCTTTAGTTAATAAATTATCAATGTGGTCCAATATAACCAAGTGGGTAAAATGACAAAGAAAGAAACTAAAAAAATAAAAGTATAATAATTGCAAAAATATTTTATATATTTCACTACGTAGATCCTTCGGCACAATGACTAACTTCCTTTCTGTATGTTTGACCTGCTGTAATAAACAGAACAGCCACATTAGGTGACACAACCCCCTCCATTTAATATTAAATACCACACTGGTGCTCTTATATGAATTCATAACCTGCACGATTATCCTCTGCAGTAATTGTGCTTACCCACGGTCTAATAAGACTGCCATAGGAGAAGGGGAGAAAACACAAAGGACAGTTAATTTGTGATTTCCTCTGCTCATTCAAAGGCAAATTAAGTGTCAAACTGCTAATATGAAGCATATTTCATTTTATGAGCTTTTAATTTAATTCCGTCCCCTCATATCACAGCCATTAGTGTCATTTAGTGCACTGTGCAAGAGGCTTCCACTCAACGGGGGCAATAAATAAACATGTTTCAATTAAAGCCTTCTCAAATAATAGGTCAGGACTGTCTAACTCGGTCTCGTCAACTAGCAAATCAGCAATGGTTGAGGGAAATTAGATGATCATTGCCACAGTGATTTTCACTTTCCTTTCCAGTTATTATTTATTTATTTATTTATTTTAGTCTTAGATGTCTACTCACAGCTGAGAACTTCTGTGTAGATTGATGGCATTGCCGCTAGGTGAAAGCTACTGTAATTATGAGCTGTAATGAGGAGCTGCATGGGAAAGTACTGTAATCATTTCCCGCCTGTTCTTAGGCAAATATTTAAGAGTGGTTATAACAATTAATACTGTTCACCAAGGAGAACTTGTCTTCAAATTTTTCATTTTTCTTCCTTAACCTCAACTCCCACGTCTCTGCTACTGCCTAACACACACAAACACACTCTGCGCCCTGCTGTAATATGTGTGAGCTGTTTCTATGCTGTTGAGTTCACCTATTCAGGTGCAATGAAATAGTAAAATGTATTTGTGGTGACTATTAAATTACTTAATTAAATTACCATTCAGTACTAAACCAAATAACATATAAATATTTGCCATGATTATTATTTTTATTATTACTGGGCAACACGGTGGCTCAGTGGTTAACACTGTCGCCTCATAGCAATAAGGTTGCTGGTTCGAGTCCAGGCCGAGTCAGTTGTGGAGTTTGCATGTTCTCCCTGTGTTTGCGTGGGTTTCCTCTGAGTGCTTCGGTTTCCCCCACAGTCCAAAAATATGCGATATAGCTGAACTGAATATACTATGGAGCAAATAATATGCCAAAACAATCTGAATTTGAATTGTGTTAATGTCTATTATTGACAATTGTAATTTGTATTGTAAATAATAAATCTGAATTTTTGTAATTTTTTGTTAAAAATTGTTTAAATTTGAATTTCTTAACTTGAATTTGAATTTCTTAATTTGAATTTGAATTTCATAACTTGAATATTGAACATCTGAAATTTAAAACAACTGAATTTTTAAAGGCTGAATTTTTTATTGACGTATTTTCAAACTTCAGATTTTTTGTGTATCAAGACTGCAGATATTGGGTTTGTAAAAATACAGTTTACAATTTTCAAGATGAAGAAATTCAGAACATCAAATTCAATAATCTAAAACTCAAAACCAGAAATTCAGATCGTGAAATTCAGATTCAGCAGAAAGTAGGTCAGGGGTAATCAACAAGGAAGAGTAGACGATCACCGAAAAGTCAAACTAAGAATCACTCACCTCTGCTTGATTCATGGTTATAGATGAATTACGAGGGGGGTTGGGGTGTGTGTGTGTGTGTGTGTGTGTGTGTGGGGGGGGGGGGGGGGGGGGGGTGGGGGGGGGGGTTAGTTATGTAAAACTAAACTCATATGTATTTTATCTTTAAGTATAGGGAAAGCTGCTTTCGGTTTCGGATCAGATCATTCAAATAAATATGTCATTTACCACAGTTGTAAAATGCTAGGACAGTGAAAATGCAGCTGGAAAGAGCTTGAAAAGTTCTTAAATGTGAGTTTGGTAAAGGTGTAAGAGCCCTGTGATTGGCCAAAATGCTTAGTTTGACTTTTCAGTGATCATCTACTCTTCCCTGTTGATGACCCCTGACTTACTTTCTGCTGAATCTGAATTTCACGATCTGAATTTCTGGTTTTGAATTTTAGATTATTGAAAATTTAAAACTGTATTTTTACAAACTGGATATCTGCAGTCTGAATTCAGAACACAAAATGTGAAAATCTGAAGTTTTAAAATGCGCCTATAAAAAATTCAGTCATCAAATTCAGATTGTTTTGGCATATTATTAGCTCCATATATTATTAGCTCCATAATAAACTAAATTGGCTGTTTAAATTGGATGTTGCCCAGTACTGGGTTGCATCTAGAAAGACATCTGCTGCGTATGCTGGATAAGTTGGCGGTTCATTTCGTAGTGGTGACCCCTGATGAATAAAGGAACTAAGCTAAAGGAAAATTAATGGATGGATTATTATTATAATTAGGGACCGAGCACCGGAACGGTGCGTAGGCCCTATTGGAATTGCTCTGTTTTTTATTATTAGGGACCGAGCACCGAAACGGTGCGTAGGCCCTATTGGATTTCTAATGTTTTTTATTATTATTAGGGACCGAGCACCGGAACGGTGCGTAGGCCCTATTGGAATTGCTCCGTTTCTTATTATTATTATTCTTCTTCTTCTTCTTCTTCTTCTTCTTCTCCGAAATGAATCGCGATTTTGAGGGGCTAAACATGCCCGAAAACTCACGAAACTTTGCACACGCCTCAGAAGTGGCGAAAATTTACGTTTATTATAGGTTTCGGAAGTGGGCGTGGCAAAATGGCTCGACAGCGCCACCTATGCACTTGTGACGGACTAGCCCCCGAGCTACGAATCACGCACACGCACGAAAATTGGCACACACCTCAAACATGCCAAGACCTACAAAAAAGTCTAGAGGGGCAAAATCTCAAACCCAACAGGAAGTCGGATATTTTTGATTTCCTGCGGCGAAAAAGTGGCGTTTTTGCCATTTCCAGGCGTTGTATTTGAACGAACTCCTCCTAGGAATTTTATCCGATCGACACCAAAATTGGGTTTTGTCATCTAAAGGCCTTGGCGATGTTAAATTGCGAAGCTTTAGAGTTTTCGGCGATGGGCGTGTCCGTGGCGGCCTCGCAAACTTTGACGATTCGCCATGAAACAGGAAGTTGCTATAACTCAGGCATGCATTATCCGATCTGCCTCAAAATTAACACGTATGATAACCGTCCTGACCTGAACACGTTTACATGCCAATATCCAGTTACAGTTATAGCGCCACCTGCTGGCAACAGGAAGTGATGTGTTTTACAGCATAACAAATTCCTCCCACAAATTTCATCGTATCAGCACTAAATTAGGCTGGTGTCATATGAAAGTTCTAGCGATGATATATTGTGAAGATCTAGAGTTTTCGCCGCGGGGCGTGTCCGTGACGGCCTGACAAACATCAACGCTTCGCCATGGAACAGGAAGTACTTATATCTCAATCACACAACATCCGATCGGCCCGAAACTTCACATGTTTGATAAGAGTCCTCTCCTGAAGACATCTATATGCCAATATCCAGTTACAGTTATAGCGCCACCTGCTGGAAACAGGAAATCACTTATAACTCAGCCAAACAGTGTCCGATCTGCTTGAAACTTCACATGTTTGATAAAAGTCCTCTCCTGAAGACATCTACATGCCAATATTGAGTCACAGTCATAGCGCCACCTGCTGGCAGAAGGTAGTTTGGCCTATAACTCTACCACACAATGTCCGATCGGCCTGAAACTTCACATGGTTGATAAAGTTCCTCTCCTGAACACATCTACATGCCAATGTTGAGTCACAGTCATAGCGCCACCTGCTGACAGGAGGAAATTTGGCATAAATCAGTGATTTTTCTCAGGTTTTTTTATATATCGGCTTAAATTAATATTGTTCGCTGTTTTCTGTCATCCTGAGGCCACCGGGCGGCGGTGAGCCGGGGTGCGAGGTCCCTATCATCGCTGCTTGCAGCTTTAATTATTATTATTATTATTATTTATTATTATTCCGCCCCTAATCGGGGCACTTTTGAGGGTCTAAACATGCCCGAAAACTCATGAAACTTTGCACACACATCAAAGGCGGTGTAAATGACCGGTTGATATGGGCTTCGGAAGTGGGCGTGGCAAAATGACTCGACAGCGCCACCTATAAACTTGAAACGGACGAGCCCCCGAACTACGAATCACGCACACGCACGAAAATTGGCACACACCTCAAACATGCCAAACCATACAAAAAAGTCTCTTGAAGCAATATCTCAAACCTAACAGGAAGTCGGATATTTTTAACTTCCTGCGGCGAAAAAGTGGCGATTTTGCCATTTCCAGGCGTTGTATTTGAACGAACTCCTCCTAGGGATTTCATCCGATCAACACCAAAATTGGGTTTTATCATCTAAAGGCCTTGGCGATGTTAAATTGCGAAGCTTTAGAGTTTTCGGCGATGGGCGTGTCCGTGGCGGCCTCGCAAACTTTGACGATTCGCCATGAAACAGGAAGTTGCTATAACTCAGGCATGCATTATCCGATCAGCCTCAAAATTAACACGTATGATAACCGTCCTGACCTGAACACGTTTACATGCCAATATCCAGTTACAGTTATAGCGCCACCTGGTGGCAAAAGGAAGTGATGTGTTTTACAGTATAACAAACTCCTTCCACAAATTTTATCGTATCACCACCAAATTTGGGTGGTGTTATCTGAAAGCACTAGCGATGATATATTGTGAAGATCTAGAGTTTTCACCGATGGGCGTGTCCGTGGTGGACTGACAAACATCAACGCTTCGCCATGGAAGAGGAAGTACTTATATCTCAATCACACAATGTCCGATCTGCTTGAAATTACACATGGTTGATAAAAGTCCTCTCCTGAAGACATCTACATGCCAATATCCAGTTACAGTTATAGCGCCACCTGTTGGCAACAGGAAATCACTTATAACTCAGCCAAACAGTGTCCGATCTGCCTGAAAATTCACATGGTTGATAAAGTTCCTCTCCTGAAGACGTCTACATGTCAATATTGAGTAACAGTCATAGCGCCACCTTCTGGCAGAAGGTAGTTTGGCTTATAACTCAATCACACAATGTCCGATCTGCCTGAAACTTCACATGGTTGATAAAGTTTCTCTCCTGAAGACATCTCCATGCCAATGTTGAGTCACAGTCATAGCGCCACCTGCTGACAGGAGGAAATTTGGCATAAATCTGATTTTTCTCAGGTTTTTTTTATACATCGGCTTAAATTAATATTGTTCCCCGTTCTCTGTCATCCTGAGGCCACCGGGCAGCGGTGAGCCCGGGTGCGAGGTCCCTATCATCGCTGCTTGCAGCTTTAATTATTATTATTATTCTTCTTCTTCTTCTTCTTCTTCTTCTTCTCCGAAATGAATCGCCCTTTAGGCGGTCTAAACATGCCCGAAAACTCACGAAACTTTGCACACGCCCCAGAAGTGGCGAAAATTTACGTTTGTTATGGGTTTCGGAAGCGGGTGGGGCAAAATGACTCGACAGCGCCACCTATGCGCTTGTGACGGACTAGCCCCCGAACTACGAACCACGCACTCGCACGAAAATTGGCACACACCTCAAACATGCCAAACCATACAAAAAAGTCTCTTGGAGCAATATCTCAAACCCAACAGGAAGTCTGATATTTTTGACTTCCTGCGGCGAAAAAGTGGCGTTTTTGCCATTTCCAGGCGTTGTATTTGAACGAACTCCTCCCAGGGATTTCATCCGATCAACACCAAAATTGGGTTTTGTCATCTAAAGGCCTTGGCGATGTTAAATTGCGAAGCTTTAGAGTTTTCGGCGATGGGCGTGTCCGTGGCGGCCTCGCAAACTTTGATGATTCGCCATGAAACAGGAAGTTGCTATAACTCAGGCATGCATTATCCGATCTGCCTCAAAATTAACACGTATGATAACCGTCCTGACCTGAACACGTTTACATGCCAATACCCATTTACAGGTTTAGCGCCACCTGCTGGCAACAGGAAGTGATGTGTTTTACAGCATAACAAACTCCTTCCACAAATTTTATCGTATCAGCCCCAAATTTGGGTGGTGTTATCTGAAAGCTCTAGCAATGATATATTGTGAAGGTCTAGAGTTTTCACCGAGGGGCGTGTCTGTGGCGGACAGACAAACATCAACGCTTCGCCATAGAACAGGAAGTACTTATAACTAAATCACACAATGTCCGATCTGCTTGAAACTTCACATGGTTGATAAGAGTCCTCTCCTAAAGCCATCTACATGCCAATATCAAGTTACAGTTATAGCGCCACCTGCTGGCAACAGGAAATCACTTATAACTCAGCCAAACAGTGTCCGATCTGCCTGAAACTTCACATGTTTGATAAAAGTCCTCTCCTGAAGACATCTACATGCTAATATTGAGTCACAGTCATAGCGCCACCTGCTGGCAGAAGGTAGTTTGGCTTAGAACTCAACCACACAATGTCCGATCTGCCTGAAACTTCACATGGTTGATAAAAGTCCTCTCCTGAAGACATCTACATGCCAAAATCCAGTTACAGTTATAGCGCCACCTGCTGGAAACAGGAAAACTCTCATAACTCAGCCAAACAATGTCCGATCTGCCTGAAAATTCACATGTTTGATAAGATTCCTCTCCTGAAGACATCTACATGGCAATATTGAGTCACAGTCATAGCGCCACCTGCTGGCAGAAGGTAATTTGGCTTATAACTCAATCACACAATGTCCGATCTGCCTAAAACTTTACATGGTTGATAAAAGTCCTCTCCTAAAGACATCTACATGCCAATATTGAGTCACAGATAGCGCCACCTGCTGGCAACAGGAAATCACTCATAACTCAGCCAAACAGTTTCCGATCTGCCTGAAAATTCACAAGTTTGATAAGACTCCTCTCCGAAAGACATCTGCATGCCAATATTGAGTCACAGTTATAGCGCCACCTGCTGACAGAAGGTAGTTTGGCTTATAACTCTACCACACAATATCCGATCTGCCTGAAACTTCACATGGTTGATAAAGTTCCTCTCCTGAAGACATCTACATGCCAATGTTGAGTCACAGTCATAGCGCCACCTGCTGACAGGAGGAAATTTGGCATAAATCTGATATTTCTCAGGGTTTTTTTATAAATCGGCTTAAATTAATATTGTTCGCTGTTCTCTGTCATCTTGAGGCCCCCGGGCGGCGGTGAGCCGGGGTGCGAGGTCCCTATCATCGCTGCTTGCAGCTTTAATTCTTTTTATTATTATTCCGCCCCTAATCGGGGCACTTTTGAGGGTCTAAACATGCCCGAAAACTCATGAAACTTTGCACACACATCAAAGGCGGTGTAAATGACCGGTTGATATGGGCTTCGGAAGTGGGCGTGGCAAAATGACTCGACAGCGCCACCTATAAACTTGAAACGGACGAGCCCCCGAACTACGAATCACGCACACGCACGAAAATTGGCACACACCTCAAACATGCCAAACCATACAAAAAAGTCTCTTGGAGCAATATCTCAAACCCAACAGGAAGTCGGATATTTTTGACTTCCTGCGGCGAAAAAGTGGCGTTTTTGCCATTTCCAGGCGTTGTATTTGAACGAACTCCTCCTAGGGATTTCATCCGATCAACACCAAAATTGGGTTTTATCATCTAAAGGCCTTGGCGATGTTAAATTGCGAAGCTTTAGAGTTTTCGGCGATGGGCGTGTCCGTGGCGGCCTCGCAAACTTTGACGATTCGCCATGAAACAGGAAGTTGTTATAACTCAGGCATGCATTATCCGATCTGCCTCAAAATTAACACGTATGATAACCGTCCTGACCTGAACACGTTTATATGCCAATATCCAGTTACAGTTATAGCGCCACCTGCTGGCAACAGGAAGTGATGTGTTTTACAGCATCACAAACTCCTCGCACAAATTTCATCGTATCAGCACCAAATTTAGGTGGTGTTATCTGAAAGCTCTAGCGATGATATATTGTGAAGATCTAGAGTTTTTGCCGATGGGCGTGTCCGTGGTGGACTGACAAACATCAACGCTTCGCCATGGAACAGGAAGTACTTATATCTCATTCACACAATGTCCGATCAGCCTGAAACTTCACATGGTTGATAAGAGTACTCTCCTGAAGACATCCACATGCCAATATCCAGCTAGAGTTATAGCGCCACCTGCTGGCAACAGGAAATCACTTATAACTCAGCCAAACAATGTCCGATCTGCCTGAAAATTCACATGTTTGATAAGAGTGCTCTCCTGAAGACATCTACATGCCAATATTGAGTCACAGTCATAGCGCCACCTGCTGGCAGAAGGTAGTTTGGCTTATAACTCAACCACACAATGTCCGATCTGCCTGAAACTTCACATGGTTGATAAAAGTCCTCTCCTGAAGACATCTACATGCCAATATCCAGTTACAGTTATAGCCCCACCTGCTGACAGGAGGAAATTTGGCATAAATCTGTGATTTTTCTCAGGTTTTTTATTATATCTGCTTAAATTAATATTGTTCGCTGTTCTCTGTCATCCTGAGGCCACCGGGCGGCGGTGAGCCCGGGTGCGAGGTCCCTATCATCGCTGCTTGCAGCTTTAATTATTTACAAAATTGTTAAAAACATTGGAGTAAGTAAAACTTTCAACATGTTTTTAAAAGATATGCAGCATGTTATGATTATAAAATATGCATTCAAAAATATCATAATTTTAAAATAGCTATCCTCTGTTCTAATATATTTTAACTATTATTGAACAGGGGTGCGTTTCCCAAACAAATACATAACTCGCGGCTGAACTATCATAGTACTATGCATCGTTTGGGAAATTAATGATGTAGTGACGAGTGTTTCCTAAAACCCATGGTTGTCTGTCGCAGATCCATCCTTTGAACCATGTTAGTTCAAACACGCATTAAAAAAGAATCAATATTAGTTTTGGTAAAAACATGCACTCGTTTTCCATATTAATTGAAATATGTAAAAGGCACTTATAGGGCCTATGTTTCCTTTACAAATATTATTGAGAATACATTACATATTCTATTCTAAAACATAAAATCACTTACAAAAGCTAACACGTATTCTAATATCATATTTAAATCATATAAACAAATAAATATTGAGGCTATTTATTAAGAAATTATATTTAATATTTATTAGGAAATTAAGAAAATCCTACTTTAATAATAATATAAAAAATATTAATGATGATGCTGATGATTATTATTAATATTATTAGGATATTGTCTTTTTATTTTTTTATTTATTTATTTATTTTTTAAGTCTACTTTTACAATTTGATACATGCAAACCACTGCAGAAATGTTCTAACCAATAGGCCCATGTCATAAAAGGTACAGATATTTAATAAATAACCTACTATAAATTAAAAAAGCATTAACGTACGCTATATTTTTTGTTTTCACAAGCTTTGGAGACGTAACATAAATTCCGCTTTTAAATAATAAGTCACCTATAACTTGCGTCATGAGCCATGGCTGTGTTCAAAATTACATCAATGTTTTCAAAGTGCACTGTGAAGGTAATGCAATTGTAAACATGAAGATCGCTAAAACTGAACTGTAAAAATACTTTGAAAGCAAATTACACCTAAGAGAGATGACTTTAATGCTTTTGAAAAAAAAAATAATAATAATTCCAAGTTTAAATGTTAGAATGTTCTAAATGAATAGGGCATAGGAGGATAAATGGGAATAGAACACACCCAGGAACTATGTTTCTAACTACAGCTCCAGAAGTGTAGTTGCAAGTGTACAAGTTTGCGACGCAGTTTGCGAATGTTCTTTGGAATGATGGATTTGGGAAATGGCAAATCAATGAACTATGTTTGTAACGACGAAACTTGCAACCTTACTTGGCAAAACGATGGTTTTCGAAAATGCACCCCGAGCAATTTTAAGCAGTCATAGCTCTGTCAGAGTCCTTGTATGAAAATGATTTCAAAATCCAGAAAACATTCCAAAATGCAAATTTGCCTTAAAGAAAAACAAATTTTAAAAAGTGACATAAAAACCCCACAAAAAACATAAAAATGACACAATTTTTCTGAAAATGTTTTTTGTAACATTATAAATGAAGAGTTCAGATGCAAAAACCTCTAAATGCCATCTAAAATGTTCCAGTAAAATGACCATTTTTGTCAGCCTCCTATGTTTATGTTCAGTTATACCACTTTAAAGGCAATGTAAATAACTTATTTGTCACTATAAAAGTAAAATTACTGAGCCTACACACAGGAGTCGGAGAAAAATCCAAATTTTAGAAGAAAATATCAGATGGCTTTAAGAGGTTTTTCCATCTGAACTCTTCAAATGTCTTTCCTTCTTACTATATAAAAGTATTAAGTTGAAAAAAAAAAAACAAAGCATGTGAAACTAATACATAATTTCAGATATGAAAAGTTTTTTTGTTTCTCTCCCTTTCCATCAAAATCAAAGTTAGGGCTTTAAATCCTAAAGGATCATGAAACCACCAAACACATTTTTTGAGATGTTACAATATAGATTGCACATTGTTGAAATTAGGACCGCTGGTTACTTAAAGGTTGAAGCAATGTGCCACTTTTGCTGATCATCTCTTTTTAGAAAAGACACTGTCCCAGTTCCTGTTGATTTTACAGTCTCTACAAATGTGGTAAATGTGTGCTGAAATGTTATTTTTTGTGTTTTACATCAGTGGTCAAGATAACCAAAGTTTCTGTAAGTGACACATTTTATTTAGGCAATTAGTAGGATAATAAACGTATCTGATAATAATCTCTAAAGGCAACACTATATTGTATCAATTGTATTGTTGTTCACTCCATTGTGCACTTCAGCTGTAATTTAGCTGTTAATATAAAATTTAAATTTAAAAAAATTGGTGATCTTTAGGTGTATAACGGATCTCCAGTTTGCATGCAGTCCCTTTTTTTAGGCATTTTCAAATCAGAGGTGTGAAAAAAAAAACTACATGGTAAAACAATGGGTTTCATGACACTTTGAAAAACTAACCCTAGATATTTACTTGAAAAATGTAAATAATACATATTAAAAAATTAGGTCAGTTGGTTCTTAGTAATTTTTACTTTTCAAATAATTAAAGTAATCATGCATTAAGTCCTCAAGGTTAAAGGTTAAATTAATCATAAGTGAATTGCTGGACACTGTTTATTTTTTATTTTTGTCATATTCATTTAAAGCAAAGTGTTGTGGTATGGATCATTGTTAGTGAACATACAGCAAAGGTGTGCCTGTTCACTTAAAGGCAAGACTATAGCAAGTCAGGCATTCCAACTTGTAATTTAATTCGTCTGCTTTCCCCCTGTCTTCCTCTAACCCTACGCTCTGTTCTTCTCACCAGCAAATGATAAACTGTGGCAGATGCTTGTTTGAGTCTTGTTTGAGTCTCATGTTGCCCTATTATCTCTGCATAAAATAAATGCTAAATTATATTTGCCATTTTGTTTATGGTGACATTGGACATCAATCAAGCCCCCGGCGAATGTCTCTCCTTTCTTTTCACACCTCTCTTTAGCACACGGGTTAGAGCGAGGAGACAACATAAAAAATTCATTATTCTTAGTGGTGGAATGTGTTCAAGAGAGATATGAATCCTGAGGATGGAGAGAGGGGAACGTGGGGGGAGGCAAAGCATGTAATGATGAAGAATAAGAAATGTAATATGGACCAAGTACCTGCCCCATTCAATTTGTCCCACAACAAAGCTACAGTGGTTTAACATGATGTGCCAGTGCAAGAGAGGCAAAAAAGAAAAGTGGAGATGGGTGAGAAAAACTGCATTTAAACCAAGCACAAGCATATTTTAAAAAGAGAAAAGAGTGTACATTAAAGCTGAACTGGATGTACGACAATCATATAAAAGGAATAAAATAGTTTGTGGAATAAAATGATTACTCTTCAGTTATCAGAAATGTAATATATATACAGTTGAAGTAAGAATTATTAGCCCCCTTTAATTATTAGCCCCCCTGTTTATTTTTTTTCCTCAATTTCTGTTTAACTGAGAGAAGTTTTTTTTTAACACATTTCTAAACATAATAGTTTTAATAACTCATTTCTAATAACTGATTTATTTTATCCTGGCCATGATGACAGTAAATAATATTTTGCTAGATATTTTTCAAGACACTTCTATACAGCTTAAAGTGACAGGTTAAAGTGACACTTAACTAGATTAACTAGGCAGGTTTGGGTAATTAACAACGGTTTGTTCTGTAGACTATCGAAAAAAAAATAGCTTAAAGGGGCTAATAACTTTGATCTTAAAATATAAAAAAAAATAATTAAAAACTGCTTTTATTCTAGCCGAAATAAAACAAATAAGACGTTCTCCAGAAGAAAAAATTATTATCAGACATACTGTGAAAAGTTTCCTTGCTCTGTTAAACATCATTTGGGAAATATTTAAAAAAGAAAAAAAAATTTAAAGGGGGCTAATAATTCTGACTTCAACTGTTTATACAACAGTTCTGTCTGGTTCTTGAATCTGAATGGCTTATAGCCGTGCGATATTCTGCCAGTAACAGCACTCGACTGTATTAATCTGTCCACATACAGCAACAAGCAGAGGACACTCTACACAGTTTGACAAATATTACAGCTGTTGGACAACATAATGTACTTTTGAAGCTTTTTTAGTTGAGAATATAGTTGTTCAGATTGCAACTATGCAGTTTATTTATAAGGTTAGTGCCTGTTTTAAAATATTTATAATTTCTGAGAGACAGCGCGTCGGCAGCCATAAGCCTGTCTTTGAGCCAAGACAGTTGACAATGTTTATCCACAAAATGGCGACAGAGACGCATAATAAGCCCTAACTGAAAAACTGCGTAATTTCAAACTACAGCTGTTAAAAATTTATATTAAACAGGTAAATCATATTCTAAGTCGATCTCTCTCTTTTGTATGTTGCAGTGCTGTATTTATACCATAGTAATATTGTGATTGCAACAGAGACATACTGGGAAATCTCTGTATGGAGATGGCATTTTATGCCGTTCAGCCTTATAATCATAAAATGTGAGCAAAATCACCTGATTTGTCATCACTTTAGACATTACGCTAGAGAATCATTCAAATAGATTTAAAGTGATGTTGGTGAATGAGCAACGGTTTCTGCTGTTCTGACGTCAGCTGCAGATGTGACACAATGGCAGAAGAAAGTAGTTCCTCTTACAAAAGGGTTTTGAGACTCTCCATGTTTGAGTTTCCTTTTTATACACACGATTATGCCGTCGAACTGTTGTATAAACGCAATATCACACTCGTAGCAGCGCAATGTGGCTGTATATCATCACTGGTGGGACACTAACGCACGCCTTATATATATATATATATATATATATACTGTACACACACACACACACACACACACACACACACACACACACACACACACACACACACACACACACACACACACACACACACACAGTTGAAGTCAGAATTATTTGCCTCCCTGAATTATTCACCCCTCTGTTTAATTTTTTTCGCTAATTTCTGTTTAACGGAGACGAGATATTTTCAATACATTTCTAAACATAATAGTTCTAATAACTCATTTCTAATAACTGATTTATTTTATCTTTGCCATGATGACAGTAAATAAGATTTTACTAGATATTTTTCAAGACACTTCACAAGACATGTGAACGCGGGGAGAATATGCAAACTCTACACAGAAACGCCAACTGACCCAGCCGAGGCTCAAACCAGCGACCTTCTTGCTGTGAGGCGACAGCACTACCTACTGAGCCACTGCGTCGCCTCACAATCCAAAAAAAAATTAAGTAATTAAAAATCAATGCCCTAAAGCTCCGCCACTTCCGCTACATGGGCAAAGCAGTGGCCGTTGAGTGCATGAAGTGTCCGACATTTCACACTTCTTTTTAACAGTTGAATAAGTGCATCATCTGGGTATTTAAAGTGCACTTATTCTTTAAGTTTTTAGTGTGAATGCACTACTTACACAATTTATACTACAAAATGGCATAGAATAGTGCATAAGTATGCAATTTGGGACGCACATTTAGTGTCATTAGTGCTGAAATCATGTTGAAGAAGGTAACATTTAGTTTTCATATTGGTGTACATTAGCAATATAGCGTTTCCTCACTTAGAGTTGAGGTGGGGGATTGTTGTACTACATGTGACAGCTTGCAGAACAACTGTGTGTGAGAGAAGTTTGTTACGCATTTTCTGACAAGGCCTGAGCTTTCATATACTGCTAATCTAGTGTATCTGCCTCTGACACACTCATTAGCATGACTCTTGACAGTGTGTTCACCAAGCCTTTGATCTTTGAAACAACCAGATATCATTGCAGCCAGAGAGGTGCAGATCACCCCGCATGGAAACAACATCTAATACATTTGTGTACTGCAATATTGCTAGACCAGACATAGAGGCCTCTTTTACTTATACATTTGCTTAACAAATCATATTATGCTGATTATAAATATCACAGTAAATCCTACATTAAAATCTAATTGAAAATATAAATAAATCTGAATTAAAAATATGATGAAATAATTAACACATATAATAGCAAAAGCAGTGAATAAACAGATAGAACAGCAATATACATATATATTTTTTAGAACCCCCCCCCCCCAACAAAAAAAAAAAATAGAAGATATACCGCAATAAAACTGGAACCTTTTTTTAAACACAAACATATAAACTGCAATATAATAAAACAATATAAAATGATACTTTTAGTGTCATCTTTCAGGTTCTAGTAGAGGTTATGGTAGCATAATTGGTCTTAAATATGGTAACAGACATAAAAAAGTGTGAATTTACTTACATGTGTAGTGATGGTACTGGCGAGGGTTCGTAAATGTATCGGCCTTGTGTGTGTCTATCATCAATTGGTACTGGATGATGAAAAGCAGGAAAGAACTGTGGTGCAGCTGTTAAAAAAAAGGTACCAATAGCATCATCAAATAGGTTCATCTGTCACCAGCAGTTTAACTGTAGTTTTATGAAGCTACAAAAATACTTTTGTGTTCAGAAACAAACAAACAAACAAACAAAAATAATAATAATTATACTACTGCTAATACTACTAATACTACCCAAAGACTAAATATTATAGAGTTGGAACAAAAAGAGGGTAAATTATAATTTTACATTTTTACAACCTGACAGAAAGGCATATATTTATGGTGAGTTAAAAATCAAAAGTCTTTCAAATCACATCAACATTTAAGACACTTAAATTCAAACTCACATCATTATTTTGTATGAAATGCTAAACATCTGCTCCACTGTACTGATTAACAAAATGCTGAAGAGTATGAGACTTTGATGTGACCTGTTCATATATTTATTGTAATGATTCATGTCTTGTCTCCCTAGTTTTGTGTCCTTTTACATTAAAGGCGCAATATACTTCATTAATTCATTCATTCATTCATTAATTCATTCATTCATTCATTTTTTCTTTTCAGCTTAGTCCCTTTATTCATCAGGGGTCATCACAGCGGAATGAACCGCCAACTTATCCAGCATGTTATATGCAGCGGATGCCCTTCCAGCCGCAACCCAGCATTGGGAAACATCTTGGCTTGCATTCACTCCCACACATACACTAGGGTCAATTTAACTTATTCAATTAACCTATACCACATGTCATGGACTGTGGGGGAAACTGGAGCACACGGAGAAAACCCATGCGAACACGGGGAGAACATGCAAACTCCACACAGAAATGCCAACTGGCCCAGCAGGGGTTCGAACCAGCGACCTTCTTGCTTTAAAGCGACAGCGCTACCGATATCTACATAATAGGCATGTGCCTTAGGTAAGTTAATAAATCTCCAGAAATGGTTTATATGCTCGTTTATTACTCTATAAAATACCCCTAAAATAAGAAGCTCCGTATTGACCATATTTGGAATGGTCATGAATATTAATGAGTTCTGCTTTAACATGCAGCTTAAGGCTAATTAATACTTCTCTGTCGAGCGATCGTCATGACCCACGGTGCCTGCCTTATCTTAATTTTTCTTTACCAGAAAATATGTGAATGTCAGTTTGTTGAGCTAAACAGCTTCAGTTCTGCAGTCAGAGCTAAAACTGGACAACATTATGCCCACTTTACAAAAGAAATTATACCACTTAACTGATTCACCTGCAGTCTCAACTAGGTTAAACAAGTTACTCATTAGATTTAAACTTTTAAAAAAGCATACTATGAATTTTAGTTGACCATTCCCAGCACCCCTGCTTTTGAACTACTGTTTTTTTTTATGGCCATGCATATTGCAGAGGGGAATTTTTGCTGTCATTATTTCAAACCACATCCATTAAGACATGATTATAAAGGGTTTTTAATGAAAGAGCTGATTAAAGGAAAACCTTGACGAGACTCATTAGTTTCCGATGAAACACAAACACTCAATGAACAGAAAGAGTGTGAATATTATTACAATTACAGGTTATTATTTTAGGAAGATGATACAGCCTGAAGCATGAACTAAAATGACTCACATAACTGTTTTATGAAGATTTACTTTTTTCTTTTCTCCCACCATCCTCACTCTTGAAGTTTCATTACACATACTCTTTGGGGAATTGGCGGAATGTTTTGCTAACACCCTAAACAGGAGTTTATTTTATTGTGATCTACAGATTAGACTTAAAGATCGGTAACTGCTTATTTTCTTTTCTTTCCTTCTCCTAAAAACTCAGAATCAAAGAGTAAACATACCTTACACACACACACACACACACACACACACACACACACACACACACACACACACACACGCACACACGCACACACGCACACACACGCACACACACACACACACACACACACACACACACACACACACACACACACACACTAAAGTATCACTTACATGTAAATACAAGACTTGCTATGATAATAATTATACTTTAAAATATGTTTTGTCATGACAAATGCCCTGCTTTACTAAATGTCTAAGATACTTTGACTGTTTCCAAAAAACTGGAAAAGACTGTATACAGAATCAGAGTCATGTAGTGCTGGGGACATGCAGAAATAGTGTTTGCAAACACAATTCAAACAAACATAGAGCAGGACATGCAGATTCTCACAACTGCATTCTCACCCTTATTCTCACAATTGCGTCAAGAATAAAGGTGCACTCTTCTGAATTTAATTAGCTTAGCAAACTTTGACCTCCCTTGAGGGTGGAACATCTTCACAAGCCACTCTCTATACATCTCTATACGTTTTGGATACTCTACCAGAGAGGGGGTGACCTAAATCATGATGCAAAATGTGCAGTCTTCAGGGTGTCTTTCCAGGAATGTAGTTGAGAACCCGGGGGTGTTTCAGTGGTTCTCAACTACATTCCTGGAAAGACACCCTGAAGACTGCACATTTTGCATCATGATTTAGGTCACCCCCTCTCTGGTAGAGTATCCAAAACCTAGATGGCTGTGTTAGAAAAAGCAAATATACAAACTGTGCAAATGTTCTGAGAGTAAACTAAAAATTTTGTTTGAGAACTACAGTGGGCTACTCTAGAAACTGATTGAATCAACTGCATCTAAATAACACTGTGATGCCAAAGACACAAATCGGTGTCTATGGTTGCACTCACACTAGGCATGGTTGCCTTGAACCCTACCCAGGCGCGATTGCCTCCCCTCCTCCCCCTCAGCCTGCACTCACACTGTAATTTTACCTTCCAAGCCCAAGCACGCTTACGTCATTGATGATGTGACTGTTCAGTTGGGAAGAAAAGCGCTCTCGCTCTGTACAATGGAGATTGCTTTAGTTATATGGTTTTGTATTATTTTAAGTCATTTGGGATGCAATGACACACAGTCAAATATTTTGCTGAACAGTTCCACCACTTTTGGCTCTCAAAAATTTTCATGAAAGTTATTGTGCTGCACATATTAGGAGGTTTGCTGAAGGTGGCAGCTGACGTAGAGTGAGGGGTTTGTATCTTTAATAAATTATGGCAGTTCACGTTCATAGAGATTTGCTGCTTCCCTAGTCAAGATCTGCCACAGCATCTCTGTTCCCTCCTTCGGGGAACATAATAACTGATATATATTTATTAAATTTGAATATTTTCTTGATTTAATGAAATTGTGTTTTTGGCACATGTGCAAAAAAAGAAGGAAAAAAATTCATCAATTGCCACAATAACTAAAACCATATGGTTTGCTAATCAAAATTGATCAACACAATTTTAGTGAAATTGTAGATTTCTTAAAGATCCTGTCAGCCATCGCATATAAAATGATTCATTATATCCAAAATTTGTAAGGCATGCATGTTCCATGAATATCAGCAGCAGCTGAACCAGAGTCAGCTACAGGTTAAAAATGCTCACTCTAAAGGCTCTTATCATTTCGCAAATTCAGCCCAAGGACTATTTTGTGACAATAGACCTCACAAATGCATATTTCCATGTATCCATACTTCACCAAACCAGGAAGTTACTGAGATCTGTTTTTGGGGATGAAGCATACCAATATCTGGTTCTTCCATTCGGCCTAGCACTGTTACCCTACACCTTCACAAAAGTAGTGTACCCTGCTCTTGGTTCATTCAGACAGCAGAGCATGGGTTCTAAATTACAGGGTCCTAAAATAAATCAATGACTGTCTAATATTAGCTCATTCTGAATACATGGCAGTTCCTCCTAATTTTCAGTGATGATTGGTAGCGGCATTTGCAACATCTGAATGCAGTTCTGGGGGTTGCTATTACAAGCTGGACTAACAGTAAATTGGAAGAAGAAAGTAACTGGGTGAGTGGAGGAAAGCTATCGGGGCTTCCACTTGGGTCATGGACATTTGCGTCTTCAAATTAATAAGACTACCACAATTTTAATCTGTCCATGACCCAAGACCAAAAAGGAAATGAGGCAGTTCCCGAGTAGTCAGTGATGAGAATAATGATGTAAATAAGTGGCATTGCTAACATAATTACTTTTTCAGTAACAAGTAATCAAACAAAATACTTTCCTCTGTTACAACTTTGTTATCTTTGCTGAAAATAAAACGCAGCATTATATAATTGACATAGAACTTGCAATTGAGCTCAATGAAACGATTGTCATCTGAGTAGCCTGTCTACCTCTGTCTCTGTTGGGCTGCTTTTGCATGATGCAGGGGGAGTAGAGCACATGACATGTGTGTGTAAGGGTGGGATAATCATATAACTGATGATGATTGGCTAAGAATGCTGGTGATACTTTCAAAGGAGCAGACAAAGCCACTGTTTTAAAGCAGCTAAACTAGTTTAGTAGTGTGTAGTTTAGTAATGCGGAAACCCAGTAGTCGGAAACATCCATACACACACATTCACACACATACACATACTGTACACTACGGCCAATTTGGTCAATTCAATTCACCTGTACCACATGTCTTAGGACTGTGAGAGAAACCGGAGGACCTAAAGGAAACTCACGCAAACACAGGGAGAACATGCAAACTCCACACAGAAATGCCAACTGAACCAGCCGGGACTCGAACCAGCAACCTTCTTGCTGTGAGGTGACAGTGCTAACCACTGAGCCACCGTGTCACCCCCTAATAAATAATAAGAAAATTATATTCTAAATATTGTTTAGACTTTTTTTTATGCTGTTAAATTTTTGACCCATAAGTAAATAGGAGGGTTAAGAAGCATTTTTTTTTATTATTTTAATAATTGTATACATTTTAATAATATTATACATTTTAATAATACTTTTAGACTTATTTTTTGGCAAGTTGTGGTAAATATTAAAAATTCTAAACCATCTATTATGTTTTATTGTTCCACTACAGATATTCATTCATTCATTTTCTTTTCGGCTTAGTCCCTTTATTAATCTGGGGTCACCACAGTGGAATGAACTGCCAACTTACACTACGGACAATTTAGCCTACCCAATTCACCTGTACTGCATGTCTTTGGACTGTGGGGGAAACCGGAGCACCAGGAGGAAACCCACGCGAATGCAGGGAGAACATGCAAACTCCACACAGAAACGACAACTGACCCAGACGAGACTCGAACCAGCGACCTTCTTGCTGTGAGGCGACAGCACTTCCAACTGTGACACTGTCTCCCACTACAGATATATTATTTACAATAAAAAAAATACATGTCACACAAGTCACATTTTTGAACAGCAGCATTAATATAGTATAGAAGACTATAGAATGTTTTATAATAATAATTTATTTAATTTAGTGTCCATTTTATTTAACACACAATTTGTACGTTTTAATGTGCATTTTTAAAAGATTAATACAATAGCTTCTCCTGGTAATTTGTTATTTTTATAATGATGCAATTTAGTTACTTACTCACTTACTACTTGTGAGAAGTAACTTAGAACTATAGCTAATTACTTTAAGTAACATGCCCAAAACTAGTTGTAGTAGTAGGAATAGCAGTAGCAGTAGTAGTTGTAGCAGTATTGAGCAATACAGTTTAAGTTTCACTGAATTACAAACAGTGTTAAAAAACGGTAAGAGCTTTATATAAAAAAAGGAAAGATGCTGATGATTTTCTGAATCAGTAATGTGGAGGAAATGATCCCTCTATGCTGTTCTATTTTTTGAGTGTGCGCCTTGCACATTGCCAGTTTCCATTATGCCACTTCACACGCTTATGATCTCACTGCTCAAACATGCTCGCCTCCACAAAGCTGATGACTGAATGACCAACATGTGTTAAACCCTGTGAGTTTGAGTGAGTTGTGTGTCAATGGGAAAGCAAGTGCACATTTCACTGTATATTTGTAAGAACCCGAAAAACAATATATCACAGGCAACCAAACACACATGCATACTTGCGAATGGTTGTAAGCAGTTGATAAGCTCATGATGAGAAGCATACCTTGAGGACACTGAATATTGTGAGCAGCATACATATTGTAAAGCATACAAGCGTGCAAAGGCTGTAGGATCCAGCTGTGTCTGCATGTAAATACACATGAGTGCTGTTGAGCGATGCTCAGTGGGGGTTACTGTTGCCTTTTGTCCTTTGTTTAATTATAGTTCCAGATTGGTGTGATGGTAATGGGCTAATTATAGTTGTATAAATTATCAGACTGAGAAAAATGCTGCTGGAAAAAGGTGGCGAGGTCCAGACTTGGAAAGCGAGCAGAGATATACAGAGACTGAGGAAAGAAGAGGAAAATCAGACAGAAAAATCTTTCGTTTAAAATGCGTGTTGTTATTCACAGAGAAATAAAGACGACATTTTTTTTCAATAACAACAATCGTCTGTTGTGAGCTTGACATTTTTTTTTGTATTGCAGTAATTTAACCTTTAATAATAATATTATTTTATAATACTGTAAAAAAATATAGTACTCTGTAGCAGACTTAATAAAAGATTGTAAGAAAATACATTGGTATAACTGTCAAACTGACAAATTTAGAGCCAATCACAAAACCTTACTCTCTGTTGATTGCTGACATCGAATGGATTATTAAATAATATATTGTCAGATTAAAAATAATCTCCAGTACCTCTTTTGAACAAGAGAGGGAAAAAGAAAAAAAATATGACAATAGTTACACCCAGGGTTTGACATTAACATTGACATGAACTTTTTTCATCACCAGCCATTGTGGCTATAGTTTTTCAACATTACTAGCCACTCAGCATTTTCACTAGCCATAATTTTGTTGTTGGGAAAATATATTTTACATGCATAAATTTGACTTTGGCATCCTAAAATTACTTTATTTAAATTATGTGTTATGTCAACATGCCTTGCATGCATTGCAATTAGTTTTATTTCACTTCACTTTTCAGGGCTCAAAGGATAATAATAATAATAATAATTCCTTACATTTATATAGCGCTTTTCTAGACACTCAAAGCGCTTTACATATTGGGGGGAATCTCCTCATCCACCACCAGTGTGCAGCATCCACCTGGATGACGCGACGGCAGCCATTTTGCGCCAGACCGCACACCACACACCAGCTGATTGGTGGAGAGGAGACAGAGTGATGAAGCCAATTATGATATGGGGAGGGTTCGAAGGCCATGATGGACAGAGGCCAGTGGGCAGATTTGGCCAGGATGCCGGGGTTAAACCCCTACTCTTTTTCGAAGGACATCCTGGGATTTTTAATGACCTCAGAGAGTCAGGACCTCGGTTTAACGTCTCATCCGAAAGACGGCGCTCACTGAGCAGTATAGAGTCCCCGTCACTATACTGGGGCATTAGGACCCACACAGACCGCAGGATGTACCCATTTTCTCTCTAGCCACACCAAACTAATTATTTTCTTGCCACACATTTTAAATATTGTGTCAAAACAAGCAGAATATAGCTATACTGTATACATACACTTTTTATTTAACAAAAATGTTCTTAAAAAAACAATTGACATTTTAAAAAGTTATTTTCTTGTATCTAAAACTATACACTGCAGTCTGTCCTGGCTAAAGGTCCCATATCACCAGTTAACTATACATAAATGGAGAGTTAATCTCCTATTAAAGCAATGTTATTGTAAAGGATGAGAATTAAACCGTATTAAAAAAATTACTGTAAGCAAAAGAAAACATGTGTAAAATATTCCGTGAGCAATAAAGAAAGGAGGATCGCGTGCACACGGTTAACATTAGGCATATTAACAATCTGTTCAAAGAATTGTTAAAGCAAAAGCGGCAACCGCTGCTGCTTACAAAAATCTCAAGCTCTTGAAAGCAGAAGGACTGTAGGTGCACAGGCACTGCTTTTCCAGTCTATTTAAAAGAGAACTGATTGCACCAGTTGTGTTTTCAGGCACGGTTGCTTCACGTAAATAAATGGGACACGACAGCTTTTAAGCATCACATCAGCTGTTCACGCTACAAAACTCAGTGAGTGAGGATCGCCTGTCTCACCGTGTGCCCGATCATCCTCTCATTCGATAATCACCTTCTTTCTTTTTCTCGCTCAAACAGTTATCAGTCATGCTTTTTCTGGATTCTAAGGCCCCGTTTACACTAATGCGTTTTAGTTTTAAAACGCATAAGTTTTGCTACGGTTACGCCATCCGTCCACACTACGCTGGAGTTTTCAAACCCTGAAAACGGAGCGTTTTGAAAACGCTGGAGAGGTCGTTTTCATTCTAAAACGCTGCTGCTCCGTCTCAGTGTGGATGGGGGAAAACGGAGACTTCTAAAAACGGAGGCGTGGCTGCTGAGATTCGCTACCTGATTGGGGCTTTTGGGTCATTACGTATCCTTCCCTTATTTGTCAAGCCCCTATCACATGACTATAACGCTACCGGATGACGGCAGACCAGCCTTCACTGTAAACAACAACATTGACACAGAAATGGGAGCGTTGTTTGCACTTTTGTCCGTTTTAGGCGCCATTGTGCAGTTAAACTCTGCCTTTTTTACTACAGCAGCTGCATATATTTGCAAGCTGTTGTTCGAGCACTCGCTAATTGCTTGCGTTCATCGTTCAACCAGCGTTTGTTGACTAACAATCACCAAATGCCGAGCGGTCACATGCTTCCTGTTTATACTTGAACGCGCATGCCCAGAGTGTGAGAATGGTCACATGATATACGTTTTGGTGAAGTAGTGTGGACAGAGATATGTTTAGAAACGCTAGTGTGGACGAGGATCGTTTTTGATCTAAAACACCGTATCAAAATGAAAACGCATTAGTGTAAACGAGGCCTAAGATTACATTTGCACGCATATTGACAAACGGTAATAAATTAAAATTGTAATCTTTAGTGATGAGCCAGCACTGGCATTTTAAAGGGCCATGAAACCCCCCTGTCTCAGCTGGGTGTTTTCACACCTCTAGTTGGAAAAAAGTCAGGAAAATGGGCGTGTCCAGCTCTGTTTAGGTGGGAGTGTCGGGGGAGGGAAAGAGGGAAGGATTTGCAAATATGGGAGTTTCCGTTTGGGCACGCAGACGCAGGGGAGAAAGACAGTGACTGTGTTTACATGGACATCAGTAATCGAATTACTTGCCAAATTATTAATTTGTCAACTTTAACTGCAGTTTGGCACTTTCACTTTTTATTCAGGAACATTTCCTGCATGTCGCCCGTGACAAACGAGATATTGATAGCGAGGAACTGCTGGAAGAGTGGAGTTTTAATGGTACGTTTGATACCGCACTGCGAATGGGAGAAAAAGTACTCTGCATTTCTCGGTAAGATGCACTTCCTAGGTAACGTCAGAAAGCCATGTGTGTATAGACTATCCTGTAACAAAACGCGGCGAAATTTCTACACGACGGTCAATATTTGATTTCTGTGTTTACATGTTTACATTTGGAAAGCAGCATTTACAGCAAATCTTTCAGTCTATAATATTGTACTATAATATTGCAGTGATATTAACATACTGTAAACTTAGTAACTAAATCATTTTGGCTATGGTATGTCTTTAAAAACTGAAGGAGCACTGATGACGATACAAAGTAACTTTGCCATCTGAATGAACAAACAAAGGGCACTGATCGCACACTTACCAAATATGTAGCAACAGGACAATCAAACTGCAACTCTATCTTTTTTTAAAAGGAGACAAGCGGCAAATCCGGATTTCATAATTTCCAGATGCGAAAAGCTCTCAGGTAAAAAATGTTCCTTACAAACGCATTCTGTTGAGTGTTGCGTGCACTGTAATCCACATGTGAGTCCAGCTGCGCTCTCATCGCCGGAAAATGCAAACAAAACCTTCATTGCAGCACAATAATAAATGCAGCACACTAATAAATGCAACACTGATGACCCATGTCTCCAAATTCTTGTTCTTTCATTTGTTTTGGCAACACAACATGGCGTCTCTCTGTCGTCTGAACACTGTAACAGGTAAAACAGTCTTCGAAGCTATCATGCATATTAATGAATTTGCGCCGCATTCACAATAGAGCCCGCTGATTGGTTTTAACAAAGTCTTTCTCATGAATTAATGCCGCACACTCAGAGACGTCACGATGTACTCGCAGGTACAGACAGCCACTCTACATGCTGGATTTACACGCAAGTATCTCATGGCCATGACGTAGCTTCAAAAATTCGTTTTAAACCGAAAGAACGAATTTGCTCAAATCAAGCAAAAACCAATTTTTACTTTTTAGTGAAATATATGTGTCCTAATAGTGTTTATAGCAGCGTGGGACACATATATGACTGTCAACAGCTCAAAAAATGAGTTTTGGTGTTTCGTGACCCTTTAAGAATTATTTTCAACCAGTTAAAGTGCCTAGTGGGGGTGTCTGTCTAACTCGCCACAACTGAAATCTACCCGCATTTAGCGGGTTGGCGGATGTTAATATCAAGCCCTGGTTACACAGCATAGGCAGATATGAGTCAGTTTAAGGCCAAATTAAGGCCTGCATCAAAGTGGCTTCATTTGTTTAACTTTTTATCACTCACTACTTTTTACTATTTAACAATGCTAGACACTTCACTTCCAGACTTGTGTAAATAAACTGTCAATAAAATTTACATTTGTAGATTTTTTTTTTCAAATTCACTGACAGAAAGTGTACCTGCCTTTGTTTACACTCTGCACTTTGCTCCATCCCTCAGTGCAAAATACATCCATCTCAACACCAAGAGAGTTGTAGTCCAAAAACAAGCAGAAGTTGTAATCCATTTACCCCTCCCCCTAAAATTTAAATTCCCAAATAATCATCAGGACGACCAGGGCACAGGAGAGAAAGAAAAGACAAATTAGTCAGGGAATGAACATAGACTCTCCTCTCGCTGTCTCTCGCTTCGCCTCGCCTCCTCTTTATCAAACAGGTGGTGCCCAGGGGTGGCTGGTCAGGGCTCTCAGACAAAAGCATATGTGTGTAAACTTTAAAGCTGATTAACCCAGTCCCACTGCCTTAATGAGAACACTGAGTAGTGAGCACCTCAGAGACCTCCACACTGAACCCTTTCTGCGCCTCAGACCCAGCCAGTCATCCCACTTCACACACATCAAAGAGCCTCCAACACCGAGCAGCATGGGGTATGTGTGTGTGAGTGTGCGCGTGTGGTGGGGGGTGGATGGGTTTGGGGGGTGTTGGGGGGTTGGGTTGTGGCCTGTATAGAGGGATCCCTTATCTCTTTCTGAAAGGATGCTTCTCTGCAGAGTGTGATTGTCTTGAGCTGCCACCTGTCCCAGCAATCTTTGAAGACAATGTTAAGCCTATGATGGGCCTGACCTCCTTCAGTTCGCATTCTTTTATTGTTCTGTTTGTTTTTTGCTAAGTTACCAGGTATCACCCTACTTTCTTCCACTAACAATACTTTCCCTGCATAAAAATAATCTGACTTATACCATGCATGGAAACTAAGCAGAAACATGTTAGTCATTTAGAAAGTATCAAGGTTGTGATGTCATCATGATATATACATCATAACACTTACATCTTTGTGGTTATAACTATTAAGAGTATGGTAATTTTTAATACCAGATGACATTTGAATTAATATTCCATAATAGGGGCATTCTTAATACATTTACAGTACAATGCCTTAAATCAATAATTTACACGTGTAAGCATTATCTCATGAATAATGATAACAGTCAGTAATGACACGTCACCATTTATGGTTGTAACTGTTAAAAACAAGGTCATTTATATTGCACAATGAAAAAAAATGTATGCACTTTTTATATGTTATAATGGATTATAAGGCAAAAATTAAATACATTCCTTTCTTTATTGTTAACTTAGGGTCAGCAAAGTATTTTGTGTGTTCATTTATATTTATGCAAGATTAGAAACTAGATACTTGTTCTTAACTAACAATAATAATAATAATAATAATAATAATAATAATAATAATGCAATTTTTCAATGAAAACAAGGAATTGATCAGTATTGATAAGCCGATTTGGAATTGCATTTGACAAAATTCAGAAGATAAATCCAACCCAGAAAGCATATATTTAAAGCTCAGTTAAATTTGATAGGTACGTAGCACTATTCACCCAATGATTCAGTGTCAATCTCAACCCTTTGTTACCATCTCAGATAGCCCTCAATAAATGCTTTGTTTGTGCAACAGTGGCTGGATGTTACCCATTAGGGTCACTGAAGTAAAAAATATCTATTGATATGGTGCGCACCAATGCAGAGCTGACCAGACGGGATGCTAGCTGTGACAGAGATTTGGATGTGTCTCTTTGGTGGGATATCATCAGTCCCTCCTTGTGCGGGTTTGTCTAGATTCTGATGCGTGGCATCAATGAGGCTTTGGTAGAGGATTATAGGCTTCATGAAACTTGGCAGATCTTTATCCAAGCAAGAACACAGAGGACTGAAACTGTTGCCTCATACCGCTGATCAAGCTAAAAGTGGAATCCAGACTGCTTTTGATTGGGAACAATATTTCACACTTATAAGTTGTAGACCAACACTAAGTAGGCTTCAGAGTCAACACTCTTTGCTTTAATGACACTTGTGGGCTTGAATGTCAAAGACAAAGGAACTTCAAATAGCTAAACTCTTGAGAACCTTGTAAAAGTGTGAAAGGGCTCAAACGCTCCATAAGGAGAGCCAAGAGCGCATTGAAGAACGTGAATAAACCTATTGTTCAGTTTGCAGAGGAAAGGATATGGCTTAGCACTTCTGAGACAATCATGTGTATGTCCAAGATTTTAAAGCACTGGGGAAAGCAAAGATTCCTTCCCTCCCAGCTCAACTGGTTAAAATCATTCCCGTTTCATCATAAGATTCATATGAAAGAGAAACATTTAATTCAGCATGTTTAATTCCCATAAAGGGACATGGCTTTTGCTGATGAAGTGCATGTCTGTTTAAGCAAATAAACTTAGGAAGGAGGACAAAAAGAGAAAAGAGAAGGATCTTTCACTTTCCCAAAAGATATAAGTGCAATACCAGCAAGTTCCTCCGGCCCAATGACCTTCTAATCATCATACAATACAAACAGAAATGTCACAGTGCTAGCTGCATTTCACACTTCCACACATTTAGCGTTTTTTTTTTCATTGATCCCTCTTTTAATCAGTCTTATTCATAGTGTGCTTTAGCACGGTGCTAAGCAGGATATAGCACTCTTATCCAGTGTTTGTGTGAGAAAAGAGGATAAGGCTCAGGAATGATGGCTAATACTATTGCTTGAACTAATGCTCTCACAGAGGGCTATTTATCATCTGGGTTCTTTATGCTAAACGTGCCAGTCCTTTATTCACTTATGCAGTGTGTGCTAAGAGTTTGTGTAAACGCAGCATTAATGTTGGATTTGTAAGACTTTCTCAGAGGCCATTGCTCTGTTTTTACCTTACTCCTCCTTAGCACTTGCCATTTGGTGGTTTGTTCTTGGCACACTTTCATTCATTCATTCATTCATTCATTCATTCATTCATTCATTCATTCATTCATTCATTCATTCATTCATTCATTCAATTTCCTTCAGTTAATCCCTGATTTATCAGGGGTCTCCTCTCTACAGTGGAATCAACTGTCAACTACTCTGGCATATGTTTCATGCAGCAGATGCCTTTCCAGCTGCAACCCAGTACTGGGAAACACCCATATACACTCTAATTCAAACACACACAATCATACACTAAAGCCAATTTAGTTCATCCAATTCACTTATACCACATGTCTTTGGACAGTGGGGGAAACAGGAACACTTACAAAACCCACACAAACCCACACAAACACAAGGAGAAACATGCAAACTCCACACAGAAATGCCAACTGGTCTTCTTGCTGTGAGGCGACAGTGCTAACCACTGAGCCACCATGCCACAGTCCTTTAATACACAATTTAGTATTCTCATAGGAGGGATTTTTTAAGAGGTTCCATTGGACTCTAATCTACATTCAGCCACAATGAACCAATTAAAACACATTTAATTCATCAGCAAATATGTTAAAATGTTGGATTTTTTTAATTACTTCCCATCATAAAATCCAGTCCTTCCCATGCTTGCATTTGAATAATTTACTTTCAACTTTATTTTTGTACTCAAGTTTAGCCCTTTTGATTTCCCTCTAAATTTTCTGTTCCTAACTATAACAAATTCCTTATCATCATTCATAAAATCTGCTTTCCTCTCATTAAAGCCCTGCTTACGCTGGGGATTTCAGCAAAGATTTGGTCATCTGAAAATAAATTGGGAAATCCTAAAAGATTTCTGAAATCCTAGGCTAAAATCTGTGATCTTTGATTATTGGTTTGACATGTTTGAGCAGTCTGACATGCTACAATTGCTATTTGGGAATCTAAAAATCCTGTTATATTCACTCTTCGAATCTTGTTTCTCAATCAATTTAAATAAGTATTTGCTCACACCAGCAGCAAAGACTGCATGATCAACCCTTCTACCTCCCAGACAATTCAATATACCTATGCATTTGTCTTAGTACCAACTGTCCTTGAGAAGCTTTGAGGAGCTTGCATCTTCTTCTCTGCTTATAATTCACAAGCGTGATAAGATGGAAAATTCTGTATCCTGGTTGTTGTGGATCACGTCTGTAAGCCTGCAAGCTAATAACCCTTAAGAGTTTTCCCACAGCTATTGAGACTGCAGAGTTACCGTTTCAGTATGTTTTTCAATCTCCTTGAAGTATCTGTCAGTCTCTCATCCATTTACCACACTCAGTCAAATGGCCAGGCTGGGCAGAAGAAAAACATAGGTCGCTATCTCAGTTCATATTGCCATAGCCACCAGAACAGCTTGGTCTGCTTTCTGCCCTGGGCTGAGTATGCCTAAAACTCCCTCAGACAAAGTTCCACCAGTCTGACACCATTCCCCACTACATAAGATTATTCCCCATCAGAGGGCATATTAACCCAATCCCTCACAAACTTCACCTCACTTAACAGTACTTCATCATCATCATTTAATTTATCACTTCTTAAACCTTTCACTGACCTTCTTGTCCTTCTTATCCACCAATTTTGAAGTGCCTTCCCTGTCTGAAGTGGAAGACTCTCAGATCCTCTTCGTGGTCCGTGACATCCTGGATTGCAGGTGGAGAGAAAGACACCTTGTTTTCCCAATGGAGTGAGAGGGGTACGGTCCAAATGAAAGGTCCTGGGTCAATCACAATGATATTCTCAATCCAAATTTTCTCAATGAGTTTCATGCTTGTCATTTAGCTAAACCATCCAGCATCCAGAGGCCATGGCTGCCATCGCAGTTGCATACAGGTGTCGGGAGCTGCCCATGGAGAGCAAGTTCTGTCATGAATACACCTTCTTTGAACCACCATCCACAATCACAAGGTCACAATCACATGACGTCTTATGGACAGAGTGCCTCCCATATCTACCAGCAATCATTTCACTGTAAGCTTTCTCTGCTCCAAAGTTAACTGCTAAACTAAAAATCTCCATGAATATAAAATATACATTTAGACAAATAAATCTCTATTCTGGTTTTTAACCAACTGTTTCAATATCTCCCTTCTAAACCTGGCATCTGACCCACTACAACACTTTTATCCAACACACTCCACTCTCCTAAAGACTCCAGCTATCCAGAGCACCCAGTAAATTTTTCTTTTTTTACTATTGTTGTTGATGCTGTTGTATTGCACTTTCTTGCTTTGTTGCAGTCTCTGTCCCCATATTTTAATATGTTTTTGTCCCCCTTAATTTCTACCTATACGTATTATGTATCTCTATAAATGATGTAAAACAATTAAATATAATATGCTGGAAACAATTGCAATAGGCTGCATGGTGGCTCAGTGGTTAGCACTGTCGCTTCACAGCAAGAAGGTCACTGGTTCGAGTCCCGGCTGGGCCAGTTGGCATTTCTGTGTGGAGTTTGCATGTTTTCCCAGTGTTGGCGTGGGTTCTCTCCAGGTGGTCCGGTTTCCCCTACAATCCAAAGACATGCGCTATACGTGAATTGAATAAACAAATTGCCTATTGTGTATGAGTGTGTGTGTGTGAATGTGAGTGTATGGGTGTTTCCCAATACTGGGTTGTGGCTGCAAGGGCATCCACTGTGCAACACATATGCCAGAATAGTTGGCGGTTCATTCCGCTGTGGCGACTGATCAATTATAGACTAAGCCAAAGGCAATGAGTGAATTAATGACAATTCAGATAATGTTGATTACAACAAAACAATTTCAGCTTGTTTCTTAGCTTGTAATTTATTTCACTATTCACTTATTTGTGAGAATTTGTCATGAGTCCATGTATATCAACACTACCCAGATCTTCTTCTTTATCTGACACAGCCGCCAATAATAAATTTCTTTGAACATTTTCTTTTTACATGGAGACTAGCAGATTTGCTGAGGTGGTCAGGTCTGCATTATTCAAAATATACGGTTTGACTGGTTGTAATGTAGTTGACCTCTATGCATTAAGATTCATGGACCAAAACTAGATCAACAAATCACTTAGTTGCTAATGAAGAGGCAATAATGAGCAATGATACTGTCAATAATTTTGTGAGGGAGAACAAAGGTAAAGGCAATTCGTCATAACATTTGGATTAAACCCACACTGTCAAACCCATTAAATGACGATTTAATGAAAATAAACAAGCCATCACACCACACAAAAATGGTCTACAGAATTAACTTCTTAACAGGCTTGGACATATAAGGCTCTTTCTCACACTTTCTCTCTATTTCTTTTTTTTCATTTATCGTGTCCATTCACATTCATGCTCTCTTGCTAAGAGTACAGTGGGGAAAATAAGTATTGAACATGTCACCGTTCTTCTCAGAAAACATATTGCTAAAGGTGCTGTTTACTTGAAATTTTTACCAGATGTTCATACCAATCAAATACATCCATATATGTAAAGAAAATGAATATTATAAATTTACAAATCAAGTTATGTGTAATACAATGAAATGACACAGGTTCTATAGTATTGAACACATGAAGAAAGGGAGGTGTAGAAGGGCAGAGAAAGCCCAGACAGCAGCTGAAATCTTGTAGTAGTTATTCAGCAATCCTTCGTCATTTTAAATTATCATTTGCTGCTTCAATCCAACATCTACACTAACAGGATGATGAAGATGAAACCAGGGTGAACACTTCAGCAAGACAATGATCCAACACACAGCCAAAGAAAAGCTGTAGAATGGCCCAGCCAATCACCTGACTAGAATCCAATAGAAAATACTAAATAAAGATCAGATTTTATTATTGACCCTTTTGTGAAAGTTTGTGAAAAAAAAAAATCGGTAACACTTTATAATAACTACGCACTATGAATCATTTACTAAGCATAAGCATCTAGTGAATTCCTTATCTGTTAATCATTAACTCTACATTAATAAACGTTAGTAAGCCGTTTATAACTGCAGCTACAAATGCTGTATTCTTGACTTACAACCACATTTGTAATGTGCTTAATAATTGTACTTTCATACTTTGTTAATGATTTACTTTTCATTATTAAATTAAGTATTGCATTATGAACAAACCAGTTGTATTTAAGAGTAGTCGATGGTTTTTAAGATAATTCAGAATGAGTTAGTAAATGATTAATAAACTATTGAAATCAACGTTTATATATCTTATTATTCAGGCATATAATAATAGTTAATGTGTATGTTAATAGATGCTTTATTAACTCAACTTCATCCAGTTTTGTGACCTAATCTAAAGTAAGGACTATTTATGCTTTATAAATCCCTTATAAATGACAATAAAAGGCTCAGTATCAAATGAACAAAAAATGCTATCTTATCTAAAAGGTAAAAATTACTGTAAAGTTTAAACATTGCTGAATAACAGGAGTGTCAAAATACGACATCAAATTGGATAAAACAACAACAATATAATAATTTAACAATATAATAAGATGCAATGTTTAAACTGTACAGTGATTTTATTTTAGGTTGCAAAGAATATTTTTTTATTTGAAATACAGCTTTATTTGTGTATCTTCAAATGAATAGAAATTAATAATGTCGTTTATGTTCTTTTTTCCAGTTTAGAATTTAACTGAGCCTTTAATTGTCATTTATAGGGGATCTTTAAATCATAAATAGTCCTTACTTTAGATTAGGTCACAAAACTGCATGAAGTTGAGTCAATAAAGCATTTATTAACATACAAATTAACTATTAGTATATGCCTGAATAATAAGATTTACAAATGTTAATTTTAATAGTTTATTAATAATTTACTAACTCATTCTGAATGATCTTTAAAAAAACACCAACTATGCTTAAATAAGTGGTTTGTACATAATGCAATTCTTAATTTAGTAATGAAAAATAAATCATTAAGAAAGTATGAAAGTACAATAATTAAGCACATTATAAATGTGGTTGTAAGTCAATAATAGAGCATTTGTAGCTGCAGTTATAAACTGCTTACTAACGTCTATTAATGTAGAGTTAATGCTTAACAGATAATGAATTCCCTATATGCTAATGATTTAAAAATGATTCATAGTGTGTAGTTATTATAAAGTGTTAGCAAAAAATCACACCTGAGCAATGAGTGTGAGTTCATTCTCTATATAAGAGGCATCTTTAAGCTGCCATCATTAAAAAAAGCCTTTTATATAAAGTTTTAAATACATCTCAGTAGTTCAGTATTTTTTGTGTCATTCCATTGTTGTTACACGTAACACATTTATTAGATGTTTTTTTTTTTTAAATGTCAAATCACATTTTTGATTTTTACGCATTGAACTATTCCATTATTTTAAGCATATTGATAAACCTTCTTTTTTTTGAACTCCTCCTACAGAACTAGTCCAATCCATGGCACATTTTGTACATGTCATCTTGAGACTTTAATGGTAAAAAGTTAATACAATAATTTGAATTCAAGTAGTTTAGATGGATCGTGTATGAATCAATCAATTTTGCAAGGCCTATGTATGCCTATTTAATGACATCTAACTGTCAACTCTGATCTCACGTGTGATCTTGATTTATTTTCTTTAATTCGAATGCGTTTGCAAGTTGTCTGCGATTGTTTATGTTGTAGTCATGCAGTGTACAACCCCCTATAATTAATAGATTATGCAGTGTGAACACAACAACAAATGAATACTACCCAAGAGTTTTGCAGTGTGAAAACAACAGTGAACCATGCAGTATAACCTCAACTACGTGAGCTCACACAAATCACAACATATTTGGTTTATGGAAGACAAATATTTGGTGTTTAATTTACATCAAATTCCACCATGTCAAAAGTTTTATGCCAGTTAGATTGTCAATTTTAAAACAATTCATTAATGTCAATTGATGTCAAATGGATGTCTTTTCAACACCAGTTGCTCAATGGTCTTGTGCTTGGACCCTAATGATTGCCACTTAAAGCTATATTTATTAGAAAGAAATATGGTTAAAAAAAGTGGGCCAAAGGTAAACAAGGGAAAAGGAATAAGGAAAAGAACAAGGGAGGGAGGCATTTAACGGTTCTCCTTTCTGTGGTGTTTTGATCACACCAATGACGGAGTTATGTGCTCATGCTCAGCTCCTAATGAGGGAATTAGGGAGCAGAGTAAAACGTTCCTCATACTAATTTCCACTCTAAAAAAATTAAAAAGCAAGCAAGAGTGAATGAGAAAGAAAGGGCAACTAGTCAGCTGTCAGGCCCAATCAATATGTAAGCAGCTTTGCCATTCTCCTCACAGAGGAAGTTAGCATGCAAGCCTTACACCAAATAATCGTCCTTGAGATTCCTGCACTGACAAGATCTGCTCTCTGCTCTCTAGGGACTGGTCTGCAGGACTTGGTAAAAATAAAATGTCTTACACAAAATAAGTTGAGAAAACAAAATTACTGTAGGTTAAACCAGAAACAAGAAGGGCAGTGATTCTATGGTATTAGGATAAAGTGAAATATAAGTTGAGAGAGAAAAGAAAAAAAACATTTCACTTAGGGAACCTTTAGGTGACTATTATGCATTTTCCCCTCAAAATCATAGGTGTTCACTTACTTTTGAAATACATCACAATAATCCATACTAAGCATTTTTGGTCACACTTTATTTTGATGATCCGTTTGTTGAATTTAAGTTGCATTGCATCTACAGTACAAGCCAACTAATTCTCATTAGATTGTAAGTAGACTGTTAGGTCGGGGTTAGGGTTAGTGTAAGTTGACATGTTGCAAAGTTTCTTATAGCCAATTAAATATCTGTTGAAGGAGCAGTATCAACAGATACCAAGCAGACAGCCTACTAATACTCAAATGCATCATCAAAATAAAGTGTGACCACATTTTTCGGTATATCAAAATTAGAAATTTAAGTTATTTTCTATAAATATATTAATATGATGAGGTCTACCAGTGTGAAACTAAAACAGGTATAGTAGTAATGGATTATTTTTACTTAACGGGGATGCAGCCATTTAATTAAAGCAGTTTAGAATGCACAAATGAACACGGTATTCTACATAGACTGCCTTCTTCTGGGCCACTTCTTTTGAGATTTTCAGTTTTTCAGAGAGATAACATTAGTCCTGTTTTGAATCTAAAACAGGTACTTGTAGCTCTGTCCTATTTTGAAGAGAGGGCTGGGAGCACAATATACATACATGTACATATATATATATAAATAAATATATATATATTTAATAATAATTTTCACCCTAAAATGGTTCATAAAAAAATTTTAACTGCTTTTATTCTAGCTAAAATAAAACAAATAATACTTTCTCCAGAAGAAAAAAAATCTTATCAGACATACTGTGAAATTTTACTTGCTCTAAACATCATTTGGGAAATGTTTAAAAAAGAAAAAAAAAAAAATCAAAGGGGGGCTAATAATTCTGACATCAACTGTGTGTGTGTGTGTGTGTGTGTGTGTGTGTGTGTGTGTGTGTGTGTGTGTGTGTGTGTGTGTGTGTGTGTGTGTGTGTGTGTGTGTGTGTGTGTGTATGTATGTATATATATATATATATATATATATATACTGTGCATATATATGTGGGGTACTGTATATTGAGCTGAATCTTCACATACACAATCTAGAAACATCAGTGACTTATTTTACATCTAATAAAAAGGGGCATAACAAGTACATGTTTGAGACCATACTTTACATTTACTTAAGCACAAAAGTGTAGTCAGTATTTCAACCTTTACCCGAGTTGTTTTAAACATGAGTATCTATTCTTTTGTTATGTATCTGTAGTCTGCTTCAGTAAAGGATGTGAGTACATTTGCCATCTCTGTATATAAGCAATATCAAACAAGTAGCACTGGGATTTGGCTGTGTATCAGCACTGCTGGTGAATACAACAGTTTAACTGCACAATTGTGTATATACACATAAAAACACATACAATCAAACATGGAGAGACTCAAAACCCTTTTGTTTGAAAAAACTACTATCTTCTGCCATGCATTCACATCTTCAGCTGACCTTGTAAATAGCAAACGCTGTTGCTTATTCAAAAAAATGTCACTTTTTAACTAGTATTTTAAATAATATTCTTTTGCACAATGCAGAGTATTGCTCATTCTGACAATGTAGCCCTATATACATGTACGTTTCTGGAGATCGCAAATTATGTAGTCAGAGCTACGCATGGCTGCATTTCATCTTTAAAACGAATGCTACAGGGAGGTATGATGCCGTTCCTTTCTCGCTTACCAGCTGACCGCTTACCTCCATGTGGATGGCTTTTCCACTGGTACCAGTTTGCCCAGTAGCTCGACACGTACGTCAGCAGACTTGAAACACAGAGGGGAGTTGACCATGACAACGTGGTTCGAGTCCAGTGAAGAATGGTTCCAGAAAGCAGGTAAGACAAAAGCCAAAAAATAAAATAAACAAGTAAATAACAGGGTGAGAATGTAAAAAAGGTAAAAATCTGGCTGCCGTAAGAGCTTTTCTTTTTCTGGATTGCTTTTGAAAATACTGTGGTTGGGTTTAGGGAAGTGGGTGGGTGGGTCAGTCGGTGCTTTTTAAAACACTATTAATTGGGTTTAGGGAAGGGTGGGGGGATCGGTCAGTTGGTCAGTCAGTTAGTTAGTCAGTCGACAGCAGCCTCTGGTGGATTTACAGGAGAACAGCAGGCAAAAATGCCACTCGCAAGAGAAATTTAAGATCTGAAAAAGAGTACACAGCGGCCTCTGGCGGATTTGCGAAAAACAAAAACTGCAAAAAAAAAAAAAAAAAAAAAAAAAAAACGTAGCTCATGGGACGTATTTGGCGATCTCCAGAAATGTACATAATGTATAAGCTGAATGACATAAAACAACATAAATCTTGATTTCATGTATGTATCTGCTGCATCCAGATATTGCCTAAATTTAACCGCTATAGACTGTACACAGGGAGGAGATACAGCATCTGGCCACTTGGTGCACAGACAATAATCTGCTCCTTAACACCACTAAGACCAAGGAGCTCATTGTGAACTTCAGGAAGGGCATCACAGAGACTCCACTTGCAGCCATTGAGGACATCCAGAAGAAACACTGTCTGTGTCGAGCGCGCAGTACTCTTACTCCTCATACCATGCCACAGATTATTTTCTCCTCTGCCTTCTGGCAGATGCTTCAGGTTCCCCCGGACAAGAACCAGCAGACTGAGGAACAGCTTTTTTTTCTCAGAGCTGTCTCCCTATTGAACTGTGCCCCCCACTGACTCTTTTGCTCACCTCATACGCTGCTACACTCCCCCCATAACTATTGCATCAATTCATATCGCACACTTAATATAGTGCATAATCATTGCACTACACTGTGCATATGTGCATATGCACTGCACATAAACATTTGTAACAGTATGATATACATATCCACATATTAATTTGTAATTCCTGTTTATAGCAATACAATCTTATTGTTATTATATTATGTTGATTTCTATTTGCATATGCCTGATTATTAATAGCAACCTGTACAGTATGTTCATCTTAGAGCTGCACGATTCTGGCTAAAATGAGAATCATGATTTTTTTTTTTGCTTAAAATGAAGATCATGATTTTCTCACGATTTTGTAGATCATTTAAATGATGTGCATGCTGGTTTCACTTTCATTGCCGAGTGTGGCTCATGGCTGCCGTCACTTTGAGAAAAAAAAACATACATGCAAACCATACTTCCCGCTAGGCTCCAAAACGATCGCTCTGTGCAACAAACTGAATGTTATTTACAACTTTATTACCTGTTACTCACAGCCTATGCAGGTTCTGTTCACTAAAATAGACATCACTGGCAGGCATGCGCACATCCTCTCGGTAGTAAACAAACAGTGCATCAGCTCATGTGTGATTTCGCGGCCGTGACTACATCATTACATTAAGACAAATTAAATTTTGGGGTGAATTATACCTTGTAAAAAATACAGTATGAGATACTTTTAACGCCATTTGCAGGCGTCCATATTGCTGAGCAACATGATTGCTGTCCATGTTGCTGTGAAGCCTTCACGCTTCTCTCCTGACCTTAAAAATATAATTGGCGGAATCGTAGAAAAGCTAAATTAAGATTGCGTGTAGAGTCGAATCGAGATTGCTATCTTTTTTTGATTAATTGTGCAGCCCTAGTTCATTTATTTGTAAATATCTGATTCTAGTTAATATGACTTGTATATTATGTTAATAGTACATCCATCTGTATATATTACCGGTTATTACACGGTTTTCTAAAATCGCATTTTTAATTTATACCTATATCCTGCGCTTGCTGCTATTGCACCCTTATTAGATATAAACTGAAATTTGTTGCCTTGTACTTTCATTCCTTCATTTATTTTTCTTCAGCTTAGTCCCTTGTGCATGTGTAATGACAATAAAGTTTAATGTAATCTAATTGAATCTAAAAAGTAAATGTTACTAAAATGCTATAGTTTAAATACAGCAATACAAAATAGTGATTTATCTGTTCTATAATGATTAGTTTACAGTAGTTTAAAATATTCGCTGAGGAAATAGTTTGCTCTCTCAAAGACTGAAGAAATGTTTATTAACACTACTGCTCCAATGCTGAGGTTTATAAGTAATATAATTTTTATTAAACATTACTATGTAATATACACACATATATGAGAATAGATGTGAATTGTCTTAGCTGTCAGTGTGTTAGTTTGATCTGCTAGTTCTGTTAAGATGGCTAAAAGTACAAGAAACAGTATAAAACAGTTTGTACTTTGTGTGTGTGCATTCTTCTGTAGGTCTGGGGCCAGCTCTGAGTAGCCTACTGGCTGTCTGATCTTTGTATGCTTGACGCCCAAATTTGACCTCAGCAATTAATTTGTTTCACCTTTTAAACCTATTAATAAAATACATACATTTATTCCATCATAATTACCTCATGTTCACAAAACAGAGCCATAGCCATCTGCTTTTAAAATCAACAGGGCATGTCTTCAGTTACTTCATGTCTGAGTGCTAGCTCATTTCTGATTGATTGGTAGTATGTGTTAGGACTGGTGAAGAATTATAACAAAATATCCATCATATCTGATAGAATCATCTTCTTTTTTTCAACGTAGTTCATGTTTTACGCTTTTGTCTGATGCTGTTTATTTCTGTTGCTCCACTTTTCCATAAGCAGCTACAGTATCCACTAAGATCCAAGCTTATGTGGTTTTGCATTTTATTATGGGCTTACCAGCAGGGGTGTGTTCTTTCTCTTACCTTACCTCCTATAAACAAATGAGTGTCATAGTCCTGTTGAAAATTGGTACATTCTTAAGTTTGCGGATGACACCATTATTGTAAGTTTGTTGGTTGGTGAGGAGAGAGAACATGGCCCTGTTGTTGAGTATTTTACAAAATGGTGTCAAGTGGCTGGTCTATGTCTAAACAGAAAAAAAGAGATGTGCACTGTCTAAGGTTTTAAATACCCACAGCAAAGAATTAGGGGTGAAAGTGCTGGGTTTATCCAATTTGTATGAAAGTCAGGTGTTAAAGAAAGCTCATCAGATTACATCTGATATATCCCATCCTCTTTTTGATTCATTTCAAACCCTTCCCTCTGGATCTTGGTATAGGGTCCCTTTGGCAAAGACAAACAGATTTAAATTTCTGTTTGTTCGTTGTGCTACTGATTTAAAAAAAAAAAAAATTAATGGGAAGAAGTAGCCATAGTTTTTAATACTAATAATGTTGTCTTAAGTGTGTGGTATGATTTATATGTTGCAAATCTGTTACGCTACAGAACAAATCACTCGAAAAGGGGACAATAAGTCAGTTTACTAGTCAAATAATAGACCGTAAACACTGAAAAAATCCTAAAACTGACAGCACAAATTGTTTTGTACAAATAACATGGTTTATTTACATTCATTTTGTTACTTGCATTTTTGTAGATTGTGAACATTTGAGTGTCACTGAAAGTTTGACATGAAATCATAAAAGAAAACATAGTATGCATGATAACATTTGATTAATTTGTAAGAGGATAATATAGATTTCACAAGTTATTTACAATAAATATTTGAAGTTCATTTTCTTTTCAACCCTTCAACTGAACAGAGTTCATAAGAGTAAACTAATAAAATCATGAGTATAACTTCCCAATTATATTTAATTGCAAATTATATTATTATTATTATTGTTATTATTATTAGTAGTAGAAGTAGTAGTAGTAGTACGCATAGTAGTGGGAGTGGGGTAAATATATGTATGATCAGTAATTAATTTGTTATTTTTTTTAGAAACTGATCATAGTTCACAAGTCAATACTTTTTTTAGTAATTATCAAATACCAAATAAGGAACTACCATTGTCATAAATTAGCTATTACTTAATGCTTAATGATGGACTACCCATTACTTCCAACATAGTTATTTATAAACAACAGACCATTAATCTGAAGTGCAACCCAGGCTCATTCTGATTACGAACCCCTATATATATTTCTGGAAGGAGCAAATTACGTCGCAGGAGCAAGTTTTTTTTGCAGTTTTTGTTTTCGTGAATCCACCGGAGGCCGCCATGTATGCTCTCAAGATCTCAGATCTCAAAATTCTCCCACGAGTGCCATTCGCGCATGCTTTTCTCACATAAATCCAGCAGAAACCGCTGTTGACTAATTGACCTACTGAGTGACCAACCGACCGATAACCCCACCCTCCCCCTTCCCTAAAGCCAACCAATAGTGTTTTAAAAAGCACCGATTGACCCACCCACCCCCTTCCCCAGTGTTTTAAAAAGCAATACAGAAAAAGAAAAGCCCCCTGATTTTTACCACGTTTTCATATTTTACCACATTTTCACCCAGTTATTTACTTGGTTATTTTATTTTTTAGCTTTTGTTTTTGTCTTACCTGCTTTCTGAAAGCATTCTTCGCTGGACTTCTGACCCCGTTGTCATGGCCAACTTTGCTCTGCATCTCAAGTGTCGAGCTACCGGACAAAGTGGTAACAGCGGAAAAGCCATCCATACGTAGGTAAGTGGTCAGCTGGTAAGCGAGAAAAGGAACAGCATCATACTGCTCTGTAGCGTTCGTTTTAAAAAAGAAATGCTGCCATATGTAGCTCTCGCTACATAATTCGCGATCTCCAGAAATGTATAGGGCTACATTTTCAGAATGAGCCTATGTTGCTAAAGTGTTACCGAGTTTATGACAGAGAGTTGTAGTACACTGATAAGCTATGCAAAAAAATGTGTTTAAATTCAAATTCGATTTACCTGGTCGATAATGACATCGAGATAATCATTCTGTGATACTGACAGCTGTTTGTGTCACTTCTCAATGAACTATGTCTTTAGTAATACTCCATGTGAAATTTCAATCCTCACCTCAGAACTACAGTTGAGTGTTTCAAATAAATTCTTCCGTGAGATAATTCTTTAGTCACATGATTATTAGTCATGCTGAATCAATAAAAGCAGTTAAATCCTCTGTTTATTCAGAAATTGCTATTTTCCCCTGGAGATTTTCTAGGTTACTTTGTGTGTATTTGGACAGGTTTGTGGGTTTCTACGAAAGCACCCTGTGGCCTTCAGATTATTTGACCTTCACACACACATACAACAGTTTTGACATAATCTGATTGTCTGAAAGCTGTGTGATATTCTACTAGTATCAGCCCTGATTCAGATTCTCTTCACAGAGAGTGCCAAGTGGAGGACTAAACTTATTATAGTTTAACAAACACTGCGGCCATTGTACTTTATAATGGGTAAATCGGCCACAAACATAAAATTTGCTCCAAAGCAAACAGATTTGATGGCAATGTTAAAGTTAAAAGCTTTACATATAAAAAATGCTATGTGAAAACTTGCCCATTGTTCTTTTGACTGATTTGCTTAGTAAGTTCATATTGCTTGCTAAAGTTATTGTTCAATAAATGGCATTTAATAAGTATTTATTAAATTACTTTGTATTGCAAAACGCTGTATGTAGTATTTATTTGTAGTTCATGTTACATTGTTTTGCCCTCAGACTGCGACAGAGAAAGGCTTTGAGGAAATGTGGGAATTTGCCAAAGGAGACAGCAATTTCCTCAGCAGACACTTCAAACTACCGCTAAACCATTTAAAAAATGAAGGTAAATTACACTTGATCTCTGGGTAAAACTCTTTGTTTTGTATATTGTATTGAATATAGTTATACTATGTAGGAGCTTGATGTTTTTGTTTTGGCTTTTATGGGATTTAATGTTCCCGGATGTGGCAGTAAGAGTAATACAGACAGATTTCTGTTGATTTGTTGAATTTGTTTTATGGTGTTCAATGTAATAGCCCTGACCTTTGAGCAAGATCCTCTGTTTTGTCATCACTGAGAGTGATATTTTTGAATTAGCATCACCTTTTACCTAGCTGTTACAGTCAACATTCAATGTGAATCTGTGTGCAGAAAAAAATCAGTTCCTCGCACTAAAGGGTTTTTGCAACACTTCATTGTTTTTTGTTCTTGTTTTTTTATGCTGTCAAACTGTTGTACACTCTCAGAAATAAAGGTACAGGAACTGTCACTGGGACAGTACCTTTTCAAAAGGTACATATTTGTACCTGAAGGGTCCATAATGGTACCTCAAAGGTACTTTTTAGGTACATTTGGGTACTAATATGAACCTTTGAGGTACCATTGTGGACTCTTTGGGTACAAATATGTATCTTTTTAAAAGGTACTGCCCCAGTGACAGCTCCTGTACCTTTATTTCTGAGAGTGTATAAATGGAACATCACACTTGTATCAATGAAATATGGCTGTATATCAGCACTGTTGTGGCCTCATGCCTATGTGCAAATCACAGCAGTGGTAATTGAGAGCCATATACATATATGTATGATATTGCTCGCACTGTCACACGCACACACACACACACACACACTTGTTATATATATATATATTATATATATGTAGGAACTCACTATAGTGAGGGTCCAGATATCCAGAACGAGGGTCCATGGCAAACAGTGTTCCACGATAGGGCAGGGTGTGATCTGCCAAGCGGTGCAGAGAGCTCTGAAGTTCTTTCTTCACAAGTGGAGGACGTTCTTCTGTAGAGGTGGATGGCTCTTCACTGACTTTTCCTGATGTGTTCACAACATCAGTCTGCGCACTAATGGTGTTACGCCTCTCATGGTGATATGGTGAACCCGAATTGTCATCCTCTAAAAAAGACAGAAATAAATAAAAGGAACATTAATGATATTCTGTTCACTAGTTTTATTTAACTAATTATATGTTTAATTAATTAGTTTGGTACTTGTTGAAATACAGATTGCAAAGAGACCATGGTTGAATGTGCTACTATGTGTGCTAACACAAATTAATGCAAAGAAACAAACAAACAAATAAATAAATAAATAAATAAACAATAAACAAACTATGTCATAATGATATTTCTGTGCAGTCTAGGTATAGCCTAAATCAGTTGCTAAATCAGCATTTACTCTGAATTTTTATTTCTTTTGTTATTTTTCACTACCTACTAAAATATTACTACACGCTAGAAAGATTTGCTCTGATAAAAAAAAAAAAATAATAATAATAATAATAATAATAATAATAAAGACAATGCTTTTATTTATTTTTTTTTACAAATTCCAGTGAACTCTTTTCTTGGAATTTGTACATACATCATTCCTCCTTTGGGTCAAATAAGACCCATCTTCACAACCCCTTTAAAATAAACCAGCTACATTTATTTTCAGTCTTCAAATCTATTTTAGACAGAGACAGGTTTTGCTTTTTGGTCAGATGGAATAAAAGTGTGTGGGGAAAAGCATTGTTGGAAGTTTGCTATGCTAAGAACTCTGACAGCCATATCAAAACCAGCCTTGTAGCAAATACTGCAATAGAAAAATTCAGGACATGTCCAACTATCTACTGTATAGACAAACAAACACAAATACAAAGACACAGAAAATAAAAATAAAAGGTGAAACAAGCCTTGTCATGCTAAGTCTTTAGCTAATGCAAGGAGAAAGTTGTATGTTAAAATATGCTTTAGTGTAGCTTTGACATTTTTTATGTATGGCAAAGCCTTCAGAGCTTTGCCTCTTTCAGGAATATGTGTAAGTTCATAGCATCATACAAGAGCAATTGAGTGTCTGTGCTTGCTACAGTCTGTGAAATTAAACAGACCAACATTCAGCATCACAGCAGCAGTCAAGGATTTCCCACAAGCTTGGTCTCTCTCTCTCTCTCTCTCCTCTCTCTTCTCCTCTTTCTCCTCTCTCCTCCTCTCCTCTCCTCTCTCTCTCTCTCTCTCTCTCTTCTCTCTCTCGTCTCTCTCATCTCTCCTCTCCGCTCTCTCTCTCTCTCTCTCCTCCCTCTCTCTCCCTCTCTCCCGCTCCCGCCCTCTCTCTGTCTTGCAAAGACACACGGTCCCATAGAGAGGGCAGCTGAGTCCTTTTGGCTGCATGTCCAAACTGCCCATTAAATGGCCTCATGGGAAGTATCAACGCCCACAAGCTATCTGTCTCCCCCTTCTTTCTCTTTGCCTCTCTACTGCACACACCGAAAGAGATGTACTTTCCCTGTTTCTCTGTCTGCAAGTAATCTGTCCTGGCAGACGAAGCTGAACTTGTATCCCAGAAGGACTGAGTCGCCAGAGGTTTAAAATAGGGCAAAGAGAAGCAAGTTTACATGGCTTTCAGAGTTTGCAGGGTGCTTTTCTTTTCCAAAGACATTCAAATGACCCATCACTTAATCTCATTTGAGTCATGACCCCTCAATCTAGAACAGAGGTGGGCAGAATCTTGAATCATGAAGAGTTTTGATACAGCCTTGATAAAAACTCACCAGCTCTTAGTGTTCTGGTAACACACAGACCTTGATTACATTTTTTAGGTGTGCGTAATTAGGGTTGGAAGAAAACTCTAGACTGTTTCTCAAGAATGCAGAGAACAGGCTTGCGTTCTAGTTGAGACAGTTCTTGCCAAGTTTCCTTGGAAGAATAAACAGCGAGAACAGAGAACGTGTCCTGTGAGAAATGAGATGATGCAATCTTCCTGATGGTCACGTGACCTTCATGCGTTTTTAAAGGGTCACGAAACACCAAAACACATTTTTTGAGCTGTTGACAGTCATATATGTGTCCCACGCTGCTATAAACACTATTAGGACACATATATTTCACTAAAAAGTGAAAATTGATTGTTTTTGCGTTATTTTCAGCAAATTCATTCTTCCGGTTTAAAACGAATTTTTGAAGCTGAGTCACGGTGATTAGATACTTGTGTGTAATCCAGCATGGAGAGTGAATGTCTGTACCTGACTGAAAGACTTGGTTCAAACTAATCAGCGCACTCTATTGTGTATGCGGTGCAACTTCATTAATATGCAAGATAGCCACGAAAACTGTTTTACCTGTTACAGTGTTCAGATGGCAGAGAGACGCCATGTTGTGTTGCTAAAACAAGTCAAAGAACGAGAATTTGGAGACATGGGTCGTCAGTGTTGCATTTATTATTGTGCTGCAACAAAGGTTTTGTTTTCATTTCCCCGCTATGAGAGCGCAGCTGGACTCACGTGTGGAATACAGTGCATGTGACAGAATGCGTTTGTAAGGAATATTTTTACCCGAGAGCTTTTCGCATCTGGAAATGGTGAAATCCGGATTTGCCACTCGTCTCCTTTAAAAAAAGACACGGCTCCAGTTTGTATTGATTGTCCTGTGTCTACAGATTTGGTAAGTGTGTGTGAGATCAGTGCCCTTTGTTTGTTCATTCAGATGGCAACGTTACTTCATATCGTTAGCAGTGCTCTTTCAGTTTTTAAAGACGTACTAAAGTCAAAATGATTTAGTTACTAAGTTTACAGTATGTTAATATCACTGCAATATTATAGTACAATATTATAGACTGAAAGATCCGCTGTAAATGCTGCTCTCCGAATGTAAACATGTAAATACCACAATCAAACTTTTACTGTCGTGTAGAATTTTTGCCGCATTTTTGTGACAGGATGGTCTAGACACACACAGCTTTCTGACGCTACCTACCGAGTGCATCTAAGTTACTGAGAAATGCGGAGGATTTTTTTCTCCCATTCACCTTGCGGTATCAAACATTGCATTAAAACTCCACTCTCCAGGAGTTCCTCGCTTTCAATATCTCGTTTGTCACGGGGGACATGCAGGAAATTTTCCTGAATAAAAAGTGAAAGTGCCAAACTGCAGTTAAAGTCGACAAATTAATAATTTGACAAATAATTCAATTACTGATATTCATGTAAACACAGTCACTGTCTTTCTACCCTGTGGCCCCGTTTACACTAATATGTTTTAGTTTTAAAACGCATAAGTTTTGCTACGGTTACGCCATCCGTCCACACTACGCCGGAGTTTTCGAGCCCCGAAAACGGAGCGTTTTGGAAATGCTGAAGAGGCCGTAATCATTCTAAAATGCTGCTGCTCCGTTTCAGTGTAGATGGGGGAAAACGGAGACATCTGAAAACAGAGACATCTGAAAACGGAGGCAGGGCTGCAGACATTCGCCTATCTGATTGGGGCTTTTTCCTCAATATTAAGTAGCCTTCACACAGTTCAGTCCTGCATCCTCTCCGTATAAGTTCAGACTTCGCAAGTTTGAAATGGAAAACAAACTCCCGAGTGTGTACTTTATAAAATCATTCACATCACCCTGGCTATGCTGTTTCACTATCTTGACAATAAAACGAAAACATGATGTGAGGATCTGCCTATTTTCATTTTGATATTAACTTAACAGACACTAAAAATGTTGAGGCGTCGTGTAGCTGCATGAAATGACCGTCATCTTCATGTATATTTAGAACAAAACGGAGCCTATAACAGAACTGCCTCCTTTCATATTCAATAAAAATACAAAACATACCCTGTCTTTCATACCCGCTTTAATGATCAAGAATGGCCATTATAAAAGTATAACACACAATAAGTTTATACAATAGAGAAAATAAAGGCAAACAATCAGTTAGATGTGCAGAATCGGTGTCCGCGGTAACATTAATTAAGATATTAACCTAACTTATCTTTGCGCTCAGCCAAAACACGTTACCTGAGAACAAGTAATAGATTCAAAGGACCAAAGTCAGGGAATATGTCGTTAGATACAGACAACAAGATGAATTAAATATCACGTTTAACAAATAGAGTGAGATTAGATCAAGCGGGAGATCCGTGATAAACAGTCTGATGTACACAGCTCTCGTGTGGGTGTGTGCTCAAAGCACACTGCAGTGCATGCCAGAGAGTGTGTGATCACGTGATGTGCGTTTTCACCGTTTTAATGTAGACGGAGACTGTTCAGAAACGCTGAGTGAAACGCTAGTGTAGACGCGGATCGTTTTCATTCTAAAATTCTAAAATTCATTTTAAAACTAAAACGTACTAGTGTAAACAGGGCCTGCGTCTGTGTGTTTGTTTGTTTTGCTTCGCGTGTGCCCAAACGGAAACTCCTAATTTTGCAAATCCGGTAACACTTTATTTTGATGGTCCATTTGAGTATTAGTAGACTGTCTACTTAATATCTGTTGACACTGACATTTAACAGTCCTTCAACAGACATTTAACTGACTCTAAGAAACTTTGCAATTACATGTCAACTTACACTAACCGTAACCCCAACCCCAACCCTAACCCCAACCTAACAGTCTACTTATAATCTAATGATAATTAGTTGCAATGTAACTTAAATTCAACAAACGGACCGTCAAAATAAAGTGTGACCGCAAATCCTTCCTTCTTTCCCTCCCCCGACACTCCCACCTAAACAGAGCTGGACACGCCCACTTTCCTGACTTTTTCCAAACTAGAGGTGTGAAAAGACGCTGCTGAGACAGGAGGGTTTCGTGGCCCTTTAACAGATTTTTTTTTAAACATTACAGCATTCATACAGTGATCCTTTTTAATATATACATGTTTATATATAAAACATGCACAAAAGCTTTACAAATATATTTTAAGTTATATCTTTGAACTTCAACAATAAACAGGTATAAAATGCTGCATTTCCTGCAAGTCCCATCTCCTTTATTCTGCTGCAATGACTTCTGGGACTTCTAGAGCGAGCTCTGCACTTTTGATATCAAGAACACATCTGGGTCCTTTCAAGTGTCGCCCATTCTTGTCTTGAGTTTCTTGTCCATTCTAGTCTTGAGTTTTGGTCTTGTGGTCTTGAGTTTTGGAACTGAACTTTGGCAGTTGATGATGATGATACACAAGAACACAAGGTCGTGAGAACGCTTAAGAACACATATTGAAAAAAAAGTAGTAGTGCCCCTATGTCCTCGAATAGTAAACTATTTGTGGGTGCAGCTTTTTGTAGTGGTGTCTGAAACCATAGTGGACTCAACCAATCCCACAATTCACAGCAATAATGAGTCTACAACGCATTACTCAACAGCTAGTAAATAGTATAATGCACAGAAAGAGTTTGTGGGCAAATGAATTTCTACATCTGACCACAAGACGGCATCTAAAGCAACATCATTTTGATGTAAAGTTAAGTTCATTCATTCATTCATTTTCTTGTCGGCTTTGTCCCTTGCGGGGTCGCCACAGCGGAATGAACCGCCAACTTATCCAGCACGATTTTACGCAGCGGATGCCCTTCCAGCCGCAACCCATCTCTGGGAACTTCCACACACACATTCACACTCATACACTATGGACAATTTAGCTTACCCAATTCACCTGTACTGCATGTCTTTGGACTGTGGGGGAAACCGGAGCACCCGGAGGAAACCCACGCAAACCCAGGGAGAACATGCAAACTCCACACAGAAACGCCAACTGACCCAGCCCAGCCGAGGTTCAAACCTGCGACCCAGCGACGTTCTTGCTGTGAGGCAACAGCACTACCTACTGCGCCACTGGGTTGCCGTAAAGTTAAGTTTCAAAATAAAATATTATTTCATTAAAGTAACGTTTATATACATGACAGAAATCATGTTTTAGTTTCATTACTAATAGACACCTTGCTAAGTGTTAAAGAAATACCACAGGGTTTGAATAAGAAGTTGAAAATCTAATCTGTGTGAGAGATTTATCAAACAGCAATGCACAAATAAAAAAAAGGTGCTAGAATTCACTCAATCATTTAATTCACTCCATCAAGCGGACCATATTAGTGGACTAATGTAGGGAATAGTGAATGACGGTACAGGGGGTAATTTCGGATACAGCAAAGGGTTTTTTCAAACAATACCAAGTATAAAAGGTTTGAACATGCATCCTTGGAAGTTCATACTTGACAAATTTGACTAGAAAGTATGAACTTTCAAGGGTCAAACATCCACTATTTAATTATTCAAATAGAACAGCAGTGTACTGTACTGTACTGTTCTGTTCACACACACACACACACACACACACACACACACACACACACACACACACACACACACACACACATATATATATATATATATATATATATATATATATATATATATATATATATATATATATATATATATATATATATATATACAGTTTAAGTCAGAATTATTAGCCCCCCTGTTTATTTTTTCTCCAATTTCTGTTTAACGGAGAAAAGTTTTTTCAACACATTTCTAAACGTAATAGTTTTAATAACTTATCTCTAATAACTTATTTATTTTATCTTTGTCAAGATGACAGTAAATAATATTTTACTAGATATTTTTCAAGAAACTTCTATACAGCTTAAAGTGACATTTAAAGGCTTAACTTGGTTAATTAGGTTAACTAGGCAGGTTATGGTAATTAGGCAAGTTATTGAATAATGATAGTTTGTTCTGTAGATTATCGAAAAAAAAAAAATAGCTTAAAGGGGCTAATAATTTTGTCCTTAAAATGGTTTGTAAAAAAAAAAAAAAAACTGCTTCTATTCTTGCCAAAATAAAACAAATAAGACTTTTTTAGAAGAAGAAACATTATCAGACATACAGTGAAAATTTCCCTGCTCTGTTCACAAAACATCATTTGGGAAATATTTAAAAAAGAAAAGAAAATTCAAAAGGGGGCTAATAATTCTGACTTCAACTGTATATATTTCTAAATATCCTCTTTTTTGTGTTGAACTAAAATAGGTTTGAAACAAGTGACAGATGAGTAAATGAAAGCAGCATTTTCATTTCTGGGTGAACTATTCTTTTAATAAAAATAATAATAATTGTAATTGGGGGTTCATTCTGCTGTGGTGACCTCTGATAATTCAGAGACTATGCCAAAGAAAAGTGAGTGAGTGAGTATTCTTTTAAACATGACATAGCAATGGAACTAAGGTTAGTGCACAGCCCTGCTTGATGGGCTGCAGTTGGTAAAAACCAATTAAAACTGTTAGGATTAAAGATTGTATTCCACATATCATTATGGAATACACTTCACAAATTGGCATGATAGAAGGATTCAAGGATCCTACGACCATGAAAAATGGCAGCACCAGTACCATTTTAAATCTTTAATCCTATACTGCATAGCCAGTGATCTTATTGAGGGAATAATAGCACTTATACCCTTAAAGCAGGATAAATCGGCCTGCTGCCATAAAACCACAATATTAACGTAAAGGGATTTAAGTATCATCCCTCTGCCATTCTCAGACAATCATGCGCACATGGATTTTAAATAGAATCAGGTGGGAATATATGGAAGTAAAAAAAATACAACATGTCATATTGACTACATTTATTTAATTTGAAATATTAATATCACTATCATCAGCTTTTTTTCAATAAGAAACTATAACACTCAATAGTCACATATTCTCCTCCATTTCTCTCTTCAGATGCACTTTTAAAATATCTGAACTCCATTCCATTAAATACAGGTTTACCTGATCCACCTCCATACAGCCCAGCAACCTTAATATATTATATTATACAGTACAGTGAGGGAAATAAGTATTTAGTCACACTGTGATTTTTATAATCGCAATTCAACTCTGAGAGACAGAATATAAAAAAAAAAAAAATCTGGAAATCACATTATATAATTTTTTAACAATTTATTTGTAAATTACTGTATCAAATAAGTATTTGATCACTTGAGTCAAGCATTTTAAATATTTAGTACAGAAGCCTTGGTTAACAATTACAGAGGTCAAAGGGTTCCTGTAGTTCTTCACCAGGTTTGCACACACTGAAGGAGGGATTTTGCTCACTGATCTTCTCTAGATCTGTCAGGTTTCAGGGCTGTCGCTGAGCAACATGGAGTTTCATCTCCCTCCAAAGATTTTCTATTGGATTTGGATCTGGAGATTGGCTAGACCACTCCAAAACATTGTTATGCTTCTTACAAAGCCACTCCTTGGTTTTCCTGGCTGTGTGCTTTGGGTCATTGTCATGTTGGAAGACCCAGCCACAACCCATCTTTAATGCTCTGACTGAGGGAAGGAGGTTTTTGCCCAATATCTCACAATACATGGCCACGTTCATCCTCTCCTTAATACAGTGCAGTCATTCTGTCCCCTGTGCAGAAAAACACCCCAGAGCATGATGCTTCCAGCCCCATGCTTCACTGTAGGTATGGTATAGTTGGGATGATACACATCATTCTTCTTCCTCCAAATTCGGTGAATAGAGTTAAGACTAAAAAGTTTTACTTTGGTCTCATCTGACCACAGGACTTTCTCCCATGAATACTCTGGACCAGGGGTGCTCAATCATGTTCCTGGTGATCTACCTTCCTGCAGATTTCTGTTGCAACCCATATCAAACACACCTGCCTGTAATTATCAAGTGCTGTTCAGGTCCTAATTAATTGGTTCAGGTGTGTTTGATCAGGGTTGGAGCTGAACTATGCAGGAAGGTAGATCTCCAGGAACAGGATTGAGCACCCCTGCTCTGGACCATCAAGACGGTCCCTGGCAAACTTCAGATGGGTCTTGACATGGGCTAACTTAAGCAGGGAAACTTTCCGTGCGATGCATGGTTTTAAAACATGACATCTTACTGTATTACTGATAGTACTCTTGAAAACGGTGGTCCTAGCTCTCTTCACGGCATTGATCAGCTCTTCCCGCATAATTCTGGACTGATTCTAGACCATTCTTGGCATCATTAATACCCCACGAGGAGAGATCTTCCGTGGGGCCCCAGTCTGAAGGACATTGACAGTCATCATTAGCCTCTTCCATTTTCTGACAATTGCTCCAACAGTTGCTCTTTCTTGGCAATTGCCCCGTAGCAGTTTCAGCTTTATGAAAGTCTACAATTTCATCTCTTGTGTCTTTTGACAGCTCTTTGGTTTTGGCTATGTTGCTACTTAGACTTTTGACTGATTGTGGGGTGCACAGGTGTCTTTATGACAGTTAGTGACCTCAAACAAGTGCTACTAAACTAGAATCATGAGCAGAGTGTAGCTGGACTATTTTAAAGCAAAATAACAGGTCTTTGAGGGTCAAAAATTTGGCTGAAAAGCAACTGATCAAATAGCTATTTCACACAGTAATTTACAAATAAATTGTTAAAAAGTCATTCAATGTGATTTCTGCATTTTTATTTTTAGATTCTGTTTCTCACAGTGGAATTGCACCTATACTGAAAATTCTAGACCCCTCCATGATTTCTAAGTAGGAGATCTTGAAAAATTACAGTGTGATTATATACTTATTTCCCTCACTGTATATTATCTTTATGTATTATTTACTATCCTTATATATATATATATATATATATATATATATATATATATATATATATATAAACCATTAGCAACTTAACCATTCACCCTTGGTATTACTGCACCCACATACAGTGACAAATAGTGGACACATACCGTTTGACAAAAATTGCTGCTGTTGGACAACATAATGTACTTTTGAGGCTTTTTTAAGTCAAGAATGCTGTTGTTTAGATTGCAACTGTGCAGTTTATTTATAAGGATAGTGCCTATTTTAAAATATGTATCATTTCTCAGAGTGCGTCGGCGGCCATTAGCCTGTCTTTGAGCAGAGCAAAGCAAATCAATATTAAACAGGTAAATGACATTCTAAGACATTTAGTTACTGCTGACTAATTCAGTAAAAAAGAAAGAAGAAATGCCTGCATGTGTTTAGCGTTTTTCCTTATTGCAAACACAACAGTAATCTGGTAAGAGTTTGCGCTGCTTTGGCTTTTTCGAGGCTAATTATTGTGATCTCCCGATTGTAACAGAGAAATACTGGGAAATCTTTGTAGACTGATAGCATTTCATGCCGTTCATCCTTATAATCTTAAAATGTCAGCAACCTGTTTTGTTATCACTCTAGACATTATGCTAGAGAATCATTGAAATACTAGCTCTAAAGTGACGTTGGTGAAGTAGAAATGGTTTCTGCTGTTCTGACGTCAGCTGCAGATGTGAAGGAATGGTGGAAGAAAGTAGTTTCACATACAAAAGTTCCTCATCTTTTTAAAATACACAGTGATGCTGTCGAACTGTTGTATAAACGCAATATCACACTCATAGCAGTGCGATATGGCTGTATATCGTCACTGGTGGGACACTAAGGCACTTGGCCTGCGGCCTCGTGCCAAAGCACGCCTCCCACCAGTGCCGATATACAGCCATATCGCACTGCTACGCCTGTGATATTTCTCATCTATATATATTTTCAAGACACTTCTATACAGCTTAAAGTGACATTTAAAGGCTTAACTAGGTTAACTAGGCAGGTTAGGGTAATTAGGTAATTTATTGTATAACGACGGTTTGTTCTGTAGGCTTTCGAAAAAAAATTGCTAATAATATATTGTCCTTAAAATGGTGTTTAAAAAATTTGTAACTGCTTTTATTCTAGCCAAAATAAAACAAATAAAACTTTCTCCAGAAGAAAAAATATTATCAAACATGCTGTGAAAATTTCCTTGCTCTGTTAAACATAATTTGGGAAATATTTCAAAAAGAAAAAATAATTAAAAGGGGGGCTAATAATTCTGACTTCAACTGTATGTTATTATATAAATACTACTACTACTACTATTAATAATAATAATAAAATTAAATTAAAAAAATAATAATAAATTAATAATAATAATAATAATACAAAAATTAAAATAACAATTAAAATATCAAGAAAATAAAACATGATTTTACAGAAAAACAAAACTATAGAAATAAAGAAGCCTATCGAAATGTCTGCAACTTTTGAAAGTCAGAACTCATGTTAGCATCTATTACACACAAATTTCCTTGCTCTAATAAACATAATTTGGGAAATATTCAAAAAAGAAAAAAAAAATTCAAAGGTGGCTAATAATTCTGTCTTCAACTGTATATACATATATGTTTATGTTTTTATTTAAATACTACTACTACTACTATTAATAATAATAATAATAATAATAATACAAAAATTAAAATAACAATTAAAATATTAAGAAAATAAAACATATTTTTGTGTAAATGTTTAAACATGATTTTACAGAAAAACAAAACTATAGAAATAAAAAAGGCTATCGAAATGTCTGCAACTTTTGAAAGTCAGAACTCATGTCAGCATCTATTACACACACTAAAGGAGAACAGGAACATGCAAGACATGCATGTGAGAGGGCTGAATGCTCACATAATGCTCATTTTAACTAAAATAAAGCATTATTTTTTATTTCTCTTTATAGAGAACTTCCCTAAAAAATATTTGTTGCCCATGGCATCCAATAATCACAAGCTTTGTTTTTTGCATTACAGTATGAAATAACATTGAAGCTTTTGAATTCTGTGCATTCTAAACATTGTTTTGACCATATTCAATGTCTCATGACAGATTGATGAAGCTGCTTTGCAAACATCAAGACTATTGACAAAAGAAACAGTTTGACATATTAAAATGTATCACATCTCAGCATTTGTTTAATCATTGTAAATCAATCAATAATGTCACAAGACATTACTTTTACCTCAAAAATGAGCCACAAAAGAATGTATTTTAATACATTTTCTAAATGTTAAAACACATTAATAAAAAATATATTAATATTTATTTATTCGGAGTTAGGCTATATTCTGTTTTGCTGATACTACCTGCCGAAAAATAAATAAATAAAAAATAAAAATAAAAAATCAGCAAAACAAGAAACCTTTGACCAAGTGCTTGATTATGCTTCGGTTTCAGCTAAGAAATTTGACTGAAAATAAAGAAAGCCAATTTAATTACACTTATGTTCTAATGTACTTGGGAAAAAATATTATAAATGTGGACAATATTGTACATCTATACAAACATACATCATTCACAGCTCAGAACAAAATATCTAATTTATCCATTCATTCATTTTCTTTCAGCTTAGTCCCTTATTTATCAAGGGTTGCCACAGCGGAATGAACTGCCAACTATTTCAGCTTATGTTTTACGGCCAAATCTTTAATTATTTTTTTTAATCCAATTTAGCTATAGCACATGTCTTTGGACTGTAGCGGAAACACACGTGAACACGAGGAGAACATGCAAACCCCACACAGAAATGCCAATCGGCCCAGCTGGGACTCGACAGTGCTAACTACTGAGCCACTGCGCCACCAATAAAAAAAAAACAACAACTAACTCAAACAACAATTAACAAAACAGACAAACACATATCACTACTACTATTATTGTAATAATAATAATAATTATAATAATAAATAAATAAATAAGCAGATTATATTTTCAGAAAGAGTCTTCACTTGCTCCCAGTTTAACCTCATTGACAATATGAAATGTCTCCTTTATATGTAACAATAAATAACAGATCTCTTACAATTTAATTTAAACAGTTTTCTCATAAACAGACTCCCATTTGAGCCACATTATAGAGCAGAGTTCAAAAGTTTCCTGCAGATTTTCAGATGAAGGTAAGTATGCTATTGCACTCTAGGCTCAGCAGGGCTCTGATGTTGAGATTACACATGTCAGGAGGCAGATGAGAAGGATTTCCATGGCCCTGACCATCAATCAATCTCTTTTATTTCTTCATTGTTTTTTTCCCTTGGCATTCTTTTATTCCTTTTGCATTTTTTTGGAGGGGTGGGTGGGTGAGCAGGGGGGTTTATAGGTTATTTAACCATGACACTAAAACAGCAAGCATGTTCTCTATGGACCCAGGGAAAGAGAGATGATGAGGATGAGAGAAGGAAGGAGAAAAATTATTGCTCTGTTTCTCTCCCTCTCTCTCCCTCTCTCTCTCTCTCTCTCTCTCTCTCTCTCTCTCTCTCTCTCTCTCTCTCTCTCTCTCTATCTATCTATCTATCTCTGTAGTGATTGAATTTCTTAACATCTTTTCAAAAATCGCTTAAATGCCTGGAGGCGAGAGGAAGAAACAAGCTAATGGTGGATGGGGAGCACTGAACAAATTTCAGAGCCCTTTCCTGCTAGCGTTTGAGGTTTGAAAGTGAGCACCCTGCCTTTCAAGTTTCAAAGTCCTCCTTTCTCCCGTGGTGTCACTGAAGGATTTGAAAAGAAGGTAATTGTGCTCACTGCCGCCCTGATCAGAGGCACACGGCCCAGGCACTAGTATTTCACCAGCTCTCAGTACCACAGGAATAGACTCGGCAGCTTGGCTCCAACTTTTCCCCTTTCTCCCCCTCTGACTGGCTCTTTCCCTGTTCTTTGTGTGTCTCTTGATCTCTGTCTCTTGCTTTTCCCCACTCACTTTCTCTGAGTCTTGATCTGAGCTTCTTTCTCTGCCCACTAGATCATCCTCGTTCACTCTCAATGAACACGGTTTTCCTTTGACAATCTCTCTGCCTTTCTGTCTTCCACTCTCCTGTTCCAATCATTAATTGTACCTGTTGAAAGTAAAGATTATCTAGCTAGAAAAAAAAGAATATATATATACATACATACAGTATATACACACACACACACACACAGTTGAATATATATATACAGTTGAATATATATATATATATATATATATATATATATATATATATATATATATATATATATATATATATATATATATATATATATATATATATATATATATACACAGTTGAAGTCAGAATTATTAGCCCCCCTTGAGATTTTTTTAAATATTTCCCAAATTATGTTTAACAGAGCAAGAACATTTTCACAGTATTTCTGATAATATTTTTTTCTTCTGGAGAAAGTCTTATTTGTTTTATTTTGACTAGAAAAAAAGCAGTTTTAAATTTTTTTAAACACCATTTTAAAGACAAAATTATTAGCCCCTTTAAGCTATATTTTTTCTGATAGTCTACAGAACAAACCACCGTTACACAACAACTTGCCTAATTGCCCTAACCTGCCTAGTAAACTTAATTAACCTAGTTAAGCCTTTAAATGTCACTTGAGGCTGTATAGAAATGTCTTGAAAAATATCTAGTAAAATATTATTTACTGTCATCATGGCAAAGATAAAATAAATCAGTTATTAGAATTAGTGTGTGTGTGTGTGTGTGTGTGTGTGTGTATATATATATATATATATATATATATATATATATATATATATATATATATATATATATATATATATATATATATATATATATATATATATATATATATATAATTATTAGCCCCCCTGTACTATTAGCCCCCTTGTTTATTTTTTTTCCCCAATTTCTGTTTAGTAGAGAGAAGATTTTTTTTCAACACATTTTAAACATAATAGTTTTAATAACTCATCTCTAATAACTGATTTATTTTATCTTTATTATTGTAATAATAATAATAATAATAATAATAATAATAATAATAATAATAAATAAATAAAAAAGCAGATTATGTTTTCAGAAAGAGTCTTCACTTGCTCCCAGTTTAACCTTATTGACAATATGAAATTTCTCCTTCATATGAAACAATAAAAGACAGATCTCTTACAATTTAATTTAAACAGTTTTCTCATAAACAGACTCCCATTTGAGCCACATTATAGAGCAGAGTTCAAAAGTTTCCTGAAAATGGGGGCTAATAATTCTGACTTCAACCATGTATATATATACTCAAAAAGATTTCTAAGTCCCCCATGTTGTCTCGGAAAATCTAATAGAGAAATATAGTTTTAGTCAATCTGTTATAACAAAATAATAATAATAATAAAATAACAAAAAAAAGTTTCTTTGCCATAAAACTGAAATTACTGGAATTAAAAACTGGAGCCTAATAAAATTGATAATTCTAGAAGAAAATTTCAGAGGTTTTTGCATCTGAACTGCATATATATATATATATATATATATATATATATATATATATATATATATATATATATATATATATATATATAATTTAATATAACTATAACAGATTGGCTAAAACTACATTTCCCAATGAGATTTTCAGAGACAACATGGGGGACTTAGAAATCTTTTTGAGTGGAACTTTCCCAAACAGTGTGTGAGTGTAAGTGTGCATGCATGTGTGCGTGCAGGTGTGTGTATATGTAAGTGTGAGTATAGGATAGGATAGGATAGGATAGAAAAGAGACAGAAAAGAGCACATAAGGTGCAACAAATACAAAAGAAATCATGGGAACAAGTTCTTGTGACAAGTGAGGGATGTTCCTGGATGTGAAATGCACGCCTCTAAAGTTGAGGTCCAGTCTAAGGATGAACTCAAAGGCATAGCCATCTTCCTCTTCCTCTAGCTCTCTGCCCTCTCTTCGATGCATGCCAATCATTTCTCACCTCGCTCAAAGGTGAATTGGCTCTCCTGCTGCTGAGTGGTTGGCTCATGCCAGTCAATATACAGCAGGTAAGCAGAGAGTCCATTCAGAGTCAGGGTTGCACAGTGTTGCACATTGTTTTCAGCAAAGGTGTAGGCTTTGTTAAGGGGGGGAAGGGAAAAGAAAAGGTTAAGACTGAATTTCCACCTGCGCATGTTTTGAAGGGTCTGTTGTCAGTAGTTGAAGTTGGTGTGGCTAGGGAAACTTTTTTTGTGGTGGTGGAAGATGGATAAGTTTGTGGTAAACAACAAAATGTTTCTTCAAAGCTTCCCCCTCCTGTAAAGTAATCCGTCTGTTTCTGTCTCTCTTTTTTTCTTTCTCTTGGAAATAAACAAGAGAAGCACTTAATGCAAAGAGAGGCAGTAATCCTTGTTTTTGGCAAACACATAATAATACAACCTCTCCAAAAGGCTTACTTGTTTTGTCAACCTGGCAGTTGCATTAAAGAATGCAGAATCACTTGTGATTAGAAAACAGTCAGGAAGGTATTGGAAGATGAAACAAAACAGAGAAAAAGATGGCTTCACCAAACTCAGTGGGAAGAGAAGAGCAACAGAATTATTACAAGTATGTGGGTTACATATCCTCCTTTGCTCAGTAAGAAGAAAAAATGTTCTCAAAGAATTACATTTTTAACCACCTACCAGGAGAGTTTTAAGGTCAAACCAACAAATCCTCATTGATGGGTTTCCAGTATGGACACCAATAATTTAATCCAGAAATGGCTTTTAAAACAAATAACATATCTTAATTAGATACATACAAATACAAAAACTAAAAAAATATATTCTTTATTTTTTATTTAAGTGTTACAAATATTCCCCCCAAATTTGCTAAATATTAGTGTGCTCTACACTTAAAAAAATGACTGTGATTTTTTTAAAAAGTCTGTACGATCTACTATCAAAACCTTTTAAATGACTTTTAACTTTTTTATTTTTGAGAAAGTATGTAGAGTGTCTGAAATCTCAACATAACCCTCATTTATATTAGTTCATTAATAAAGTCCACTAGAGTGAACGACCATACATGAGTGAATACAGATACTGATAAACACCTGCTGTTAAAAAAAGCACAATCACTCAAGGTTAGAACAAGAAACAAAACTAAATCTGACATACAGTCATGGTCTTATTCTAAACATATTCCTTATCTAAAGAGAGAATTAACAAAAAGGTTATACTTTATATTCATTCATTCATTCATTTTCTTGTCGGCTTTGTCCCTTGCGGGGTCGCCACAGCGGAATGAACCGCCAACTTATCCAGCACGATTTTACGCAGCGGATGCCCTTCCAGCCGCAACCCATCTCTGGGAACTTCCACACACACATTCACACTCATACACTATGGACAATTTTAGCTTACCCAATTCACCTGTACTGCATGTCTTTGGACTGTGGGGGAAACCGGAGCACCCGGAGGAAACCCACGCGAACCCAGGGAGAACATGCAAACTCCACACAGAAACGCCAACTGACCCAGCCCAGCCGAGGTTCGAACCTGCGACCCAGCGACGTTCTTGCTGTGAGGCAACAGCACTACCTACTGCGCCACTGGGTTGCCCATACTTTATATTGAAAATGTTTTATTTGACCTCACCATCATGGGGATCATTGGACTCTTGATCCTTTACTCTTTCACATAAAGTTTATTTTGTCAAACACATCAGTTACAACAAGAAAAGTTATATATATATATATATATATATATATATATATATATATATATATATATATATATATATATATATATATATATATATATATATATATATATATATATATAAAATAAATTGTACATGGTTAATTATCACAGATAATATAATAACTGGCATCGTATAAGCTGAGTCATTAACAATGCAGTCATTATATAAAATATAGTTGAGTCATTAAAATAAAGTTGAGTCATTAAAGTTATCTAATATGAATTGTTAGGGGAAATTATATAGCTTTCCATGAGGAGTAAACAAACTAATATGTAAGAATTATGAATAACTTATTCATCTTAATGTTCTTACTATTTGTTTCTTTGCATTTTTGGGGTTCTTTTTGTGTTTGATATTGAGATAGATATATGTTGTGATGTTCAGGATGGATTTAAACTGTAAACTGTAAAATAAAAAAAAAATAGATTACTGGCAACCACAGCTTCCAGTAACTGTTATAGAAATGTAAACATTTTTTACAGTGTATAAAAAAATGCATTGATTTGTTGGTTAAAATATACATTTATTTATTCAGTATGGCCACAATCTTGCCAATTTTCATTTAACATATTTAATTAGAGGTTTACAGCATATTTATTTATCTAAAATCACACCTTGTTAACTTATTGTTCAGTTGTTAGTCATTTATAATTGATTAGATAACAATGAACTAATAATTTACAAATAACTATATGTTCACAAATTATTATTAAATCATACAATCATGATTTTAAAAAGTTGTGTTATCTTAAAAAAATAGTATAAACATAATCAACCATCTAGGGATAATGCAAACGTTTTTTGCCTCCCACCATGTGTGCCAGAAAGACATTTGTCTATACCCTGACCAGTAAGCCCTAACATTGCACTACACACTAAAAAGTAATCAAAATATGTTACTGATTATGAGTTAAGGCATGAATAAAATATTTACAAAGCTTTCTAAACTACATGTAAATGTTTTACTTATCATTCATAGATTTTTATTACCTCTTACAAACAATCTGTATGTGCATAAAAAGCATTTTCAACCCTTTGTCGATCCACTAATTGCTGTAACAAGAACAAGATTCATTTCAGCTATTCCTCACCATGTTACAATAAAAAAAAAATATATGTAAATCATCTCCAAATTATTGCAAAGAGGATTAATGTAATATGCAAAAAAATATTATTTAACAAAGTCAAATATGCCAAATTGCCAAATATGCAATGGAATCTCAAGAGTATTTGTATGTAAATTGTGGTTCTACTAACCTCTACTCAACTGCGTGTTTACCTATTGGGGTTGGACAATGAAACTAAAACACTGGCCAATTTAGTGTTGGAGGTTTCATGGCTAAATTTGACTAGTCTGGTGGCCAGTTTTTATAGCTGGGGCATTTATGACCAACACAGCAAGTCCGTGTGATGTATAAAGAGCCACGCTCTGCAGGATAATGTCAGCATATCACCTAGAAGGTTAAACCACATCCAACAGGAGTAACTGTGGATGTAAGGCCGTATTCACACTATGTACAGTTGCCTTGAACCGGACCGAAGCACAATTGTGCCCCCTCCCCTCTCCCCCGACGGCCCACACTCACATTACATTCGGGCCTGGGCACGGTTACGTCATTGATGACGCGCAGTTCAGTAAGCGCTTTCGCTCAGCACAGTGAAGATTTCTTTAGTTATATCGTTTAAGTCGTTTGATATGCGGTGACACGCAGTCTAATATTTCGCCAAACAGATCAGCCACTTTTGACGCTCATATAAACAATCATAAAGTCCTCATGCTGCAGGAATTAGGAAGTTTGCTGAAGGCGCAGCTGACGTGCAGTGAGGGGTTTGTGTCTTCAATAATCTACGACAGTTTGCGTTCATTGAATAGTACGAATGATTAATGAATCCATATGAAACAGTCCCTTAAAAGTCACGTCTCGCTTTCAGTTTCGGGATCAAGCACGCTTGCACTCACACTGTAAGCGTACCGCGCCTGAGCCCAAGTGAACCGCGCTCTGGCCCACCTCTTCCAACCGTGCCTGAGCCCGATTCAGAGCACTCACACTTCTCAAACGATCCGGGAAACGGGCCTGGGCACGGTTCGGATAGCATAGTGTGAGTAAGCCCTAAGTGAATGAAAACATCCAGCTGAGGTTTAAATCTACAAAGGGCACTATGCTTAAAACTAAAAAAAAAATTAAAAATACTTACAGTTGTTTATATGAATCGTCTTGTGATTAAATCTTGTGCCGTTTTATATTGACATTGACATGAAACATTGCCATATATGAGGTGACGGACTTAGGAAACTTCAACCTGAGCGTGGGGGATGGGATTGATCATAACTGAAGATGAGTGATCACTGAGCACTGTAAGATGGAAAGAAATGTGGCTGTGTGCTATAAATGGTTAAAGTTCACAACAATACCACAGTATAGCCAAGCCAACATTGTGATGTGTATTTTCCTGTTATTTTTCAGAAGATGTGACATGGACACGGGATTTGTTGGCCATTTGTTAAAGGAAGAATCAGCATTAAAGACTATTAATGTATAGGACTTTGTCAGACCTTGACAGGGACTTAACGAATAAATGAACAATAATAACAAAGTGCGGTTGAAAAAACAAAAACAAAACTGAGTTATATCCAAACACACATCCTATTTTTATGATGCATACATCTCCAAAACCAGACAGGTGGACAAATCTAAACTTGTTTTTATTAAAACAAAAATAAATATGCATGCAATAAATACTACAACTACTACTACTACTACTACTACTAATAATAATAATAATAAAATGCAAACTGTCATGAATAAAGTGAAAAAAAGGAGGTGAAGGCATGCAAGTAGTGGTTTTTATATTTAGAAAATAAAATTTTTTTGCAACATTTTAATCTTTTTTTTTTCATATGTAAAGATATTTGTGTATTGCTGTACATCCTGTGTGTATTAAGCAATGTGTAAGTGTTTTGGACCCACATAGGCGCATAACTAACGTGCTTTTTAAATGACAAAAACTCTGCACCATTGACTTTAGACCAGCTTTTAGTTGGTCAATGGCGTGGTCTATTTCTGTTGCCTCAAAATAGCAATGCACCAATGATGCGCTTTGACACACATCCTTTTCAGAGCAGCATGAGTCAGGCCATGAGTCCACAAAGTGGTGCAAATGAATAGGCTATTTAAACCACATGGCGCAAAACGTGAAAATTATAGTTGGGCTGGTCTGAAAATAGCAACAAATCACACCCTAAATGCCTTGCACCTTATTGCGCCGGCTGCATGATAAGGCCCAATGAAAGTGTTTCTTACCTTTGCATGCAGCAAGTTGTTGGAGACCTTTAAAACCAAAATATGACCTTTTTTGAAGCATAATAGGGGGTATTTATAAATGGTTGGTGCACTGTAAAAAGCGATTCTTGACTTTACTTTTAAAAAAGTGAGTAAACCTTATAAAAAGTGAGTAAACCTTCAAGTTATTATGTAAATAAATGAACTATGTGGAAAAAATAAATAAATAAATAAATAAAAATAAACAAATAAATAATTAAAAATAAATAAAAATAAATAAATAATAAGTTAAATTGACTTCTTGTTCTATGTTATAACAGAATTACTTAGTGATCCATTCATTTTCTTTTCGGCTTAGTCCCTTTATTTTTCTAGGTTTGCCACAGCGGAATAAACTGCTAACTTATCCAGTATATGTTTTACGCAGCGGATGCCCTTCCAGCTGCAAACCATCTCTGGGAAACATACACACTCATTCACACACATGCACTACTGACAATTTAGCTTACCCAATTCACCTATACCACATGTCTTTGGACTTGTGGGGGAAACCGGAGCACATGGAGGAAACCCACGCGAACATGGGGAGAAGATGCAAACTCCACACAGAAATGCCAACTGACACAGCCGAGGCTTGAACCAGCGACCTTCTTGCTGTGAGGTAATCATGCTACCCACTGCGCCACTGTGATGCCCCAATTACTTAAAGTGTTTAAGTAAAATCAACTTGTTACATTTAAGGCAATGGATTTAGTCACTTTTTTTTTTCTTCCAAGTAATCACTTTTTGCAGTGTGGTTTTTAAGATGATTCAGTATGAGTAAATTATTGATAAACTACTCAATTTAACTATTCTTCAGACATATAGTTAAAGTTACTGTAGGTTAATAAATTATTTGTTAACAACCTAATTTTTTATGACAATCTAAAAAGAGGACTATGCCTTGTAAATCTCTTATAAATGACAATTTAAGGCTCAGTTATATTCTAAACAGAAAAAAGGGAAATGAACGATCAAAATTATGACCAACTTATCAGAATATTGTTTTGATGCAGCAAATGCCCTTTGCAATTATATCTAAAATAAACGTATCATACCGTTAAAAAACATTGATGAATTCTATTAAAATGTTTTATCATATTGTTATATTGTTAAATTTTTATATTGTTGTTTTAGATCATTACATGTAGTTTGACACACCAACTGCACACTGATTTTATTTTTAGATAAAATTACAAATGTATATATATATATATATATATATATATATATATATATATATATATATATATATATATATATATATATATATATATATATATATATATATATATATATATATATCATTTGAAACTGAGACACTGTGTCATTTATAAGACACCTACAAAGCATAAATAGTCCTCACTTTAGATTAGGTCACAAAATAAAGTTGTGTTAATAATATTAATAATAACTACATTGTTTTTAAGATACAATGTAACTATTATTCTATGGTTAAAAAATAAGAATTTGTAATAGTTTATTAATAATTAATCATTTGAATAGTTTATTAATCATCTAATTACTCATTCTGAAAGATATTAAAAACCACCAACTATTCTTAAATAACTGCTTTGTAAATAATGCTATATTTAATTTAATAATAAAAATTCACCATTAACAAAGTATGAAAAAACATCATTAAACACATTATACATGTGCTGAAGACTATAGATTACACAAGACATGTCACTTATATAGTTTTGAATGGGGAAAAGTGTAACGGTCAATATGGTGAATGAATCCCCTTTGAGTGCAGGGACAATTGATTATTGATCACTATACGGAGAGGGGCTTGGACCAAATGTGTGCTTTTATGACAGTTTCTACAGTTGTTATTAATCCTATGGTGTCAGCAAACACACCAGAACCTCAGTAAATACTTGCTTCACAGACACAAGACATATATCCACATAAAGCTTGCAATCTCTACTTTTAGACAAACAAACTTGAAAACAAATGTTTTTTTTTTTTTTTGGTTTTGTAATCTGTATAAAATGAATGCAAGGTACAGTCAGTCATGTCAAACTACTCAGATGTCCTCAAACTTGTAAACAAAGCGGTCGCTGTCTTTTTGGGAGAATATTTGCCATCAAGACCAAGTTGGGAATTACTTCAGAAGACCAGTGGGATCGGACAAGGCATTATTTAGGGTATGATAATGTGTAACATAGTCACAAAAGAAGCTGGTGTTATGATTCCCAACAAAGATGGGAATTCTTGAAACAGTAAGCAGCAGTAGAATGATGGACTCTAAGAGCCCTGTCAACTGTCAACAACTTACAGACTTTTGGATTCTACTCAAAGTGGAGTACAGCAATGACTTTCTAAACATGTTCACATGGTAAATATTTAAAAATGCAGCTTTACATGCTTGAAGTTCCTCTTGAAGTTTTTTCTTCACTTTTTCATGAGGCTTTTGTGATTTTTTTTTTTTTTTGTGTGTGTTCTGGAAACATCTGTGCCAATTGGGTTTTATATATAAATATTTTTTATGTGTAATATTAATGGATGGGTATTAATTTTAAATGGGTTTGATAATTGATTGATTTGGGTTGATTTAATGTCATCGCAATAGCCCAGTGGTTAACGCGCTGATATATGGTGCGGAAGACCTTTTTCCGATCTTAACCCCCTCTCTCTCCCACTTGACTTCCTGTCAACCTACTGTTCTTTTAAATAAAGGCAAAAATGCCAAAAAATAATCTTTAAATAAATGTGATTTAATAAGTTCTGAGTACCTTTTGTGGAATTGTAATATTCAGGTGACATTATACTAAAAAGTTGAAGTAACATCAGAAAAAAATATTTACATTTTATGGTGTTTTTGACATTTTTGCATGTCTGTGAATGTTTTAATTACACTTCAGCTTTGTGTATATAAGAATTTAAATGCATGACTTTGTAATGTTTATTTTGTAAACAAAAATTCAGTGCTTTTGTTATTTTAATGTATTTTCATAATATTGCCTGTTGAATATAAAAACATTAATGTGGCAGTGTTTAAGTGTATCATTATTTTGGATATTTTATTATTTGTTTTCTTTTGGGACACCGCGGAACAAACAATTCAGTTGCTTTGGCAATGTATATTTTCCAATATATATTTTTTAATTAAGTGAAACTAAAAAAGCATGCTACAACTGTTTAAAATATTCAATTGGGCCAATAACATGATAAGGCACACTTGATAGTTTTTTTCAATTGGCTCAACACATAATTTCTCATCGAGTCAGTGTTAACAGGCTGTTTGCTACAACTGAAAAAAAATCTGTTTGTTGAATTTGATTTGGGCCCAATAAAAAATTTAGTTGTGACCAATCAATAAAACTGTTTTAAATTTGGGCAGTATTTTTTTTTACAATATATATATATATATACTTTACTAGATATTTTTCAAGACACTTCTATACAGCTTAAAGTGACATTTAAAGGATAACTACAGTAGATTAATTAGGTTAACTAGGCAGGTTAGGGTAATTAGGCAAGTTATTGTATAATGATGGTTTGTTCTGTAGACTGTCGAAAAAATATATAGCTTAAAGGACTAATAATTTTGACCTTAAAATAAGTTTTTAAAAAATTAAAACTGCTTTTATTCTAGCCAAAATAAAACAAATAAGACTTTCTTCGGAAGAAAAAAAAAAAAAATCAGACATATTGTGAAAATTTAGTTTGCTCTGTTAAACATAATTTGGGAAATATCTAAAAAAGAAAAAAAAATTCAAAAGGGGGCTAAATATTCAGACATAAGAAGGCTGCAGCGGACTGTTAGGACAGCTGAGAGGATTATTAGTGTGCACCTGCCCAATCTCCAGTACTGTACATCTCCAAAATGAGGAAACAGGCAGGTAGCATCATTTAAGACCACTCTCACATAAGCCACCAAATGCTCACACTTCTCTCCTCAGGCATACACAACAGATCTTTATACACTAAAACGTTTAGACATAAAAACTGTTTTTTTTTTTTTTCACTTATGCCATATCCAACCAAAATAGCACATCAGTTGCTATCTGTTTTATTCCAGTTTGATTTTTGTAACTAATAAAGTCACTTAATGAACAGTCAACAATGAACATATTGTACCTAAACCAAATATGTGTATACATTAATCATAGCTTTGTAATTGTTTACTTTCTTTTCCACCTATTTAAATGTCTTTTTGTTTTCTCGTGTTGGTATGTGTGCATGTTTATATGTATGTATGCATGTATGTATATGCACTGAGCTCCTGAAAACCACAAAAAAAAAAAACATTTCTTGTGTGTTTGTGCAAATAAAACTCATTCTGGTTCTGATTTAAGATTATGTGATTCTGAAGATTGCTTCAAGTGCATATGGTGCTGCTTACCCTGTGGCCTGGAGAAAAGCAAAAGAGATGTTATACCTGACTCCTATGTCTTTTCCAAATTGCCTGCATAGGTGTCATAATAAAATCAATTAATTCCATTACCTCCTTTGTAATTAATATTCTGGTGGTGGGTGAGGAAAAACCAGTGAGGATTTTAATGTGTTTTGGATGTAGAGCAATGTACAGTAGGAACACTATATAAATGCCTCTCCAAGGAGACTTAGACCTGATTCCCTTCCCAGCACTAGTGAGATGCTGATATGCAAAAAAAGACAAGACTTCCCTTTCTTTATGTTCACCTCAAATCAGCATCACAAAAAACTTGAAAGCCCCCTCGAACCATTTTCTCTCTTTTCCCCAGTCCTATGGGTGTAGTATCTGCAGTCTGAGAGGTCAGTCTCAATACTCAAGACACATTCAAAAGCACATGATTGTGCTGGAGAATGCATATGCTGGCTGTGGAACCGGGAGTGCTATCAGAGGGGGGACAATGGTGCATTTGGGCTATTCAGAGTTTGCCTTTTCTCTGCAGCTGCTGATGCAATGCCTATACTCACATCAAACCCTGCCAAAGCATTTGACCAGCTATTCCAAGGCCTTGATCAGAGGACATAATGGGGCATGATTGGTGCTAGCAGGTATGGACCAAACCCAGGTGAGGTACGGAAAGTAGAAAATTGCAGCATTTTTTTTTCTAGCATAGAGCACAAGAACCAATGAAGACCATGTCAAAAGTATCAAGATCATTGAACTTTAAGCTTGCATCTGCACAGCTGACTTTGACCATATATAACTGTTATAATGTTTTGAATGTACAAAATTTTGTCTTCAAAAACATAGGAAAAAACTTAAAATATAAAATAAAAATCTGGATTTTTGGAAATTATAATTATATGTGATACCTAAATGAAACAGATAACTTAAACTACACTCTCAGAAAAAAGGTACACAGTGGTACAAATAATGTTCCTTAATGTTCCTCCATTGTAAAAGTTGTACCTTATATGGTACAGAAAAGACCTCTTATGATACTTTTCTGTGTCTTTTATGGTACAATTAAAATGAAGGTACACAATTGTTCTCATAAAAAGGCACATAAGTGTTGGACAACTCTCCTTCTTTATTACAATATCTATGAAAATAAATATTACCTGAACGGCAAAAAGATTTTATGAATAATTTTCATATTAAAACATGAATCATCATTTAAAAGATATTTAAAGAAACTCATAATCATTAATTATTAAATTCTACAATACAAAAGAACAGCTAAAACAAAACTAAAGGTACTGTAAACTAAACATTTAAGGCATTTTTAATAAACATTTGCTAAGCATTTTCTGATAAATACAGTTTCATTATTGATATCCGCACCTTTTGGCGGTTGTTCGTTACAAACTTTTGCATAATTTTATTTCTATTTTAAAATTAAGTAAATTAAATTAGCTTTTAAGTGATTACAAAGTGATTGTGTAAAAATTGGAGAAAAAAAAAATATATTGTACAAGGGAGAATGTATTTATGTAACATTTTTGTTAAAAATTGTTGCGCAATTGTTTAGCCAAAAATTAGATCTTTTGATTTATGTTAAAGCATTTTTTATTCTTTATTGTAAATGGCAAAGGTGCATTTACACAAAAAAAAACTTTTTATTAAATCATTGTGTAAAAATGTATTTGATGTTTCATATTTATTGAAAATAAATTGACGCATTTTGGATATAGCAAAATGCCTTTAAATAGTTCTTGAAGGAACACATTTGACACTGCTAAGGTACAAAGTGTCTTGTCACTGCAGTGGTACCTTCATGGATCAGATTTGTACCTTTGATGAAGGTACAATATTGTATCTGCAGGTTTTAAAAACTAAAGGTACATTTTGGTTTCCCATGGTACAAATTATGTCCTTAAAGGTACAAACTGCAATGGGACAAAATACAGTACATAAAAAGGTACTGCCCCAGTGACAAGGATTTGCACCTTCTTTGGTACAACATTTTACCATATTTTCTGAGAATGTATATAATAAAGCAACAACAAAATAAATAAAAGTTCCCTTTGTACATAAAATAAGGAACCTTGTTTTAAACTATCAAATTCATTTTAGCACAATTATAGAATTTTATCAGGGACAGATATATGCTTTATTCAGTAATTTGTGCAGATACATTAATTATTCACCTGACAAAAATATAAAGTGTATATATATATATATATATATATATATATATATATATATATATATATATATATATATATATAAACTTTCCAGCAAACAAAAAGTAATAAAAATGAGATATATGAAGAAACATAAGACAGTAGACGCATAACAACTTACAATTTAATCAAATATTCTTTTTTTCAGTTTATTTTAAATTATGTTAACATTATTTTAATACAACTATAGACTTGTAGAATCACTACATAAAATATTTAATTTGCCTTGAATGAAAGTAAAGCCGTGGTCTCCCTAGAGTTTGAGCATGCAAAATTTTGACATATGGTGCTGCAAAAAGGGGCGGGATTAAACAAGTTGATTAGATGCTAAAAAGCGAGCGATTGCTCTATATATTTTCAATTTCTGTACTGAGAGGCATGTTTTGAACTTCGTTTGGTCTCACATGATCAGATGATGCGATTTCGCAGGTCAGAGTTCACCAAGCTTGAACTGCGCAATGCAGTGAACTGTGAAACTTGTCGCACATGCATTTCCGGTCTACCACATTCATATGCGTATGAATGGAAGTCTATGTGGCAAAAAATACAGTGTTACTGTGGCTTGACAGAGACAAACGTACAAATTGATTAGTAATTGGTATGACGCAATCAATCAATCAATCAATCAATCAATCAATCAATCAACTAACTTTCCAGTACACAAAAGCATTGAAATGTACCTGCATCATAGAATGTTATGAATAAAACATATAATAAAACACAAGAACCACTGGATCAAAACATGAATGATGTTAATTTTGTGTTTGATATTTTGTTCTTTTTGTTGATTAAAACTAAATGCAACATTTCTCTGGTTTGTGGAGGGATTAGTTCTTCTGGCTGAGTTGGTCAGCTTTGGGTGGACTGAGACAAATGACCTATGCCTCTGCCAGCTTTCTGCTGCGTCTGACTGTTAGCATATGCCTCCACACACTCTATGCAAAGATCCGTACCAAGCCTAAGGCTTCCAGATTATAGACAACTCATTTCATACCAGTCAGACAAAATTTACACTCAGCTCACACCGCATCCTTTTCACACAATAAAAAAAGGCAATTTGAAAATATTGTGCACTTCATTATTGTAAAACTGGCTCTTAAAACATAGCTGAACAATGATAATTACAGATACTTTATGTTCTAGTTGCTGTTTTGAAGACATTCAAGCTAGAGAGACTGGGTCAGTGCAGGCCTTATTAAGACAGTTAATGGGAGAAGGATAATTAGGCAGTTCAAAGGCACCTGCTTGCCATCCCACGGGGGCTTGATTTCTCAAGCCTCTTCCCCTCCTCTTGCGTTTAAAAGCATGTTAACTCGTATCAGGGGCTAGCAGGCTAATTTAACTTCTGACATTTGATATCTGAGGAATGAGAAGGATCAGCCATTTAGCTGGAACGGGATTACCCCTCCATCTACCCCCACTCCTCACTCTTTCCATCCCCAGTCCCAAAGAGAAACTCGCTTCAGTCAGGCCAAATTCATTAATTTGTTCACCACTAAGCGCTTTATCAATGACGGCAAAATGCAGCTACATAAAGTAGAGCAGCGTCCCCTATGCTAGAGACTCTGTGGCTGAGATTTTTCAGGTTTTATAGACCATCTGGTGAAAAAAACACAGAAAGGGTTATAAAATAAAAATACAAATATATAAAATAATAATAAAAATAATAATAATAATTATTATTATTAGTAGTAGTATTATTATTATTATTATTATTATTATTATTATTGTTTATATTTGATATAACATATTTAAAGAATAATTGTTTTTTTTATGCAAATGAATAATTTTTTGGAAAATTAACTTAATTAAGGGGTAAGGGTTCTTGTTCATTTTGAGTCCAGACACTAGTCCTGTTTTGTCTTGTCTTGTATGTTATGCTTGGCGAGTTTGTTTTGCCTGTGGCATGCTGTTTTATTCTTAGTGCCTCAGTATAGTTGGTTTAGGCTTGTGCTGGTGTTTTCATTTATCGTGTACTCGTGTTTTAGATTCTTCTGTTGGTGTTGTGTAAAGCATGTGGCCTGGTGTTTACATTGTGGCTGCGTGCTTTAGTGTTGTGTTTCATGTGAACACCTAGTTCATGGCTTCTCTCATTGGCTGCGTTTGAAACCGCGGACTTCCCTAATATTAGGTAGGCAAAAAGCTGTAGGCAAGCAATTGAGTATGTTTAAATCCCCAATATTCCAACAAGCGTAAGCGAGAATTTCATTGATCCTCGTAAGATTCGGACGTACATATACTTAATTTGCGTAGATATGTTACCTACGACATAATACGAGAAAACAGAAGAAAAAAGTTGTTCGAAACTTCAGTAATCATGAAAGTGTAGGTGAGAAATCCCACAATGCCCTACTGCTTCAGCCCAGATTCTGAAGTATTTATCAGATAAGCACTTATCTATCCTAGGAGGCCACGGGAATGCATTCGACATTCGACCTTCTTGCTGTGAGGCAACTGAGCCACCGTGTCGCCAAATTTTCATTCATTAATGGATAAAATAGCCTTACCACAAAACACCTGGATTTTTAATTTCTTAGTTCGGTGATCCAAAATGATAATAATATATATTAGGGATTGTAATTTATTGTAGCACATTATTCACTGTTGTGAACTTTTACATCATAACATGATTTGAATGCACACTGGAACAATTATAAGTTTCATGTGACAGACACATTTAAAGCATTTTGAGTGAAAATACATAACAAAAAGTTGGCTTTATTAAATTGTGCATCAGAGGCTTTATAAGGTAGTGCTTTTAGTGATTAAAAACATGACCATGCTGTTATTATTATCATTAGTTTTTTATTATTATTATTATTATTTTATCATAATAGTAAAAACATCTTGTAATAATGAGTATTTCAAGTATCATGTTCTATAAAGGGTTATTACCAAGATTTTTCAAATGTATATATTCAGCAGGCTATGTTGCTGAATTGAATTGATCAAAATATATTCAGTTATGCATTCAAAAAGAATAAAACAGAAGCAGATATTTTTATTTTAGTACTGTTGTGTTATAAAAAAACATTTTATGTCATGAAATGCTAATTAAAATAACCTGTATGTCATGTTTTTCTCTGTTTATTAGTTTAGAGTTAGCCAGTGCGGCACAAACCATTAAACGGTCACGAAACACCAACATGTTTTTTGAGCTGTTAACAGTCATATATGTGTCCCACGCTGCTACAAACACTATTAGGACACATATATTTCACTAAAAAGTGAAAATTTGTTGTTTTTGCGTTATTTTGAGCAAATTCGTTCTTCCGGTTTGAAACGAATTTTTGAAGCTGTGTCACGGCGATTAGATACTTGTGTGTATTCCAGTGTGGAGAGTGGCTGTCTGTACCTGCGAGTACATCGTGACGTCTTTGAGTGCGCGCCATTGATTCATGAGAAAGACTTGGTTCAAACCTAGTGTGTATGCGGTGCAATTTCATTAATATGCATGATAGCTTTGAAGACTATTTTACCCGTTACAGTGTTCAGACGACAGAGAGACACCACATTGTGTTGCCAAAACAAGTGAAAGAACGAGAATTTGGAGACATGGGTCATCAGTGTTGCATTTATTATTGTGCTGCAACGAAAGTTTTGTTTTTATTTCCCCGATATGAGAGCGCAGCTGGACTCGCATGTGGAATACAGTGCACGCGACACGCGACAGAAATGCGTTTGTAAGGAACATTTTTCGGATTTGCCGCTCGTCTCCTTTTAAAAAAGACACGGCTCCAGTTTGTATTGATTGTCCTGTGTCTACAGATTTGGTAAGTGTGTGTGAGATCAGTGCCCTTTGTTTGTTCATTCAGATGGCAAAGTTACTTTGAATCGTCAGCAGTGCTCTTTCAGTTTTTAAAGACATACTATAGTCAAAATGATTCAGTTACTAAGTTTACAGTATGTTAATATCACTGCAATATTATAGTACAATAGTGTAGACTTAAAGATCCGCTGTAAATGCTGCTCTCCGAATGTAAACATGTAAACACCACAATCAAACTTTTACTGTCGTGTAGAATTTTCGCCTCATTTTGTGACAGGATAGTCTATACACACACGGCTTTCTGACGCTACCTATCGAGTGCATCTAAGTTACCGAGAAATGCGGAGGATTTTTTTCTCTCATTTGCCATGCAGTATCAAATACTCCATCAAAACTCCACTCTTCCAGCAGTTCCTCGCTTTCAATATCTTGTTTGTCACGGGGGATATGCAGGAAATGTTCCTGAATACAAAGTGAAAGTGCCAAACTGCAGTTAAAGTCGACAAATTAAGAATTTGGCAAATAATTTGATTACTGATTTCCATGTAAACACAGTCACTGTCTTTCTCCCCTGCGTCTGTGTTTTTGTTTTGCCCCGCCTCTAAAAATCAGCGCGTGCCCAAACGGAAACTCCCATATTTGCAAATCCTTGCCTCTTTCCCTCCCCCGACACTCCCACCTAAACAGAGCTGGACACGCCCACTTTCCTGACTTTTTCCAAACTAGAGGTGTGAAAACACCCTGCTGAGACTTTTAGAATAAATTATGCTGCTGTTGTCACCTCAAAATCCCAGTACACAGGACAAAGAAATGTGTCTTGAATCCTTGTTTGCAAATTCAGTCTGTTTTACTCTCGGTCACTCTCTGGACCCATGCAGAGAGAAGGCAAAGTCAGAAACACACAAAGGTACCATTGAGGAGAAAGGACACAATAAAAAAAGTCATGAGTTTTTTAAATTATTCACAGGAAAAGCAGGACATGCTGAGTTTGTCTAATTTGGTTTTGAAACATGTATTATATAAAGTCACATTTTATTATCATCACTTTCTTTTTTAAAGGTTCACACATTTACATGCAAAGTGTTGTCTAATAAAAAAAAAATAATTAATGAGAGAGTCATTTGCTTGGGCCAAATATGCCAACATATTTATTCAGACATCCAGAAAAGTTTGCAGTTTGTGGGACTGTATTTGATTCTTCTATAACAATAATTTATTGCAAGTTTTTATACCAATTTAACTTTTATTCAGTGAAGATGCATTACATACATATGCAAAATAGTTATATTTAAACAGTTCGAAAATAGATACCACTCTATTAAATACTTTTGAAAACAACAAAAACATGGCTTCAGTTAAGCAGGGTTAGTGGAGAGGCAAGTCCTAATTAACAGTCTTTAAGATTATCTTTTCCAGGTAGTGATCCGGAGAGGAAGCCACAGAAGGAGCGCTGAAGGAGTGAGCAAAATAGAACAACATGCAGGTTCTTGGAAAAAGTCAGACTGGGACCATGTAAGTAGACTGCAGACTGGACATTGAGGAAGTGACTGTGGAGGGTTTATAAAGGAGGTTGATAGGGAGTGCACAGGACAGGTGACTGTGATCAGTAATCAGGTAAGCAGTGCACAATGGCAAAATGTTCTTGCAGCAGTCTGTAGCATGATCACGGACTGGATCAGTTCAGTACATAGTGTACATTGCAATGCCCACTATGGTAATGCCTATGCTGCTGTGACAGTTTGGTTTAGAATTGGGGTAGGTGTAGATGTTAATAACACAAATGTAATGGGTAATTTAATAATTAATATAAATAGTTTTAGTTTCTAGCAACAAACACTCACGCATGCACATCCACTATATACTGGACCTGATACACATTGTAATAGTGCTACAGGCTGCAGCAAGGACACATTCCATAATGGGGCTGATGATTGAGGTGGCTAAGGTGAATGCCTGACATTACCCCCTCCTCCATGGGTGGCTTTGGGTGGAAGTCAGCTAGGAGTGTGGGATCTAATGCACCATTACTTTTGAGCCAAACTCTTTCAAAATCAAAGTACTTGAGTGAGCAACCCCTGTGCCATGAGTTCTGGAAGAGTTCATGAATTCTTTGACCCAGTAGATGGAAAGTTGGTCAAGAGTTACATTTACATTACATTTACACCCTTACATTGACATAAATGGATCTCTCAAAGATGTATTTCTGGGTCTTGGTCTCCTGGAGGAGAAGGGTTTCAGGAGGAGGTGAATGTGATACCTGGGAGGAAGGTGGAGCTGGTAGATTATGGCTGTTTCTCAATTCCAAGAACGCTGAGAACGGACTTGTGTTCTTGTGGAGACTGGTCTTGCCAGGTATCCTTGGTAGAACGAACTCGGGAGACCACGAGAACAGAGAACGCTACCTGTGAGAAATGAGATGCTGCGTTCTTCCCAGGTTGTTCCTGATGGTCACGTGACCTTCACGCGTTTTAAAAAAAAATTGTTTAAACATTACAGCATTTATACAATGATTTATTGTTTTTCCCCTTTTCAAAATATATATTATGCATACAAACATTATAAATATACGTTGCACAATACAAATAAAACTGATTTTAATACGAATTTGAGCAAACAAACACTCTTAATGTGTTTATTCCTTTATTAAGATGTCCATGGTAATGTTTATATTCACCGTTTCATTTAGGGAAACTCTTGAGGTAAATAAGTTATATCTCCGAACTTTAATAATAAATCTAAATAAAATGCTGCGCTTCCCACCTCCAATCGCAATGACTTCTGGGACTTCTAGAGCGAGATCGGTGCTCAAGTCTGCATCGGTGCGTCCTCGATATCAAGAACACATCCGGTAAGTTTCACGCGTCCTCTGTACTTGCGATCTTGAGTATTGGAACTGAACTTTGGCAGCTGATGATGACGTTACACGAGAACACGAGGACGCAAAACCGCTGAAGAACGCATATTGAGAAACAGCCTATATCTTTGATCTGCCTTTGGATTGCGAATGGACCAAAGAAGTGTGAACTTTTGCAAGGTTGGTGGAGGCCCAGATCTCAGAGGAATAATTTGTGGAGAATGTCCTGGAACACCTCCTTTAATAATCACTTGAAAGACAGCAAATGATTTAGCCAGTCTATATGGCATGAACTGATATTTGTGACTAGCGGGGGTGATAAAGTTTTCCACTTATCACCCTCCCTGACGCAAATTAGTTTTTATGTTTTTTATTAGTTTTTTTTAAAGTATGCAGGCTAATCTGAGTTTCTCAAGGGCTGCAGGGATCAGGGAACGTCAATAGGGCAACTTGACTGTTTAGTCACTGAGAGTCAAAGCATGGCCTCAAGATGCATTTCTTCATTACTGGACAGTGAATTTTTGGCACACACTGTGTGCTTTTTAATAATTCTGAATGAGTGCAGCATGTCAAACAGCTGCACAAAGATGATTCCCATGTGACACAGTAAGATCTAAGTTGTAATAATGTCAGACTGAACAACAACTTGCCAAACATGAACTCGCAAGAAAATTTACCCTACTTTTGATGTCATCCATTTGTGATTTTTTTCAAAATCCCGCGTCAATTCAATTATTTTTTATTTATAAAGTACTTTTACAGTGTAGATTGTGTCAAAGCAGCTTAACATAGAAGTTCTAGTATTTCTATAAGTCCAGATTTTAGCATCTTGACATGATGCCATAAAAGAAACAAAAATATACACTAGTGGCAAGTTTGCTTGCAGCATGCATCAATAATAAAACACATGTCATTTACAAATATTTTTTTATAAATGCTCATTTGACACTCATCACAGCTGAAGTCGCACTGCAGGAGAGTATCTGGCAGAACTTAATCTGAGGGAAAATCTGATTGCAACGGTCATTAAGCAGCTGGTGAACATGACAAACCAACAATCAAAGATGACATATTTAGTTTAGAATTTCAGGAATCTTTTACGATTTCCTATATTTGTCTCAGATGACCAAACCATGGCAAAAATAAAACAGTGTGAGCAGGGCTTTAGGGAGTTTAGCTTCAGGCAGCAGATTGAACACAGTCACATGGCCTTTGGGAATGTATTATATTTGCTACTTTCTTATTGAACACATTCTTGAATGCAGCATATTCAGATTGGATAGAGATTTTAGTTAATGGGTTTGGTCTTTCAACAAGGATAGGTGCCACTTTTTTTCTAGATAGGACATGGATAAGGCTTGAGTTTAAACAGTTCTGAGGACAAAACTCACTCCAGCAAGTTACCTCACAAGAATTCCATCTGGCATGGGGGAAATGCAGAGAGAGTGAAAAAAATAAATAAATAAGAAATATGTTGTCAGTGGGGCAAATAAAGTTGGTTCATGATGTCTTGGGAAAATAATACTGCCTGAGGAATCAGAGTTGAAGAGGGTGGTAAGAGAAACAGAATAATCTTGTGAAGAGTTGCAGCACAGTACATACTAAGGGTGTAACGATACGCGTATTCGTATCGAACCGTTCGGTACGAGGCTTTCGGTTCGGTACGCATACGAACCGAACGATTCAGACTAATATCTAAAAAGATAAAGAGAATAAGTCCCAAATGACGTGACAGGCAACATCTGCCTTCCCCGCCCACCTCCAAACGCTACTCTATTCAGGCACACACTGCACTCAGTGTCGGAGTAAGCTACTGGCGCTCAAACCGAAAGTTATGCCGCTTTCAATCCAAAAAAGCCGGCGGAGCTGGGTGTTGAGATGATGCGGGGTTTGTCGCGGACAAAAGCGAAGGCCGAGGGGCGCTGAGATGATGCAGGGTTTGTTGCGGACGAAAGGGTGGAAACGCGCCGCGGACTGACTGCGCTACAGCTAAAGGGCTAGTAACATTAATGTAATCCTCCTATAACCAACAGCGGGTCTGGCGTTTGGGAGCACTTTGGTTTCCCTGTAGACCTTAATGCTTAATCGGTAGTGGAAATTTCGGGTTTTAAGAAAATGTTACATGTAATAGAGCCTCGTTTCATTATTCCTTCATAAGCCCATTGCCCAGTTGACGGTCAAATCAAGCAGATCTCGGTTGTATCCACATGTGCTGCTGTTAATCCGCGAGTCAGGTAATCAAAAAATAGGTCGCATGATATTTAAGTATAAGTGGGTCACGCGTGGGTAAGATCAATTATTGGTGATGCAAACTTTAACTATTTACTCTAAAATATTAAGGTGTTTTAAGCAATCTTGACAGATTGGCACAAATATGCTTTCATTTAAAAAATCGCTCCTCACGGCTATATGCGGTGAACATCTCCGTTTTCACAGGTTTCTCAGTTTTCTCATCATCAATCACTTTCAGTCTGGGAACATGTTCAGTGCTGCGAATTTTGTTAAGCCTGTTCTGCAACATTGTGGTCAAATTATTTGATTTAATAGAGGATATCATGTATTGAGGAGGATATAGGCAAAGATATTGCAGAGAGCTGAGACATATGACGACTTTAAAGATGATATTTAGCTTGTTTCGCATTAATGTAGATATATTACATGTTTTAATTACATTATTGAATAAAATAAATAGCATTATTATTTTTAATCATCATCATTAATAATAAATAGGCTAAACTAAAAATAATTTGACAGCTTCAGCTGTTAACATCACCGGCACTTTCGGACTTCAGCACCACGTGTCTTTAGCATGAATTGAAATAGACTTTTCCTCCTAAAGGAAAAAATACAATAATTTTTAAAATTGCAATGCGATTATAGTCATGTATTCGCAATTTCACATAAATCAGCATGCGAAAATTTAATTGTTTCTATTGCGCTCTCTCCAGGGCCGGGCGCGTCCATTGAGGCGACCTAGGCGGCCGCCTAGAGCGGCATAATAATGAGGGCGGCAAACGCGCCCCGCCGCCCAACCCAACATACTGACTTTCATCCGGAACATCAACACAACACTGGCATAATAGGGGTCTGTCATAATAGTGAGGGCGGCAAACGCGCCCCGCCGCCCTATCTAACGTAGAGGTGTAATCGGGCCATAAAAATTAGGCCCGATGGGGTCCGAGCCCGACAGAATTCAACCCGAGCCCGACATTTTGATTGACAGCTTTATAAAGCCCGAACCCGTTAATAACCCGACATTATTCAAATGTGCACATGCACACAGCTCTTTTGCCTTTTTTCAAGAATGAGTCATTTATATGTTTTAACATAATTTATTCATAACAAACATAGGGTATAGGTCACTTGGAAGTCGGAACAAAGAAATAAATAAGTCCTCTGTAACATCGTAACATCTCAGCACTCTAAATAGACCTAGGTACATACACTTAGCCTTTAAATTGGCCAACACACCAACGAAAGAAGTCTTTCTTAACCAATTAAATTAAAATAAATTGTAAATTATGACGGGTATTTGGCAATAACAAAATTAAGATAAAGGCTCTGCGGCATTTCTTTTGCCACTTCTCTTCACAATCTGGCATTAAGGCGACGGTGAAGCTGAATAACGAACGAATAATGCCAACATTAGCCTGTATACTCTGTCTACATTATGATTTTATGGTTTAATAATATTTATTTACAATTTAAAAACCCTTTACTCACCAAGATTAGGCTACGTGCTTTTGTGCAGGTACATTATTGAATCCACTGTAAATGGCTTTAGCGCAGTCCTGCGCTCAGGATGCTGCGTACCGAATACCTTTTACTGCAGCTGCTAGGCTGAGATGCAGAGTTCTGATCTGGCTAATTTTGCAAGTTTTGGGTTGGATTGTTTGTTCATCTTCTACCTGCCAAGAACATCCGTTTAATTTTCCATGACAGCAGTTTCAATGTAGCGAATGACCTCGTCCTCTTCTCTAACAGCTTGCTGTACATACATTGCGGTTTAGCGCTCTACCGTAATACGCAGTGAGTAACCGCCGAAATACCTTGGCGGCAAGAATAACCTTTCCTTCTGGACTGGCGGCTGACCTGACCACAGTCAAAAACTCGCTCTTTTTCACTTCTCTGTCATCATTTGTTTCACCTTTGCAGGGATGGATTTTAATGTTGTAACAAATGATTTGATTACTTTCTCGTGCTAATCAAAATGCATCACATGACTATTAATTTACTGCGCCAGCTAAGCCTCAGCACTCCCGCTGGGTCCCGCTAGGTCCCGTCGGGTTCGGGCAAAGATCTTCAGCTCTAACCACTTTCGTTTGAGGGGCGGCGTGATAGTGCTTTGCCTAGAGCGGCAGTTCGGCTTGCTCCGGCCCTGGCTCTCTCTCTCTCTCTCTCAGCAGCAGTTCACGCTCGCTGGCACTACCATACACAGCCACATCTCGTAGCACATTAATTTGCAACTTTGTTGCATAAAAAATAAGCTAAATAACAAAATTTAATTAACAAACAAATTAAATAAAATTATTTGTAAAAATGAAACTACAGAAAAAAGAAAATGAAAAGAACTGAAACTAGCTCAAATGTTCTGTTCTGAATAACAGGTGTTGCGATCAAATTAATTCGATGGAATGATAAACACAGACAGGCGCATTTTTCAGAAAATAGCCTATTTAATTTTATTTAAAAATGTTAGGCCTATATTTATTATATATATATTTTTTTTTTTTTAAAATAGCCTATATTTATTTACCATTCATTTTGGCTTTAACGAATTATTGAACAGATTATTAATAACTTATCAAAAAACATTTACTGAGCTCAGTGTCGGCCGTCACCGGATAAAGTCCAATCTTTCTTTAATTTTTTGGACTTTTGTTTGAAAGCTTAGTGGCATTGTAGAGGTCCAATTTACTGTTGTTTGATTTAAATTATAGCCTGTTTATGCGCCAATAAACAAGTCAAAGAAATGAGTGAATTAATAAAATTATTCTTAAATGTCGATATTGTTTTTACTCAAAAAAATAACAAATGTTTTATTAAAAATGAACGAGCAATTTTCATCATTTATACGATTCAGTTAAATATAAGTTGGACATTTATGGGGCCATGTAACATGTTTTTGTGTTCGTTTTTTTTGTTCTCGGTGATCTTTAATATATACTGGGTTGCTACGCAAAATATTTTCTAAAATGTCAAGCAGGAATTTGTCAATAGCTTTAATTATGAAGACAAAAAAATATTAAAAATAACAAAAATAAAATGATAAAAATACAAAGATAAAAAGAGCAGCATTTTGCTAAATATAATAGTCCTTTATATGCTTTAAATCCTGCTATGTGTTGTTTCATATTCGTTTTTATTTCACTTGCTGCATTAGTTATTTAATGTTTGAATGCTGAAAGAAATAACAGCCGTCGTTTAAATCATTATTTTACCATTAAAATGTAGTATATTTTATATTATTATCAACTTTTGATATAAAACCGCTGTGTAATTTAATTGATTGTTAAAAATGAAATAATTGTATGGCATAACAGTGTTTAGTTGCTTTCGCTTTCGTTCTTCACGGAAGCTGTAACAGAAGCGTGTGCCGCATTCACCTCTGATGTATAGGTTACTCAGCCTGTAGCCTAGTTTGGGATTTTTTCGTTGTGACGATTAAGCAAGGATCATAATGCATTGCATATTCGGCTCATTTTTCAGTAGCCTCAACACAGGCTGGTAGCCTAGACTTAAACGGATCTTTTATAAGAATGAGCGATTAATAGATCAATTGATCGTTAATTTAAATGATCATTGATCACAGGATTTTGTAGAAACTGACATCCCTAGTTCAAAGTAAAAAAAAAGAGAGAGAACATGCTTTTATTATGTTAGTTTTCATACAATAAAAAGATTTCAATCAGAGAAATCCTCTGGCTTTTTTTTTTTTTTTTTTTTTTTTTTTTTTTTTTTTTTTTTTTTTGCTGTATCGAAAACATACCGAACCGTGACACCACTGTGTCGTATCGAACCGAACCGGGATTTTTGTGAACCGTTACACCCCTAGTACATACACATGTATAGTTTGGCTACTAAGTGGCAATTATTTTCTTCAGGGGACAAACGTGTGGAATCAATCAACATGGGTTCAGGTACTGAAAGGTTGATAGCAGGCAAACTGGTAGTGGCTTTGCTGAGGTGACATGGTTAAACGTTGAGAAAACCTAGTGGTTTCCCACATAAAGTTCTCTGGACCAATGTTGTTGTCTTAGATGGACAAAGCTGCTCGAATCTGGAGCTGAGGATGGATATGTGGACTGTAGACCAGACAGTGGGGAAGTGACTGTGGAGAATTTTAAAAAGGAGCTTAATATAACATGCACAGTTGATGGTGATCAGTATTCGGGGGAATGAGAACAAGTGCACAATAGAGCTGGGGACAGAGGTGACTGGGGTGAATAAAAAAAAAATTGTTCGTACTAGCAAAAACTAGTCTAATGTAAAATTTGAATTTTAATAAAGATAAATAGCTAGCAAGAAGATAAGAACACAACACAAGAAGTAGTTAAAATGAAGGAAGATACACATGAAATAAATTGTGTTTCATGAAGGTTTAGTATTCAAACTGAGCCTACCAAATTAATCACATGTATGAAAAAAAAAAGTTATGGTCTATTAAAAAATGAAATCGATTTAGTAAAACTGCTGAAACCTGCTTATATGGTGCCTGGATTAGGGCTCAGGTAACAGATTCATATGGTAATGGGTGTTTAGATTCCGAAACATGCTTTAAGTGTTAGGCCAGATACAACAGACTGAACCATTTGACAGATTAGACCTACAATGGTTTAAACTCACTTAAAATTGTAATGGTAATACAAATAATGGTTAAACTAAAATAAAATTTTAATTAATAAAATCAAATATGTTTCCAATAGCATAAAGGAAACAACTTACTTTAGTGATTTGTTTTTTATTCCATTTATTTAAAAAAAGTTTTATATATATTTTAATAACCAAAATATATCTAGAGTAATAAAATATTAATATTATTCACTTTATTGTGTTAGATTACATGTTATGTATGCTTTGGCAACAGCTGGTTTTAAGAATCTTTGAATAAACAATGAATATATGTTACATTATCACTCCATGATTACACTTTATGATTTTTATGTCCATTTTGGTACGTGTCAGAAATGTGATGATCGTTTTTTGCGCTATCACCGTTTAACGACGTCATGTTCTGGGAAAACTAAATTGTTTGGTGGACGTCGGTCACGGTAACTTTTATTTATAAATTATTTATTTACAAAGCACTGCTTACACTCACATGACATTGTACTTATTCATAATGACAAAAGTGCATTCGTTGCATACACTTTGAAGCCATGACAGAAAATTTTTACATTTTTTTCTCACTTTTTTGTGCACACTACAAACTGCACCTCATTACAGGACTAGGTAATCTTTCATGAACATTATAAAACCACACACAATTTACACATAAACACATGTGTTGCCTTTATCACAAGTGAAAGTAAACAGTTAAGAGAAATGTACGTTTTTGTGAATGAAAAGTATATACTTTTGAGTGTGTAAGTGAACAGTATGCAAGATTTTGGGACTAGTTCCTTATTATGTTGCTTAGTTACCTCCCTTGTCAATCATCTCGACACATCATCCACATTTTTTTCATATTTAATTACCTACCTTATTGGAGATGCAGCATCAGGTTAATCTGTCATTCGCAATTCTTTCATGCAGAGAAATCTCCTCAAGTCTTTGGACAATTATGCATTCAGAAGTTACTGTCCAAACATATCTTGATATAAGTTCACATTGTTTTTGTAGATGAAATACAACACGAAAAATGTGATTTAAATATTTTCCAGTTGGCTAGATATTAATTAATAGTCATTAAACAACTTTACCGAAACCTCGTTGGTCTCGTGAGTCCGCCATATTTGTAGTTTATTTACACGTTTTACCCGGGTTTGTGGTTTTAATCAAATTCATGTCTAACGCGCAATGTATTGTGAGCAATATTAGTGGTTAGAGTATGGATGGTTTTACACTTCAAATTTTTTACTGGAAAAAATACACCATTCGGGAACTTTTGGTATACTCTTTTCAACATACTATGGTTTGGGCCCTACTAATTATTTTTTTGAATACTATTTAGGAAGAATAATATGCAAATTGGGACGCAGCAAATGTATGCCGGTCTTAAAGGGCTCCTATTTTACCCCCTTTTTCAATATGTAAGTTAAGTCTCTGGTGCATCCAGAATATCCCCTTTTCAATATGCAAGAAAAGTCTCTGGTGTCTCCAGAATGTATCTATAAAGTTTCAGCTCAAAATTCCCATCAAATCATTTATTACACCCCTTTTAATATGTGAATTTTGAGCTCTGAGGACACTGTAACTGTTTTTGTTGCTTGTGCCTTTAAATGCAAATAAACTAGTTTTCTCTGCCCACCATTCCCACTTGAGTGTTTGATTCTCCTGGTGCATCAGATCAGATAAACAAGCAGTCAGTGACGAAGGGAGAAGATCTCCCGTTTATGAGAAATACCACAGTAAGAAGTTTCCCAATGGTTATTTGATGTATTTGTTTTGGAATTCATTCAAGCCTTTCTGCAATGATGGGTCACACACAATGCCATTACAAAGTTCACAGTACACACGCACACACACACATTGTTTTTGCATGGCAATAGTAACAGAAAACAAGTATATATGCACTGGGATTGTATATGTATGTATGGGATTAAAGCATCTTATATTATAATTGCACTGACACTATGCGGCTGTGGTGATGAATTATATAGTGATTTTACTTATACAGTATTTTTAGTTTTTTGCCTCAGTCACAGCTGCTAAATTGATTTGAAGAGTGCCATTTACTTTCGTAAAGGAAAAAGAAAAGATTTACTCCACTGAAGACATCCATTTGCCAACATATTTAATTTAATTTGTTAAGCGCAAAGATTTGTTTCAGAACTATTTCTAAATTCAGTTTTAATTTCCAGCAAATAAATAAATGAACAATAATAATGAAGTCTGTTATATCCAAACCCATATCTTATTCTTATGCCTTATATGGTGATGCATACGTCTCCAAAACTCAACAGGTGGACAAATCTAAGGTAGTGTTTTTTTTATATTTATGTGGAAAATAATCATTTTTGTAACATTTTAATCCTTTTTTTTTTTGTATATGTAAAGATATTTGTGTATTGCTGTACATCCGGTGTGTTTTAAGCAATGTGTAAGTGCTTGGACCCGGTGCATAACTAACGTGTTCTGCGCTGGACTTTAGACCAGCTTTTAGTTGGTCAATGGCGCAGTCTATTTTAGTTCCTCAAAATAGCAACGCACCAACAATGCGCCTTAACACACCTCTATTTTTAGACCAGCACAACCATGAGTCCACAGCGTGGCGCAAAGGGATTTGCTATTTAAACAACATGGAGCAAAATGTGAAAATTACAGTTGCTCTGAAAATAGCCACAAATCGCACCATACACGTCTTGCACCTTTTTGCATCTGGTGTATGATAGGAACCTGAGTTACTAAATAAGCTCTTGTAAGCTGTGCTCTCTGTGACTGCAATCAGACCCTTCAGTTAGATGACTCCACTCTTACTGAAGTTGCACCAAATATGTGCGCATGTGTTTGTAGGGCAGGACCGCTGAAGGCCTCTCCACCTCTGTACCAGCAGGGCTCAAGCTAATCCCTGTCCTAAGGCCATAGAAAGATGTCACCCTCTGCCAGTTGCCTGGCCATCTCCCTGCTGCTTGAGGAAATTAACTCCAGAAAAGCCAGGGGGAAACTGACAAACTGAGGCTAGGGAGGAATGGCTCTCTCTGTGTTGAAGGGACACAGTAAATTCCCTCCTTCTGTCATGACCCCCTCTTTTGTTGTGGGAATTTCTGCCACGGTCTATACAAACTAAGCCAGAATACCAAAGGAGACAAAGAAAAGAAGAATGGAAGAGATGACAACTAAATGGGTGAAAGTTTTTGAGATTCCTTACAAAAAAAACACACATAAGCTACATGGGATTGAGTGCATCTAAGTGTATAGAATTACTAAGAGTAGGAAGAGAATGTATGTGTGAAAGAGAGCAATATAGAAAAAAGAAACGATAAATGCTGGAAATTAAAAAATACAAATAAAAAAAAAGAGTAGAATGGTAAGATACATGTTTTTAAAATAAGATGATGAAAATGAAATGCACCCCTGATAAGAAAAAAAATGTTTAATTTGTTTCAATGAAAATGACAGTGAGCTACTGGATGTGACACAAAACTTTCTTTCCTTTGTAGCATTGTCTGGTTGTGTGTCTGATTGCTTAAAAAGACATTGGATCTCATTCACTAATAATTGCGTAGGTTGTTTCTATTTATATGCACATTTGAACTTCTCACAAATACTTTCCGGCTTATTGAAAATATGAGTACACACAATTTGTTCTTATACACATTATTATGTTAGTGAATTTGAATTGTTCTCTGGGAGCGTCCTCGTGCACAATACACTATACAATTATTTGCATAACAAATGCCTACACCAGATCCAGATAAGGGCTTTCTGCAAAGCGGCACTTGTCCAAAAAAAATTCTAAGTAAAATTTTGAATTAAAAAGAGACAATTTTGGCAATGAAACAAAAGAAAAATAACATAAATGGTAATAAACATTTGGATGTTTGCATTTAGTTCTAAAAACGTGAAATAAAATGCACAGAATTTTTGTTGACTACAGAAAAGACTCTTTTTTAAATGAGCAGGGTGCTGCATGTTTTATGACCTAGCCTAGCAGCCAAACTGTATCATTGTATTATCTTGATGTTCAGGCTCTTTTTCTGCAGTGAATAATTTTTCCAACTCCAGGCATACAGCATGCACCATAAAAATGTGAGGCACAGCAGGTGAATGCAAGATGCACGTACTGTAGGGCACGTGAACACCACTCAAAACACTTGATTCCAGTAAACACCATTTTAAAAAGGCACTTCTTACCAAAAAAGAACGCATCTAGTATGATCGGGGCTATTTAACATCTCGGGAAATACATCTGTCCCCTCTCTAAAGACGTAGTCATAGTTGCCATGACTCCATACACAAGGTGAGATACAATAATAATCCTTTTGTTGTTTATTGTATATTAAGTAGAGCAAGTGATTGTTTTTTGGAGCTCTAATTATATACAGGGTGTGTATATTGAAACTGAAACACTGGTCAATTTAAACTTTCTACCAAACTGTTAATCAGGAGCTCCACGGGATCAATATACATGGCCAGGCTGCTATAACCAAACCTTTGGTCACAATGCCAAATGTCGGTTTCAATGGTGCCAGCAGCAAAAATCTTGAGCTGTGGACAATGTGAAACATGTATTGTTCTCTGATGAATCCACCTTCACTGTCTTTCCCACATCTGGGGATGGTTTGAGCTGCAATATCATTGCATTCCCCAAGCTGAATACTTGTTCTAGAAAGGCGCGTCACTGCCAAGGACTACCACAACATTCTGGAGGACAATGTACCAATGGTTCACCCAATGGTTCAAACATTGTATCCTGAAGGCTGTGCCTTGTATCAGGATGATAATGCACCAATACACAAAGTAAGACTGGTGACAAAGTTGTTTGATGAACATGAAAGGGAAGTTGAATATTTTCCATGGCCTGCACAGTCACCAAATCTGAATATTATTGATCCACTTTGGGCTGTTTTGGAGGAGCGAGTAAGGACACTTGTATGTTGGCAACCACTAACTGTTATTTTAAAAACCCACCAAACAAATAAAAAAAATAGCTTTCTGCCAGAATAGGTGTTAGTGAGACCAACAGAGGGCACTCAACCTGTGGGTTATAACGTCCCAGTATATTGATGGGGACTCTATACTGTTCAATAAGCATTGTCTTTCAGATGAGACATTAAACCAAGGTCTTGACTCCCTGGTCATTAAAAATCCCAGGATATCCTTTGAAAACAGTAGGGGTTTAACACCGGTATCCTGGCTAAATTTGTCCACTGAGATCTGTCCATCATAGGCTCCTAACCCTCCCCATATCATAACTGGTTTAATCACTCTGTCTCCTCTCCACCAATTCTTGTCTGGTGCAGAATGGCTGTCGTCATGTCATACAGGTGGCTACTGCACACTGGTGGTGGATGAGGAGATTCCCCCCAAAACTGTGTAAAGCGTTTTGAGTGTCCAGAAAAGCACTATATAAATGTTAGGCGTTATTATTATTATTATTATTATTATTATTATTACATATACAGTGCTCAGCATAAATAAGTACGCCCCATTAAAAAAATGAATATTTGTATCCATTTCTCAATGAATATAGCCAATATATTTTTTGTGCATTTGAACAAAACAGATTTATTAAACAAAGATATTTATAAAAATAATACCTTAGTCACTGAACATCTTTAGAAATAGAAAGATCATACATCTAAATTCATGTGAAATATTGCAAAAGAAAGAAATTGCAAAAGAAAGAAATTCTACAAACTTTCTACAGAATTTTTTCTCTTGGTTGTTGCTTTTTAAATTATCTTTTTATTTAACATTCTTCCGTAACAGATAAATTTGTGCTACTAAGTTTTGATTATTATGAGTTATTTTGTTAGCTTAGCTTTAAATTTGGATTCAGTACTAACTAATCTAATGTATATGCACAAATATATTATTGTAAAGCGTCCTATAAAAAATATTAATTTAAAATGAGAGATTTGTGAGGTGTGTACTAAAATCATTTAAGTTCATAAAATAAATTCAAAACACAGAATTGTTAACATTTTTTGCAGATTTATTAAAAAAGAAAAAGTGAAATATCACATGGTCCTGAGTATACAGATCCTTTGCTCAGTATTTTGTAGAAGCATCCTTTTGATCTATTACAGCATGAGTCTTTTTGGAAAGACGCAACAAGTTTTCACATCTGGATTTGGGCATCCTCTGCCATTTCTCCTTACAGATTCTCACCAGTTCTGTTAGGTTAGATGGTAAATGTTGGTGGGCAGCCATTTTTAAGTCTCTCCAGAAATGCTCAATTGGTTTTAAGTAAGGGCTCTGACTGGGTTCCTTCATTATTTTAGCTGTGTGCTTAGGGTCATTGTCTTTTTGGAAGGTAAACCTTCGGCCCAGTCTGAGGTCCTGAGCACTCTGGAGAAGGTTTTCGTCCAGGATATCCCTATACTTGGTCACATTCATCTTTCCCTTGCAACCAGTCGTCCTGCCCCTGCTGCTGAAAAACACCCCTACAGCATGATGCTGCCACCACTATGCTTCACTGTTTGGACTGTATTGGGCAGGTGATGAGCAGAGCCTGGTTTTCTCCACATAAACCACTCAGAGTTAAGGCCAGTTTAATCTTCTAAGTTCTATCTTGGTCTCATCAGACCAGGGAATCTTATTTCTCACCTTGGAGTCCTTCAGACAGACTTTCAGGTGTCTTGCACTGAGGAAAGGCTTCCGTCAGGCCACTCTGCCATAAAACTCCAGACTGGTGGAGGTCTGCAGTAATGGTTGACTTTCTACAACTTTTTTCCATCTCCTGACACCATCTCTGGAGCTCAGCCACAGTGATCTTTGGGTTCTTCTTTACCTCTCGCACCAAGGTTCTTCTCCCCGATAGCTCTGTTTGGCTGATAGCTCTAGGAAGGGTTCTGGTCATACCAAATGTCTTCCATTTAAGGATTATGGAGGCCACTGTGCTCTTAGGAACCTTAAGTGCAGTAGATTTTTGTAACCTTGGCCAGATCTGTGCCTTATCCCAATTCTGTCTCTGAGCACTTCAGGCAGTTCCTTTCACGATCGGTGTGGTGGGGAAAAGGAGCGAGGACTCAAGTGCAGAAATAAGGGTATTTATTAATAATAAAATAAAACAAACAGCAAAATAAACAACCCAGAGGGGGAAAACATTAATAAAACAAATAAACAATCAAACTAGACAGGGCAGGCTGGCAGGCAGGGATCAGGACTGGAGGACAGGACAAGGCAGGAAACGATGAACGATGATGACGAACTGGCACAGGACAGCAGACACGAGGAGATTATATGCAGAAGTAAATTAACACAAACAGGTGAACCTAATAAACTAATATTGGGTTAACAAGGAGGGTAGGGCTAGACAATAGACGGGAGAGCACATGGCACAAAGAGACAACACAAGCCATGCGCTCACATAAAACGAGACTAGAACACGCAGCTAATGTGAGAACTCATTGCATGTAAACATGCACCACGTGCCAAACACAACACCAACAGAAGACTGAACACGAGACACGAGCACACGATAGATAAAAACATAAGCAACGCGCATGTTTCATCTCAGAGCCAACCGAAACCAAAACCAACCAAACTGAGATTCTGAGAAAGAAACAGCGTGATGCAGACGGAACAAAACACAAACACGAGTACAAGAGCGCGCGCGTCACCAGCACGCACAGGCCACGCGCGTCCGCATCAAGCGGGAGTGCGCACGGTCTGCGCGCACTCTCGACGACGTGCACACAGACACACACACACAATGACAGACAACAAGTGATCGACCCGAGAAAACTCGAGTCAAGCACTACAGGACAGGACAAGACAGAGCTAGTGTCCGGACTCTGCCACCAAAACAAGAATTTACAAGACCAGAGTGGCAGAACCCTGACAGTTCCTTTTACATCGTGATCCTTATTTGCTCTGACATGCATTGTGATCTGTAAGGTCTTATATAGGCAGGTGTGTGGCTTTCCTAATCAAGTCCAATCAGTATAATCCAACACAGCTGGACTCAAATGAAGGTGCCGAACCATCTCAAGGATGATCAGAAGAAATGGACAGCACCTGTGTTAAATATATGAGTGTCAAAGCAAAGGGTCTGAATACTTAGGACCATGTGATATTTCAGTTTTTCTTTTTAAATAAATCTGCAAAAATGTCAACAATTCTGTGTTTTTCTGTCAATATGTTGTGTTGTGTGCACATTAATAAGGAAAAAAATTAGTTAAATGATATAACAAAAAGTGAAAAATTTAAAGGGGTCTGAATAGTTTCCGTGCCCACTCTGTATATTGATAACAGCTCAGTTTGTTTTACTGTATACTGTATATACACAGTAACCACTTTTGGTAAAATAGAACCAGATGGTTTTGCGGTTTTCTTTTTTGGCCATACTTTAAAATCACTGATGCAGGAACGCTGAACAATAGCACTGGTGTATATGCGTTATGGAAACGTGGACACCAATAATTGAACAATGTACACATTTTTTCCACTAATGTTTACCAATAATGTATTTTTCTGTATTAAAGGGACGCAGTATATTCCCTCCTTCTGTCATGATACCCTTCTTTGATGTGAGAATTTCTGCCACGGTCTATATAAACTAAGCCAGAATACCAAAGGAGACAAAGAAAAGAGGAATGGAAGAGATGGTAACTAAATTGATAAAAGTTTTTGAGATCCTTTACAGAGAAAAAAAACCACATGAGCTATAAGGGATTGAGTGTGTCTATAGAATTATTAAGAGTAAGAGAATGTATGTGTGAAAGAGATAAATGTAGAAAAAAGAAAGGACAAATGCTGAAAATTTAAAAAAAAAGGATGGAATGGTGAGATACGTTTTTAAAATAAGAGGATAAAAATGAAATGCATCCCTAGAAATACAGTAAAAGAAGACCAACACTGATAAGAATTTTTTTATTTATTTATTTTAATGAAAATGACAGTGAGCTACTGGATGTGAAACAAAACCCTGAGCAATAGCATTGGTTTATATGCGCTATGGAAATGTGAACACCAATAATTGAACAATGTACACATTTTTTCCACAAATGTCTGCTGGAAAGGAGAGTGGTGGAGAACAGCAGGACAGAGTGTCGAAACAGTTGATTATGAGTCCCATCAAGTGAAAAATGGTTTCATTATTAGACGGTTCATGCAGCTGTCACCACACTGACACTGGTATGAGAAATGATCCTGCAGCAAATCCACCAAACCTTTCCTCTTGGGAATACTGGATTTACCCCTTTTACACATATGTCCACACGTCCATTCAATAATTTTGTTATTATAGCAGTCCAAGACCCTTGGGGGAGGGAGGGGGTGGGGAAAGTGGGGTCGTCATAGTAAACGAAAAATGAAAGGAGCGTCAGGATAAACGGCTCCAAGAAAGACAGGAAGAGAAAAAGAGAAAATCCATTTTGAGGCCCCGTTTTCAATTAGGCTCCACAAGCTGTTATCACAGGTGTCGCAGAATAGGGCAGAGTGAGGGAGAGTGGCTGCTATCCGCCTGCAAAAATGAACCCTTATCTGTGCACCACAAAGATGGGCTGGGACGGACTATCTGGAAATTACTTTCCGGACGCGCTGCTAACAGGAACTTTATTTCTGTCAGATGACATTCAGCTCTATTTGCTACTGATCATTTAAATGGCTGCCTAAAAAGAGGGACGTCACCTCTGACTCTCTCTTTCTGTTCACTCTGGATCTCCATTCATCTTTTTCATCAGTTCATCTTTTTCCCCGTGCTATAAAAACCTATCAGCATTTTCAAAAAAACTAATGTGTGATTGTAAATGCCAACATAGCTACACTAAATCAGTAAAAACAAACAATAAATTAAGCTTTATTTTCTTGTACAAAGAAAGCGCTTTAAACATTTCTAATTCACTGAGTCCTACACTTGTATTACTTTATTAATGTATTACTTCTTTTCATAATTTTTAAAACACTAATTATACAAACTAAATATTGAAATGTATTATAACATATAAAAATCAACAATATTTTGTGTTTAGTTTTAGTGCTCCTGCATTGCAATGGCATTTTTACACTGAAGTATAACCAACTACTTTTTTACAAATTAAACAATAACTTAACTACATTAAATAATGTAAACAATTAGTAGGCTTTATATAATCAAAGATTTTAAAAACACTCCCCAAGAGTAAAAGTGAAAACACTGGTGCCAAGCTAATTGCCTGACAACCTACCTATGAGACTTACCTCTTATGTTACTCTGCACTTCCTTCCTCATTTCCCTCCCATTATTTTTTATGCTCTGTTGATTTTATTTAATTTTATCTCATTTCGTTACTCTGACATCTATTAAACAATTATGGGAAACCAATATCCCACAAAGTTTTGTACCTCCGACCCTTGTTTTAAATGATAAAGTGTGTGTATGTGTGTGTGTGTATATATATATATATATATATATATATATATATATATATATATATATATATATATATATATACATACAGTATATATACAGTATATATATATTTATATATATATATATATATATATATATATATATATATATATATATATATATATATATATATATATATATATATATATATATATATTTATAAATACAGTATATAAATACATACATGCATGCATACATACATACATACATACATACATACATACATACATAACACAAATATATATATACTCCCATGGTCCAAGCAGCAACAATAGAATCAGAGGACATTGTCGTCCACCTGCCAAGCAAATGATTTGAGCTGAGGAGGGAAGCAGCCCCCTCCCTTAACCCCATCCAAAGAGGACCAATCAGGCAATTGTTGTGGCACAGTTAGTTCACTTGAGTTGTCAGGCAAGGGGAGTCCATCCACAGATATTTAGCATGCTGCACCTGTCTTTAGTTAACCATGTGGGAATGCTCCACACCAAGCCTTCTAACTTATACACAACAACTTTTCATGAACTTTTGCATCTTGTGCTACAAGGAAGTTTTCACAGTATGTCTGATAATATTTTTTCTTCTGGAGAAAGTCTTATTTGTTTTATTTCGGCTAGAATAAAAGCAGTTTTACATTTTTAAAAAAACGTTTTAGGGACAAAATTATTAGCCCCTTTAAGCTATTTTTTTTCAATAGTCCACAGAACAAACCATCATTATACAATAACTTGCCTAGTTACCCTAACCTGCCTAGTTAACCTAATTAACCTAGTTAAGCCTTTAAATGTCATTTTAAGCTGTATAGAAGTGTCTTAAAAAAGATATAGTAAAATATTATTTACTGTCATCATGGTAAAGATAACATAAATCAGTTACTATAAATGAGTTATTAAAACTATTATGTTTAGAAATGTGTTGAAAAAAATCTTCTCTCTGTTAAACAGAAATTAGAAATTAGGGATAAAAATAAAAGGGGGGGCTAATAATTCTGATTTCAACTGTATATATATATATATATATATATATATATATATATATATATATATATATATATATATATATATATATATATATATATATATATATATATATATATATATATATATACATATATATATATATATATATATATATATATATATATACATATATATATATATATATATATATATATATATATACATATACAGGGAGAGCAGAATTATTAGGCAAGTTGTATTTTTGAGGAATAATTTTATTATTGAACAACAACCATGTTCTCAATGACCCCAGAAAACTCATTAAAATCAAAGCTAAATATTTTTGTAAGTAGTTTTTAGTTTGTTTTTAGTTTTAGCTATTTTAGGAGGATATTCGTGTGTGCAGGTGACTATTACTGTGCATAATTATCAGGCAACTTAACAAAAAACTAATATATACCCATTTCAATTATTTATTTTCACCAGTGAAACCAATTTAACATCTCAACATTCACAAATATACATTTCTGACATTCAAAAACAAAACAAAAACAAATCAGTGACCAATATAGCCACCTTTCTTTGCAAGGACACTCAAAAGCCTGCCATCCATGGATTCTGTCAGTGTTTTGATCTGTTCACCATCAACATTGCGTGCAGCAGCAACCACAGCCTCCCAGACACTGTTCAGAGAGATGTACTGTTTTGCCTCCTTGTAAATCTCACATTTGATGATGGACCACAGGTTCTCTATGGGGTTCAGGGGTGCGTTTTCCAAACAACGACGTAACTCGCGGCTGAACTATCATAGTGCGATGCATCGTTTGGCAAAAGAACGATGTAGTGACGAGTGTTACCCAAAACCCGTAGTTTCTCTGTCGCAGATCTATCGCTTGAACCACGTTAGTTATAACGTAAAACGCCCATAATGATGCTCTAAACGGGGTGGAGTAACTTCTTTAGAGAACAACCCCATCATTTCTTTGTGCAAATTATATTGTTTTACACAAACACGCATTTAAAATAAAATCCAATATTAGTTTTGGTAAAAACATGCACTCGTTTTCCATATTAATTAAAATATATGTAAATGGCAGATATAGGGCCAATGTTTGCTTTACTAAAATTATTGAGAAGTTGAACATTACATATTCTAATCTAAAACATAAAATTACTTACAAAAGCTAACACTATTCTAATATCATGTATAAATCATATAAATGAATAAATAATGAGGCGATTTATTATAAATATATTTACTTTAATAATAATATTAATAATATTAATGATGATGATGATGATTATTATTATTATTATTATTATTATTTAGGATATTGTTTATTTATTTAAAAAAAAAAATACAATTTGACATGCAAACCACAGCAGAAAGTTCTAACCAACAGACCCATGTCATATACAGCAGAGATACTTAATAAATAACCCACTATAAAATAAAATAATTAACATATATGTTTTTTATTTTCACAAGCTTTGGGGACTTAACATAATTTCCGCTTTTAAATATACCTATAGCTTTCGCCATGAGGCTGTGTTCAAAGTGATATCAATGTTTTCAAAGTGCACTGCGAAGGGAGCGCATCTGTAAACATGAAGGTTGCTAAAACTTAACTGTAAAAATACTTTGAAAGCAAATTACATCTAAGAGAGATGACCTTAATGCTTTTTTATTTTTATTACTTCCAACTTTGAATGTTAGAATGTTCTAAATGAATAGGGCATAGGGGGGATAAGTGGGAATAGAACACAGTCAGGAACTATGCTTCTAACTACAGCTCCAGAGGTGTCGTTTCAAATGCTCAAGTTAGCGACGCAGTTTGCGAATGTTCGTTGGAATGATGGATTTAGGAAACGGCAAATCAATGAACTATGTTTGTAACGATGGAACTTGCAACCTTAGTTGGCTAACGATGGTTTTGGGAAACGCACCCCAGATCAGGTGAACAAGGAGGCCATGTCATTAGTTTTTCTTCTTTTAGACCCTTTCTTGCCAGCCACGCTGTGGAGTACTTGGACGCGTGTGATGGAGCATTGTCCTGCATGAAAATCATGTTTTTCTTGAAGGATTCAGACTTCTTCCTGTACCACTGCTTGAAGACGGTGTCTTCCAGAAACTGGCAGTAGGACTGGGAGTTGAGCTTGACTCCATCCTCAACCCGAGAAGGCCCCACAAGCTCATCTTTGATGATACCAGCCCAAACCAATACTCCACCTCCAACTTGTTGGTGTCTGAGTCGGACTGTAGCTCTCTGCCCTTTACCGATCCAGCCACGGGCCCATCAAGACTCACTCTCATTTCATCAGTCCATAAAACCTTAGAAAAATCAGTCTTGAGATATTTCTTGGCCCAGTCTTGAAGTTTCAGCTTGTGTGTCTTGTTCAGTGATGGTCGTTTTTTTAGCCTTTCTTAACTTGGCCATGTCTCCGAGTATTGCACACCTTGTGCTTTTGGGCACTCCAGTGATGTTGCAGCTCTGAAATATGGCAAAACTGGTGGCAAGTGGCATCTTGGCAGCTGCACGCTTTACTTTTCTCAGTTCATGGGCAGTTTATTTTGCACCTTGGTTTTTCCACACGCTTCTTGCAACCCTGTTGACTATTTTGAATGAAACTCTTGATTGTTCGATGATCACACTTCCGAAGGTTGGCAATTTTAAGAGTGCTGCATCCGTCTGCAAGATATCTCACTATTTTTGACTTTTCGGAGCCTGTCAAGTCCTTCTTTTGACCCATTTTGCCAAAGGAAAGGAAGTTGCCTAATAATCATACACACCTGATATAGGGTGTTGATGTCATTAGACCACACCCCTTCTCATTACAGAGATGCACATCACCTAATATGCTTAATTGGTAGCCTCTGTATATTTTAGAGGTTCTTCTTTTCCCTTTAGACATGTTCAGACTGATCTAGGATCAGTTTAATGGTTTATATGAAAGTAAAAGTTTAAAGCTGTATCATCAAAGGCTGATATTGGTTCTAGCAAAAAGCCAATACAATAGGTGGGGTCAGGACTACATACTAGAATCAGAGTTTAACAAAAGTTTTTTTTTTTTTTTTTTTTTTTTGGGGGGGGGGGGGGGGGGGGGGGGATGACAAAGAAAACACATTGGGTATGTCAAGGGTGATGATATTTGTTCAAATGTAATTCCTCTATGCTGTCTACTCTGCAGCAAACTTGGCGAGATGGACCGTATGTTTGGAGAAGGAATTAACTTCACATCACAGAGAAAAATCTGCAATCAGTAAGCCAAATTACATCCATGTTTTTTCCACATCCATTAATCAACTATCCCCATTTTCCCCCTCAAACCTCAGCCCCCACATCTAATTAATGAAAGGGGACTGGCCATCTGGGAATAACTAACAGTGTAGATAAAGAGAGAGCTCATGAGAGTAAATAAAATATCATCTTTTACAAAAACAAAAAAAAATAAAATAAAATAAATAATACATACATACATTTTTTTTTACAAGGAGAATGTTAAAGGAAGAAGTTTAATGCTTCAAATGCCAGTGGTCAGTGCTGAGGGTAACACATTACAAAAGTAATTGCATTACAGAAATATACTATGTTTGCTTTAACACAGATACATAATGCATAACTTATACCATTTTAATATCATTGCATTCTCAGTAGTGCACATTACAATGCATTTGAATACATCACAAGTGGTGCAAAGGACAAGAATTCTACTACTACTACTGTAACTCTCCTGCTTGCTTGATATGCTGTAATGTTCACAAAATCTGAAATATATTTGTGGATGTATTATCTTTTCTAAGCTGCTTTGACCCAATCCACATTGTAAAAACACTGTAGAAATACAGATAACTTAATAGCAGAGCTAGGGCTTTATTTAATGCTTTGGAGGTGACTAGATGATAAAGCCCTATACACTATTTGTTTCTGATTGAAAAGCCTCTGCAACAAGGCTATTAGGTCAGAGGAAAGATGTGAGACAAAACACTACATGTCTGTTCCAGTCAAAATTTTAAATAAGTTCTCTTCACTTGGTATGCCCACTGAGAAATCTGCTTAAAGTGTCCCAGTAATTGGAGAGTATTTAATGTTCCGCACAAAAGAGAGACTCATGTCATGCCATGTCATGTCAGGAAGCCAACATAACTAAAACTGGCCATCTACTAGCCATCACAAGGTGCCTGCATATCAAATTACCTGCATAAACCATATTGTCACCTACTGTAGGTACTACAATACACCTGACATTTTAAACATTAAATCACATTTCTCAAAACACTTATTTCGCAGTTACAATGCAATTATAAATCACAAAATAGATGCAATTTGTTTAACAGAAAGCTGATTAAAGCCAGCTGATGACTCAACTTTAAATGAGTTGACACCTGGGGCCCATATCAGGTCAACCAAATCTGAGGGTCTGTTTACACCTGACCACTTCATGCGTTTTTTTGTCCTTTGATAAGGACATGTCTAAATGCCCTTCAAAACCCTTTCAAGATTAAAGGATATATATCTGACCACTCAGACCACTTCAGGAAGTGGTTTGTAACTTCAGGAAGAGGTCTGAGATGCATTCCAGATTTCCTGGAAAGGTCTAATGCATATGTTGTAGAAATAAAATTTTTAAACTGCATAATTTATTCCTCCCAAAATTTGATAGACCAGTAAGATGGCAGGACATAAAGTGGGAGAGAAAGGGGGGACAAGATCAAGAAAGGTCCACAAGATGGGATTCAAACTCAGGACACCAGGACGCTGTTGCCCTATATGCCAGCACAGTAACCACTGACCACTGGGCTACTGGCACTGACATAATATGCATTATTTTTTTTATTTTCAAAGGTATATTTTTTGTTCCATGTTATGCTGCGTTCACACCAGACGCAGAAGAAGTGTCAAGCGCGAGTGATTTACATGTTAAGTCAATGCAAACGCGCGAATAGGCATCCTGCGGCGCGATACACACGAATGGCGTGGCGCGAATGACGCGAATTGCGAGAATGGCGCGGTGCGAACGACGCGAATGGCGCGATACGCGCGAATTGATCGTTTGACGCGCTTAACGCGCAAATCGCTCGAGTTCAAATATCTGAACTTCTGCGCTCATTCGCGTTAACCAATCAGGAGCTTGCTCTTGTGGGAGCATGATTGTGACGTAGCACATGTTGTTGGTGTCCGGGGGAAATCCTCCAGCCGACACCGACAACAGTTCATCAAACTGGGCTTGGCTCAGTCAGAAGCACCGCTGGAAGCCCCAGTCATCAAGGTTAAGTTTCTGGAGGAGTTTATGAGCCCACAGTGCTGGGTGCACCTCTGAAAGAATCTAGTGGACTCAGACATGGCTCCAAACGTATCGACGGTGTTTTACAGCCTTCATAAAGCACATAAACACAGGTATTTTATCAATAAAATCCATGTTAGCCATTTAGCAACGAAGCTACATTCACCGAGCAGACAGAAGCCCTGCCCATGACGCAAATCCGCGTCTGTTCTGAAGTGAATTTGACGCGCGAATGAAGCGGAGTTTGACGCGCGAATGAAGCGAGTAAACTCAAATGTTCACGCGCCTATTTACTCGCGAATAGCGCGATTTTGCCGCGCGTTCCGCGTCTGGTGTGAACGCAGCATTAGGCTGTGCTAAACAGGACAAGTGACTATTAACTATTATTAATTTTCATTTTACATGTCTCAATAACATTTCTATGAACTAGATCCAAGTAGACTAAAAAGTTTATCTGAGATCAGATTAAATCTATGAGACCTGTTTAGGGATTGGCTACTGGCTGGTAATCTTAATGAAGCTGTGTGATTCACATGAGTATTCAAGATATTGCACAAATAACTCCCAGTGGAGAACCATTGAATTTTGAAACATTTTGTTGTTGTGACATAACAAAGCCACAATTACTTAAAATTATGTGATTACTCATGCCACAGTGTAGATATTAAATTGATGTTATTTGCCTGATCTATTAACTCCTAAACACAAAAATTCATTCACAAGCCTCACACCCTCATGTTGCAAATAGCTTTTTAATGCTCGCTCAGAGGGTTTGAGCTCACACATTTCCTAGCCCACCATGATCTTCTGACAGGTCTTTCAAGATTCAAGGACAAGCCAGAGAACTACTGGGCGTAGAAGCTAGCTTTTGCAATAAAACATAAGGACTTGATCTGAGGCCTAGTGAACAACTAGATCTACTGGTTTAGTGGCTTGGCCCAGAATCAACTGAACAAGACACATTAGATCAGTTCACATTAGTTATCCAGATGTTGGCCTCAACATGCTCTCAAAATGGCTAGAGGAATGTTATGGATCTGCTAAAGCTATGGAGGCACCTCTCTTTAACAAGCTTGAATAATTCCCTTAGCGGTCGAACAAAAACCCTCAATGTCTCAGAGAGCTAGGAGACCTAGCAAATAGGCAGATAGGCAGACAGGCTTGACCTTCCGAGGTATCAGCTCATATTTAGTTTACAAGAGAAATTGATATTGTAAGGAACTCTTTAAAACCATTGTATGGTGTCAGCTTTACCACCTTGTCATTATTTTGTGATATAATTTGTTGTGAAGACTACATGAGAATGATCACAGCTTTAATCCTGTTATTTATAATGTGTCATCATCTAGATGTAAGAGATTTTCACAGGTTTTGCAATCAGAGCTCCTGTTACCATTCACAAAACATAACTTTGCAAAACCACACAAATAGATGAATCTAATAAAACAAATGGCAACCTCAACAGGCAATATCCTTTCAATAAATTTTCTTCCAGAAATTTAGAGGTTTCAAAGAAAAGACCTTGCAGGAAAGTAGGACTTACCTCAGAGAGAGCTCAATTTCCTTCAGATGCTGTTTTACTCACCAAGCAAAGGATTGTATATAAGGCAGTAATCCAGAGCTCGGAATGCAATTCAGAATACAGAACAGATACCTTCAACTACTTATAGTAGAGTACAGAAAGAACTTTGTTCCTCAGTTGCCATGTCCATGTATACGGAAGTGTGTAGGGATCATAATATCAGAAAATTATGTTCAAAAAAATTCCTGGTAATTATTTGATGTCTGACCTACTTCCTGGAAGATTCAGTATGAACCTTCCATTCTCCTTTATAGAGTTAGATGATTTTGGGCCTTGGGTGGTCACCTCATGTCAAACTAGAGGAGGACAAGCACATTCCAAACCCTGGCCAGATTTGTCTACGTGTATGAGCACAAGAGTCATACATATCAGAGTCAAAGTATCTGTAGAAATGCTTTTTGCCATGGCTTTTCCATCAAATCACATTGATGAATTTGAGGTAAATCAACTTTGTTAGAGTGTGCAATGGGTTAAATATAGAGCCAATTGCATATGAAAGAAAGGTAAAAAAATATATGAATGACAAGTGATGCACTCGAGTGTTATTCCCCTCACTCATCCCACGTGGGCGGCAGTTAGGAGCATATGGTTAGCATCTCAAGACGGATACTTAAATGTATGTTACAAGGATTTGGACCATCAAGGTTATCCCATCATGGCTTAAGTCGCAGCTTGAAACTGGCTTAAGTCGAAACTTTAGTTGGCCAACCATTCAAGACAAACTCAAGGACAGCAGATAATGTGGAATCAGCAGTGGATTTCAAGTTAAATAAGGTCATTGTCTTCTGCCACCTGACAGATGACAATGGGTATTGACACAGAACGGGACAGCAAATATAGGTGTCAGTTCACCTGGCTAGCACGTTGTGGCAGAAGGTAAGCAATTCCTCCTCTTATCTAGTGTCTGTGTGACGTAGATAAGTTTCTTTCTAATATATTGTAGATATATTGTTTTTGTGTTGTATATATCCTATTTTGTTTTGTTTATTTGAGTTGTTACTTTGTAATTATTATTTTTGTGTACATACCTTTTTGGAAAATAGGTCACTGTACACTTATTTGCACTGGATTGTTTTACGTTATCCTTGTAAATAAATCATCTTTTTACACTTCCTGGACAAGGCCATCATTTTTGAGAACTATTTGTTTTGGTTTTGTTGTTTTTTTTTTGGCTTGGGCATCCCATGCTAGGTAGTAAACCCATTCCGGGTCCACTACACAATTACTCACGACGGCACGGGAACCATTCTGACAAACACTACACTTTATAGTGAGCACTATCACCGCTCGGAGCTCACAGGGCGCCACAGCAGGTGACAGTGGTGAGCTTGTGTGTCGCGGGCCGTCGCAGTTGGCATTATCAACCACATTATCTCTGCCTGAGGTGTATTGTACTGTAAAGTCATACTGCTGGAGGTGGTCAATCCAGCGGTACATGCACAGTGGTTTTTTGACGAGACCCAGATAGAGATATAAGAGGACTAAGGTAAGGGCTTGGTGGCATGTCAGCGCTCACAGGCCCATACACAAGCCAAAGCCTCCCTCTGCCCAGTTGAGTACTTTTGTTCAGTACTACTGAATGCACGAGAGGCAAAAGGCACAGGCCGTTCAATGGCATTCTGAGTCTTGAAAGAACGGCACTGGTAGCGGTAGCAGAACCATCACAAGTGACTAGTGTGGGGCAGTCAAGACTGAAGTGTGCTGCAGACCAGGTTCATGCAGCATCCTTTTTTAGCAGCTGGCAGAGAGGGTATGCAATCGATGAATACTGAGGTAAGAAACGCATATAATATGTTGTCATCCCCAGAAATGAAGCAACTTCTACAGCAGATGAAGGCTCTGACTCCTGAAGAATATCCTCGATATTGGAGTGCAATGGTAAGAGGCCCTCGGCTGAGACAACAAAAAAAGCCAACAAAGTCAACCTCTGGCACTGCAAATTCACACTTCTCTGTTAAGTGTCAAATTATGATGACTGAGTGCAGCAAAAGCAGCCTTTAAGCGATGTTCATGTAATGTTGCATTCAGGGCATAGAGTTGATGACATCAACAAGGTAGACGGCAGTTCCAGGAACACCAGCTAGTATTGTGAACATGATTTTTTGAAAGCAACTTGGGGCTGAACTGATTCCGAATGCCATCCTTAAATAACGAAATACACCAACTTGTGTAACGATAGCCTTGATGGAGGTCGAGTTTGGAAAAAAATTGTCGATCCATGGAAATGTGTTGTAAGCTCTTTAATTGATGGCAGAGGATAGTGATCTGGGATTATTGCTTTGTTGACAGACCTTAAGTTCACGCAAACCTTCAATCCACCAGATTTTTTTTAGCCACAGTCAAATTGAACACCTATGGAGAGGCCGGTTCAATGATCCTCTCTGCTTGCAGTTTGACAAGTTGCTGTCACTTCCTCACGCAAGGCCAATGGAATGCGGCGAAGTGGCTGTATGACTGGTTTAACTGTGTGGTCCAAGAAAGGTTGGTGAGTGAATGCAGATAATGAAACATTCATAAGTGGCCATACTTAGTAGAGAGACTTTGGCCCCTTTCAAAATATCGATCCAACAGTGTAATCGCAGCAGTGTAATCATCGGCATCTCCGAGGGTGCAAAAAACCCACTGTCCTTTGGCACTGAGGCAGTGGAGGAGTATGGTCGTTTTCTGCTTCGTTGGGACACCTGCGCTCTTTATTTATTACTTGTGTAATGAACACATTACTCTAAATAAACTCCAGATAATGATCAACTAAATATGCAACAGAGTTGTCCAGTGTAGTTTATTTTTGCTCCACTAGGTGTTAACATTGCTTTAATCTTTAGAACATTGTGATAGTGAACGAACTTTTGCCTTAATAGTAGTCATCTTGGTGTATTCAGTTGATGCTGACAGCCACACTGTTTTCGCAGCTATCATGAACTATTCATCCCTGCAATTGTTTATAATAGCTTTGTCAGTAAATACTAAAATGTTAATAATAACTTTATGTACTTCTTATATTTGGTATTGGTGACATTATTTATGATAAACTCATAACAAAACCATGTTTAGGATTATTGTTTTAGAACAGTGTTATGTGCATCAACATCATTATTATGTAAACTATATGCACTTTTCCTTGATTGCACTGTGACAATTTTTCAGTTCTTACTTACAGTATTAGCAACAGAGAACTGGTGGTGCAAGGCCCCATTGGAAATGCACACACACCAGAAATGGCTAATATTTACATTTGATATAGGTTTTGGAAGTAGGTGTTGCAAAATGGTTCAACTGTGCCACCTTTGCACATTTGACGGAGTGGACCGCCAGTATACAGTTACAGTCATAGCGCCACCTGCTGGCAACAGAAAATTACATGTTTTACAATGTACCAGATTCCTCCTTGAAATTTTATCAGATTGAATCCATGTTCTGTCAGTCTAATCCAAAGAGCTTTGTGATGTTAAATTGTGAAGTTTTGTCAAAGGGTGTGATCATGGCAGACCAACCAATTTAAGTGTTGCCATGGAAGAAAAGGAAGTTCTTATAACAATGTCCGATTTGCCTGAAAATATACATGTTCATTCAGATTTCTCTACTGAAAACATCTAGATGGCAATATTTATCATAGTAATAGTTGTTAACACCTGTTAACAGAAGGATGTTTTAAGCAAATCAGCGACTTTGTCAGTTTTTTATTTATCATCTTACGTTAATATTGGCCATCAATCTCTGTCATCCTAAGACCACCGGGCGGCGATGAGCACTGGTGCGAGGTCCCCCCTTTCATCGCTGCTTGCAGCTTTAGTTATACTTGTTTTTCCTCTGTATTTAAGTTTCACGTTAAGTTGTTTGAAGTTGTGAACCAAATAAATCCATATTTCAGCCTAGTTAGAGAAGGGAAACTATTTTTACGACGCCAATAGCTAGTATTATTCACAGACATGCTGTCTGCTGTCCCCTGCAGGGCTAAACCTAACAGGCTAATGATTTGCCATTGAACATAATCTCAACGGCCCTGTGCTAGAAGCCTGCTCTGGGCCTGAAACATGGGATTAATGTGGGCTGTGTGCTAGTGTGGGCTACTTACACAGACTCCATAGTGAGCCTGCAGCTGTGGGCCATACCCTGTATAACCTGGAGAGGGACTGTTTAGATTTGCTGTTATCTTTGTGAATCGGGCTACGTTGCTGAATGGCTTTACTCTAGTGAACTAGAATATGTTTGCCAGGGCTACCTTAACCAGTGGTTTAACACTTGTGGCCTATCTAACTATGTGTGCATGGCCTATCTTGCAGACTGGCTTAGCTCTAAGATATTATGTTACAGGCTGATAGAAGAAATAAACATAGAAACCAACACCACACAGCACACACAGAATAAGTGTTACATTAACACAGAAGCATTACAGACCAAGTGTTAATAGAATAAGTGTGCACAAAATATGTTTTAGTGAAATACAAATACATTAATAGATTCAAGGAAAAAATGAAACAAAACAAATTATAAGACAATAAGTCTTTAGGCTCATTAGTGACTTGTTAAACGTGTTCAAAGGAACTAAGACAAGTTTGATTTGGACTGCCTTTGTGTTAACACAAGTTATTTTATTTAATTAACCTTCTGTTATATAACACAGTACCAGACCAAATTGCTAACACTCACCTCCACAAATCCAGACTTTTTTGCCAAGCTAATACAATCCACATGAGCTTCTCTCCTTTCAACTTTATCACACTAGACACCCTTAGTTAACTCAATACATATATCAGCAAAGATATAGAATATAAAATCCAACTCAATATTGGCAGCTTATACATCAAGAAGAGATCAGTTTTCTTTCATTGGAGGCCTCTATGGTGGATATCATCCTGAGAAGCCCATTCCTTACAAACACAGTGAGGTAAAGAAGTGGAGTGATTGCTGCATATCCCAAATTCTGTCATCTCTTCAGAAACCCTCATTGAACTGATATTGTGAGTTTACTATTCTGTGAATTTATAAGCTCAACAAAAGCCATTAAGACATTACTAGTACGTTTTCATGCACTATATTCCAAATATTTTGAAGCCATTCGAATGTATAAGGTGAAGTACAGATGAATATCCAAGTGGTCAAATTTAAGTTCACAATAGCGCTTTCCTCTGCTGCGCAAGTCGAATCTCCATTAAATCACAATTCAAGCTGTGTGGCACATTCGGTTAGGACAGTCAGTCAACACAACAAAACTCTCTCCAAGATGATTCGTTCCTAATACTATAGATGTTCATTTTTAAACCATGATGATTTTACACCTTCTGAGAGAATTGCAATAAGCATTGCTATAAAAACTAAACACAACAATGGCAGCTGAGAGAAAATAGTTTTTTAAACATCAGGCCAAACAACCTTCTACTCAAGAAGTGCCACTGCGAAGAGTCACATCTTTACATAGTTTTCTATTTGCAATGTACACACAATGAATGGTGCCACTAATGTGTGGGCACTGATAGTTGTGGTGCAATGACCTGGGCTTCTCCAGTGTGTGGAAAAAAACTACACATCAAAGAAGGCAAAGTTCATAACACACCCACTCATTGTGTAATTGCCATAGACCAATGGTAGTTCAAAGGTATTTAGGAGACAAAACAAACTACCCCAAAAGTTGGCCTTAATCATCTCATTGTTTTGTTCAGGTTTCGGCAAATCATTAGATTGCTGATGTCTATGTAAACGTAGTCACAAGCCCCAACTCTAGAAAAAAGGTGTTCCCTGATATTGATGACAGGTTTTCCACAGGTTAGTAGTAAGCTAATGTAATGCTAATTGTATAATGCAAATCTTAAATTCATGCTTACAAACAAATGATCAAAATAAATATATTGATGCAATTCAATTCAAATATAAAAAATAAATAAATAAATTGATGTATACTTTAAACTTTAATTATATTTTTCAACTAAAATCAATAATTTTTTTGACAAATAAAAGATTTTTCTAAAGTCATCCACCATAATTTTATGGCTCAAAAGTATCGGTTCAGGCACAGTTTTGGCACCGGTATTGTTTTAAAAGTAGGGATTTAGCACCGGTATCGAAATAACCCCAAATTATACCCAACCCTCGTAGAGACCATTATTAACTGCCCTTCACGCATTGGCATAACTGGTGTAGAGAGTGTGTAAGAGAGTGGTAATAGACTAGAATTGTTTACACCATTCATCTGACAGTGTTTTTTAAAGTCATTCAGCAATCCTACAGCCCGAACCACCATCACTTGGTGACATCACTTTACATTAGTAACTCATGTCTATATATGTATTTATTAGTATTTTTGAGAAATAATTATACTATCCGTCTGGCCACAGTAGACTACTTTTCCCACCAAAGTAAACCAGACAGTAAAAAATGACAATGCACTAACCTGTCATGAGGTATTGATAAGCTTCTATATAGCAGCTATATACCACTAAATCTCCCCGGTAAATGTTTTCTTTTTCCATACATTGTCAATCAGTCAGTCTCCTGCTCTTACACTAAGTTCATCACAAACTTCAGCTGGTGCTTCAAAATTGATTGGTCCTATACACAAGCTAGTATAGGACTATTTTGTTGGGCTCTTCAGATGTTTGCCACTGACTGAATAATTAATAAATACTTCAAACTGGAGTAAGGTGCAGACATTTTGAAAACCTTCTTCATCAAATTGCATGTTTTGTTGTTGTTGTTGTTGTTGTTTTCATTAACGTCTTTGGCATACAGCTAACATAAATGTTACAATACTTCACTAAATTGAGGATTTGAAAACCAAACCATCTCTGTCTGTCATTGATCAGTTAAACAGACATAATTAAATAACAGCTTCAGCTATTGTTGTGCTGAAGTGGGATGCTATTTCCCAAAAGCAACTTTGGTTGCTAATTCTTTCAGTATACCAAAAATATTACCACTTGGCTGGCTTTTGGAAAACAGATGACTATTATTTTAACTTCCAATAACAACTCATCACACATTTAAATTATTCAAAAGACAGAATGAATGGATAACAGACATTGCGCCTGACAGGTAATTAAGCTGGAGTTTTACCATTGGATGTAGTGCTGGAGGCCACAGCCTTCTCACTGATGTCTGCACGAGTGGGTGCACTATTGGTGCCTACAATGTTCTCCATTCTCTTCTCTGTAGCAGAACTGGTCTGGAATTGGGATTCCATGACAACTGGGCATTCCTCAGTGCATCACTGAGACAGGATACCTGCAGGGTCACAATTGAAGAAGAGGTCAGAGGCATTTAGATCACAAAAATAAACCTCATTGTAAAATAACAATCACAAAATCATCAAAAAGTGTTGTCAAAAGTATTAAATTTGGTACCAATCATTACTGAAATATATATATATATATATATATATATATATATATATATATATATATATATATATATATATATATATATATATATATATAAAACAATTAAAACTCTTTCAGAGTGAGTAAAAGTGCTTGCAAAATCACTCTGGACCCCCCACACCCAGCACACTTCCTGTTTGAACTGTTACTGTCTGGTCAGCGCTAAAGATCACCAAACACAAAAACAGCCAGCTACCTCATAAACAGTTAAATATTTCCCTACTGCCCAATAAACATGTGCAATATCTTCTCATATGCATTTGTGCACAGCACCTTATAACTTGAATATTTATAACAAATCTGTATATACAATTCAACATCTAGAGGTTTTTGTCTAATTGCATCTGTTTAATGCTTGTCGTCTTTTCTCATATTTATTTTTGTGTTGTCACTTGATGTACACTGAAAGCTTCTGTAGCCCAAAACAAATTCCATGTGTGTGTAAAGCAAACTTGGCAATAAAACCAATTCTGATTCTGAAAATGGTAACATTCGAGCAATGTTGAACGTACTCAAACACCTATGATTGGCCATTATGTTCACATGCTTAACAGAAACGACTGTGTTTTGCTATGAAGCTAATCAGTTTACCACTGTGTATTGCTGTTCACCAAGTACAACCAATAATACACGGAAAATGGAAAATTTCAAAGTCAAGTAGATCAGCTGATCTGTCTATAAGCTGACATACAAGCAATCAACTGAGGAATCAACTGATCTACATGGCTTTGAACTGCTCCAGTGTCAATGTATCTGTGTTTGCGCTTTGTGAACAGTGGTGAAGTATGGTGAAGCAATGACCTTCACAGCCAATCACAATAATTTCTGTTGAGTATTTAAACAGACTGGTTAATCAGCAATGTTTAAGTATGCAATCAACAGAACTCAAACTACGCAAACAAATTGACATTTTAAACAATTCAATACTTTACTGATTGGTACTGAACTGGATACTTTTGACAACCCTACAAAACACTACTAACATCAATCCATTAACCAGTCAATAAATTAAAAAATGGTAATGTTTTATCCAGTATATTGTCCAGTAATTGTCCAGTTTCATACAGGTTAAAACAAGTTTGTTGAATCTGTTAACCGTGGTAAATGATGATGGTAATAGTTGCATCAGAAAAATTACATTAGACAGCCATCACAGCATTTGAATTTGTGGTTCCAGTGATTGCTTTTACTCCTTTCTGTACAACCATTAAACAGGATTCAAAGTATGCATTTTGCCACTGAGTGAGGCAGTTTCCTTAATCTGCTGAAGTGCTGTCAAATATTATATGTGAAACAAACTGCACCATAGAAGAATAGAGGGATCACATAAAAGGCAAAATAACACATGCATGTTTTCTTGATACAATCTAAAGATTGATAAAAATGTTGGATATTTTAACAATATGCAATGTGTGTAATAAATTGGCTTACTTTACAATCAAAGCAGAGCATTTAACTAGCTTCCACATGTTTAATTTGCAGGGCTTTATGTTTAATTTAATTGGGGGTCCTGAGGTATTCCCAGGCAAGTTGAGAGGCATAGTCCCTCCAACATGTCCTGGGTCTTCCCCGGGGCCTCCTCCCGGTGGGACAAGCCTGGAACACCTTCCTAGGTAGGGGTCCAGGAGGCATCCGAATCACATTTGAGAGCCACCTCAGATGGCTTCTCTCGATATGGAGGAGCAGCGGCTCTACCCCAAGTTCCTCTCAGGTGACAGAGCTCCTCACCCTATCTCTAAAGGTGTGCCCTGCCACTCAGCAAGGGAAACTCATTTTGGCCACTTGTATCTGAGATCTTATCCCTATGGCCATGGCCCAAAGCTCATGGCTATATGTTAGAGTAGGAATGTAGATTGACTGGTAAATCAATAGCTTTGCCTTTCGGCTCAGCTCCTTTACCACAACAGACAGATACATTGACCGCATTACTACTGCTGCTGCTGCACCAATCAGCCTGTTAATCTCACCTTCCATTCTTCTCTCACTCCCCAAGTGAGGGAACAAAACCACAATATACTTGAACTCCTTAACCTGGGGTAAGGACTCGCCTTCAACCTGGAACGGTGGAGCACCATGGCCTCGAACTAGGAGATGCTGATTTTCATCCCTGCCATGTCACACACGGCAGCAAACCGTCCCAGCGCCTGCTGAAGGTCCATGTCCAATGAAGCCATCAGAACAACATCATCTACAAATAGCAGAAATGAAATCCCGTGGTCCCTGAACCAGACCCCTCTGGCCCTAGCCTGCACCAAGAAATTTGGTCCATAAAAATTATGAAAAGAACCAAAGGGCAACCTTGCTTGAGTTCAATATGCATGAGAAACAATTATGTCTTATTGCCAGAAATGCAAATCCTGCTCTGTTCATAAGGCACTGGACAGCCCTTAACAGAGTGCCTCTGACCCCATACTTCCAGAGCACCCCTCAGAAAAAGCCACAAGGGACATGATCAAATGTCTTTTCCAAGTCCACAAAACACATGTGCACTAGTTGGGCATACTCCCATAAGCCCTCTAGCATCCTGGTTCCTGGATCTGGGGTTTAGTCACCAGCCGGATCCTCCTCTTCAGTACCCTAGCATATTATTTTCCAGGAAGCCTGAGGAGTGTGATTCCCCAATAGTTAGAATACCTCTGGTTGCCCTTCTTAACCATTTTAACTGCCTGCTCTACCAAATGGTTGACCATATTTTGACTGTTTTAAGCAATGACTGTTAAACCTATAGCGCATGTCTTAGGACATGTGGGGGTAACCGGAACACCCAGAGAAAACCCACTTGACCCACGCAACCCATGCAAACTCCACAAAGAAAAGCCAACTGACCCAGCCGATGCTCAAAACAGCGACCTTCTTGCTGTGAGGTTACAAAGCGCTGCGCCGCTCCGATTCAGTATTCCAAAATGTTTTATTTTGATTATGTTTTTAAATAAATTGGTATTACACTTCATATTTTCAGATCATTCATAGTATATGTATTGATTCCGGTACTTTTACCATAAAGCGACAAGTCAACCAATTGGGAGAGGTTGATATTTTAGAAATTAAGGGATGTGTTAAAAAAATGCACTGAGTGTGTTAACTAGCGACATTAGGAGTTCAAAAATGCAATGTGAAGCACCACCCACCACCCTAGTTGCTCTGTCGAGAGATACTGTCCCAGACCTCCATGCAATATTGCAGAGGCGTGTCAGCCAAGAAAATTGGGTTTTGAATCCATGTTTTGGGGCATGTTCGAGCAATATCATTCTTGTTGTTGTGACCATGTTGCTTGTGTTAGGAGCTCAGTCGCGTGGATTCGTAATTTTTTTTTATTTTTATTTTTTTTTTAATCATAGGATACATTCCCATTTGTTACGATCTTCCTTTTTAAAGAGGGTAAACACACTCTTTATAATGTTTTACAAATCAATCTACATGAAATTACTCTGCCTTTGTTTCTATGCTTCTCCACTTCAAGCTTTAGCCTGCTAGCATCACTAGCCAGATAAAGCTACAGTATTAGCTTCTTTCCCTTTTACTGTTTTGTGCTTTATAATGATTATGGTTTCCCTCCATAATGGCACTTGTTTATCTACCTTTAAGTACAAGAAAAGCATTGGTGGAGGCGTTGGGTAACTTCTGCTAAGGGTAATGTGTGCACTCACTGTTTTCCCGCTGTTTGTGTTATTGACGTCTCTGCTAAGCTACCCAATATCCTAAACAGTGATGAGAGCATTGGCGCTATCATCCTGCACATGGGGATAAATGACATCAGGCTGCAGCAGATGGAGATCCCTGAAGAAGGACATGAGGAGCCTGATCGTCAGCCTGATCAAGACAGTTCAAGCACTTCACCCACGATGCAAATCATTGTTTCTGGACCGCTTCTTACCACCAAGGACATGAAAAGTTTAGTAGACTTTCTGCTCTAAATGAATGGTTGTTAACAGCCTGTTTTAATTTTTTTTTTAATCTTTGTGTGAAGCTGACATTTCCATTTTTATTAGTTTTAGTCATGTTCATACTCTTTTTATTCTGCCAAGAGTCTTAGCATTTTAGTCTTATTTTTATTAGTAACATAGCACTTAAACACACACACACACACAGACACGAAGGCAGAGACACACAGACATACAAACAGAGGAACAGACAAATACCCAAACACACTTTACACTCTCTCACACAAACAAATGCACACATGCAGGTTTTGCCCATTTGACATATTCATAAATAATACACAAACATGCTGGTCATTTTCAGCTCCCCGTGGCATTTAAGGCAAAATATTTCAGTTTTCTAAAATAAAAATAATATTACACTAGGCACATAACTTACACGCTCTGCGCTGGACTTTAGACTAGCTTTTACTTGGTCAATGACGCGGTCTATCTCAGTTTCTCAAAATTGCATTGCGCCAACAATGCGCCTTAACACACCTACTTTATAGACCAGCACACTTATGAGTCCCCAAATGGCCCGTTTCCATTGAGTGGTACGGTACGGTTCAGTACGCTTTTAAGGTCGTTTCCACTGTCAAAAGGCGTACCGAACCGAACCGTACCGTACCCCTTTTTCGGCACCCTTTCGAAAGGGTACCAAACACGAGAAAGGGTACCAAAAGGCGGAGCTAGACGCGCAGCTGAATGCTATTGGTTTACATAGATATGTCATTCGCTCACGCAACAAGCGAGAATGAAAACAAAAAAGCCGTCATGTTTTAATACACAACCGAGAGATTAGAGCGTAATTATATATACATATAATAATGAGCCATGGTCGACCCAGGCTCAAACGAACTTTGTCTTCATCTTGCTGAACAGCCACAAAGCCAAAAAGAAGAGCAGATTTTACCCTGTGCCCCATAGTTTTTTACGATCCAGTCTGAAGCGCGAGCGGTTTCGCTTTCGCGCGTCTATATTTGAAATAACAAACTTCTTGAGCTGATGATAATAACGTACGCTTGATTATTCGCGTGCTTTTGAAACCTGACCCTGTCAGAAACTAACAAACGTGAGAGTGATGCACGAAAAAACAAAAGGAGAAGCTGGAAAAAAGGAGCACATTATTTTTTCAGCAAACGTGAACAAACTGTCATTTTTAACTATTATTATCACCTTTTGGACTATTATGAACTCTGAATGATGGAATTACTTTCTAACAAGAGGCTACACGTGCTGCTGAAGATTAAAGACACATTTAATCATGAGATGTTTGCACTGTGGGCTATATTTTGTGTTGTTTTGAACCTTAATAAGGACTACATGTATGCTGTGTGTAGTTTTTCTATAAGTGGTAACATATCGGAGACTGTAAGGGTCTGTATGTGTTCATATATGTTGCATATATTTATTTATTTTATATAATTGCAGACGTTACAGTAGGCTATTTCGCACTGTCATTGATCTGCAGTTATAATCAACTCATAGAAAAGTTAGTAATAAACATTTATACAGAAGTATTTATGTGTATAAAGCATCTGTTTTGTGAGAAGTGCTTCCCATATGATATGTGAATGACCCGTAGAGCTTTACTGTAGACATTATCTCGAGCGAAAATGACGTTGACTGCAACTTTCTGTCGTACACCATGCCCACCAAAAGAGTACCATTGGTACCCTTTTAGCAGTGGAAATGCAAGCCTGATAAAGGTGACCTGTACCGACCTGTACAGTACTGTACCAGTCAGTGGAAACGAGCCAAAAGGTAACTTTCACTTCTGTGATGGCATCATTAATGCTGAAAAGTACATAGGGATTTTGGAGCACAGTATGCTGCCTTTAAGAAGACATCTTTTCCAAGGACGTCTATGCATATTTCAACAAGACAATGCAAAACCACATTCTGCACATATTACAAAGTTCTGGCTGCAGTGGAAGAGGATACAGGTACTTGACTGGCCTGCCTGCAGTCCTGACCAATAGATTCTCTAATAAAGAATGTGTGGCACATTTTGAAGCACAAAATGTGACAAAGAAGACCCTGTACTCTTGCCCACCTTAATACATGTTTGCAGGAAGAATGACACAAAATTACATAGGGGTGTCAAAAAAAAAATTTCTTCGCACCCCAATGCATACAGTACTGTATGTGGACAATCTGGTATCGGTTCAGTAATAGATGGTAACCGGTTAGTAAGTGTTGACGTCATTTATCTCATATGTGCTACATTGCAGTAGCTTTATATGGCAAGGGCAGCGAGCATGAGTAATTAAAACACTCCAACTACTTACAAGCAGTGCACAGTTGTCTGCTTTTTTGAGTTTGTTGGGCTTTCTTTCACTGACACTTCAAGTTACAGTAGAAACCCCTTATTTCACTGCTATTAAAAAAAAAAGCTGTAAGCTCCACTTCAGTCTCTATATCTCTTTATCACTGTGGACCTTTGACCTTGTGTATTCGTGAGGTAACATTTCCTCTCCTCTTGGCTGTTACAGCGATACTTGTGGATCCAGACACGAACGTGTCTGCAGAGTGAGCTTTCTTCTCTGCATTTATCATGGATCAGCGGAGATAACTGCGGCTGTTTATCAGTGTTCATGTCACTGTTTGTTGAACATTGCCAGAGCCGCGATGACCAATAGAGCCAATCGCAGCTCTTTCTGTTGAGTGCGTTAACACAATGACCAATCATAGGCATTTGCGAATTTGCTTGACATTGCTTAAAAAGCAAGCGGAATAATATTTATTTAGCATTTACTGTATATGTATTTGTTTATTTGCTATAAATGCTCATCTTGTTCTGTGCATGTAACTTACTTGAGTTTTGTTTGTTTGATACATTGAAAAAATAAACAGGTAAAATACAGATATACATAAAGGTACAGATATTTCTGACTGCTTGTATTAAAGGACAATATTGTTAATTTCATTTATTTTCCTTTGGCTTAGTCCCTTATTCATCAGGGGTTGCTACAACAAAATGAATCGCCAACTATTCTGGCATATGTTTTACACAGCGAATGCCCTACCAAGTGCAACCTAGTATTGGGAAACACCCACACACTCTTGCATTCACACATGCCCTCATACACTTCAGCCAATTTAGTTTACCCAATCCACTTATAGCGCATACTGTATCTTTGGATTGTGGGGAAAACCGGAGCACCCAGAAGAAACCCATGCTAACACTGGGAGAACATTGTCGGCGCCAATAGCCTAGTGGTATTGTGCGCTGACATATAGCACAAATGTGCTCACGGCGACCCGAGTTCGATTCCCGGCTCGAGGTCCTTTGCCGATCCTTCCCCTCTCTCTGCTCCCAATACTTTCCTGTCTGAAACCTTTACTGTCCTATTATAATAAAGGTGAAAACCCCTAAAAAATAATTAAAAAAAAAAAAAAAAAAACACTGGGAGAACATGCAACCTCCTTGCTGTGAGGTGACGGTGCTAACCACTGAACCACTGTGCCGCCCACCCCTCAGGTCACTTGAACCAAAAGCACTTACTGTAAATGAAATAATAACAGACAATAATCTCATTGCACTCTGTTTTACTAAAGCCTGGCTTAAACCAAACTATTATATTAGTTTAAACGAAGTCACTCCTTCAGGATATGTTTGTAAGAATGAGCTTCATTGGACTTATATTTTAATATTTTTTTATTTAGATTTAGATTTAACTTACATTTAAATGTAGCAGAATAAAAATAACAATAAATGTATCCACTTGACTGAGTGAACTAATTCAATTGTCTATTTATTTGAAAAGGGAATAATACTTCTTGTGAAGGAAATAATTTTAGAAGTTTTATAAAACTTTAATAAAGCTGGTAGCAATAGAAAATCTTTTTATCGTTAAAGTGACCATTTTTGTGAGGCAAAACAAAGACAATCCAATGTGATTAAAATTATTTAATGTCTAACACATAACAAACAAACATATGATACATAAACACAGAAAGCAAGGAAAAACAGAGTTTGCGTAAAGAAAAAACAACATTCACTCAGTTCCCCACACAACTAATAAGAACCACCCAAGACCATAAAACACCTTTTTGATGAAAAAAGGGGGCACAGCTTAGGAATGCATAACTAATAGGCCTACTTGCATTGAATCTCTGCTTTTTATGAAAGGGTCCTGATGCGTGGAAAATGGAGATTCTTAAGAAGTTCTTTTGTCATTTGCGTGGAGTTTGTGGCACAGATTGGAGGATCCAGCGAGACGCAAAACTTTTAAACTAAGTTTATAATTGCCAGAAAAGAAAAGTGGATTTAAATGAGTCATGGGTACAGAAAAACTTTGTTTCTCTCGCTAGTTAGGGCTGTCCTGACGATCCAGAAAAACTTTTAACTCAGTAGTTTGTTTTCACTTAGTATTAAAACATATCTACTCTAGGGAGTACTTAAGTTTAACCTACAACACAGATTACTACCTTTTATTATATAAACTGCGTATACCTGAGATTAGCCGATCTGTACAGATATACACTACCGGTTAAAAGTTTGGGGTCAGAAGAATTTTTTAATATTAATAATTAGCTTTTCCTGCTCACCAAGGCTGCATTTATTTAATCAAAAATACAGTAAAAATTGTAAAAATGTGAAATGTTATTGTACTATAAAATAACAGTTCAAAATTTGTTAATAATTTAATTAAATAATTTATTCCAGTGATTATAAAGATTAATTTTCAGCTTCATTATTCCAGTCTTCAGTCGCATGATCCTTCAGAAATCACTCTAATATTAATTATTATTAATGATAATAGTAAAAAAAGCAATAATGACTGGAATAATAATTATATTTGAAACTACATACATTCATTTTCGTTTCAGCTTAGTCTCTTTATTAATTCGGGGTCGCCACAGTGGAATAAACTGCCAAATTATCCAGCAAATGTTTTTTACGCAGCGGATGCCCTTCCAGCTGCAACCCATCTCTGGGAAACATCCATACACACTCATACACTACTGACAATTTTAGCCTACCCAATTCACCTGTACCCTATGTCTTTGGACTCTGGGGGAAACCGGAGCACCCAGAGGAAACCCACGCGAACACAGGGAGAACATGCAAACTCCACACAGAAATGCCAACTGACCCAGAAAAGGCTTGAACCAGCGACCTTCTTGCTGTGAGGCGACAGCACTACCTACTGCGCCACTCCGTCGCCGAAACTACATACAATAAGTAATAAATAAATATTTAATAAATAAGTACATTTATACACAACATTTTTTTTTACATTTAATAAATGCCGCCTTGATTAAATTATTAAATAAAATTTATTAAAAAAAATTATAAAGACCCCAAGCTTTTGACCGGTAGTGTATCTTCTAGGTAGAGCTATCGTTCTGTCTGCTAAAGACAAATTTACAAATAACTTACCTGATCTTTCTTTATTTCCCAGACTGCAATCTACCTTGATGTAGTAACTAGCAGTATAGATGCTTTCTTTTCTAGCACATTAAATACCGTTGCCCCCATCAAATTAAAAAAGGCTAGAGAGAATAAAACTACACCATGGTATAACAATCATGCATGTGCTCTCTAAACACTAAATTAGAGGTCTTTAAAAGTGCGTGCAAAGATAGTTTGTCCAGGTATAGGAAGCCTCTAAAATCCCCCAAGGCTGAGCACCTCCAGAAACTAATAGAAAATAACTATAACAATCTTGATTCTTTTTAAACACAGTTGCTATTAGTGATGACTTCATTATTTTTTTTTTCGTGAAAAAATAGAAAATGCCAGAGAGGAAATGATGATGATGATGATGATATACTTTCTGCACCGTCTTATAGTTCAGATTTATTAAACAATCAACTAAATTAAAATAATTTAGTGCTTCAAAATCATAGGACATGAAGAACTAGATAAACTGATCAATATGTCTAAATCAGCTACATATGTTAGATTTAATTTCAACAAAAATACAGAAAAAGTTGTCACCTGTAACTGAAGAACCTCTTCTTAATTGTATAAACTCTTCTGTATCTCTTTGGCCTTCCAAACTCTTTCAAGCTAGCTGTTATTAGAGGTCATGAAACCCCCCTCTTTCAGTTCAAGTCTACCTCAGAATTTATTAAAAATAATGCTACATGATGGGGCAAGGTGTGGAGCGCTGTGAGCAGAGGGAGGAGTACAGAGGGAGCAACTGTTAGTTGTCTCACCGACTGAGAACAACAAAAAATAAAAAATCCAACAAGACGTGAGGAGATGAATCCCCTGAATCCCTGGGTCTGAATGCAGACACAAAACAAAACATAGGCAAACACAGCAGCACAGTGATGTGTCTGAATGGTAATGAACTCAACAGGTAAAATGCTTGCTACATACAAACAGGTTGGATGTATCGATAGCCCTGACAGCATCGCCGGGAAAGCCATATGCAACAAACCCCATGGATCATGGAAACAAACACATACGACCCTTCACAATCCCCTAAATTCTGCGTCCAAATATATTATGAACAGTAACTACGCTAATATTGTTTTTTTTTTGCTCTCTATTTCCATATGAGGTCGGACAATGAAACTGAAACACCTGGTTTTAGACCACAATAATTCATTAGTATGGTGTATGGTCTTTTGCAGCCAATGCAGCATCATTTCATGTTGGGAATGACAGATACAAGTCCTGCACAGTGGCCAGAGAGACTTTGAGCCATTTTTCTTGCAGAATAGTGGCCAGGTCACTACATGATCCTAGTGGAGGAAAATGTTTCCTGACTCGGCCTCTAAAACACCCAAAAGTGGCTCGATAATATTTATATCTAGTGAGTGCGCAGGCCATGGGAGATGTTCAACTTTACATTCAAGTCTATCAAACCACTCTGTCACTAGTCTTGCTGTGTGTATTGGTGCATTATTATCCTGATACACGGCACAACCTTCAGGATACAATGTTTGAACAACTTTGAACAATGTTTAACCTCCTTAATGATTCGGCAGTTCTTGGCAGTGACACGCCCATTTAGCACAAGTATTGGGACTAGGGAATGCCAAGATATTGCAGCACAAACCATCACTTATCCACCCCTATGCTTCACTCTGACCATGCTACAGTCTAGGTGGTACAGTTCTCCTTTTGGAGCTTCTCCACACTTGTAACTCTCTCGGATGTGGGAAAGATGGTGACAAAAGCTTTAAACACAAGAATAAATAATATTTTAAACATGAAAAACAATTACTTTAAATCAAAATAATATTTTAAGACTTTTTATATATTTTGCCCAAATAACTGCAGCCTTAGTTAACTATTTCCACTTTGCCTGGTTTAACTACGGTAAAATAATTAAAAATTAAATAAATAACACCTATAACATGCGCCATGTTTCTGAATAAAGCAGCATCAGATCACAGTGGTCCCATGAGGTTAAATGGGTCATAATTCCAACTTATTCCTAAGAATGAAAATTAAACAACCTTTCTAGCCAGCGTGCTGTGTTTGTTTGTGGGTGTGCATGAGGTCAGGCAGCTGTTGTCATCGTTTGTGTTAATGGCGGACACAGGAAAAGCCAGCGTGATGCACGCTCTGACGGGAGAATTTCTAATTGTCTAAATTCAACATTTGTTTTCAAAATGAGTTGGAAAGTGCACTTTCCAAGCTTTCTTTCATGTATATCTCTCATGTATTTGTGGAGATTCCGCTGTTTCTTCTGACCACAGTTTAAGCCCCGTGGGTGTGGTCACATTAAAAACAATGAGCTCAGACTGAGAAACTAGACATAGTGTTGGTTTCATACTGATTACTTTATAAAACAATATCTGTTTTCAACATGCACTCACTGCATTTAAAAGTGGACACTTCAAGCCTTCTATAGATATATGTCTCATGTCTGTGTGTTTTGTTTTCGTGGTTTTCAGTTCATTTTAGTGACATATTTCTAAAAATATATCCGCAGAGAATGCAGATAGTAAGAATGTGCACTGTTTATTTTCCTTATTTTACAAAAGCACACAATATTGTTGTTATTGCAAAAAAGTAGACACCTAACAGATTCGATTGATGTATTGCTTTTATCTGAAAGTGCAATTTAAGTTCTTTTCAGCATTTTCAGGAGAAGACGCCTTAAAACGTGTACGTAGTTGCCGACCCCAGAGGATTACGGCCCGTTAACTTAAAAGGCGTAAGGCTAAGGGGAAGGGGTAGACACCCCTTCGAACAGAGATTTTTCAGGACCACACTCAAAACCAAGGGGTAAGAAAATTTTCCAAAATACACCAGCCACAACAGCAGCATAGCTGCACCCGGAAGTAAGGAGATCCACAAATTAGTATTTTTTTGTTGTCATTATTACGAATTTCTACAACAAACAAGCATATGTTTTAAAACATTAATAACAGTGTTCGTGTTTTACCGTCATGCTTTTTAAAAAAAACTGCTAAAATAAAAACAGCTAAATTTCACTATCTATAATCTCTAATAACTACTGTATAGCAGTCCCACAACATTCTGACACTCAATGACCCTCAAATACCCTGTCAGAAAAGTCTAGTGGCTGGGAATGACCTTTTTACAGTGTCTGCTATAATGTTAATGTTGTTTTGGTGTGTTTACATAGATGAATATGGCCACTGTGTAAATGCACAGTATAGTTACAATCTTATTGCCACATTAGATTGTTATGATAACATAATATATGCCTTAAGTGATTTCCTGAATATAAATACCAAAAAATAAACACAACTGGAATAACTATAGCAGTCGCGCTTGATATGAGATCAGATGATCAAGAGATTGCGCTGACATATGATGACGTGTGCAGGTGTTGTAGTGGTGTCCCATATCTTAGGGGTAAATTTTGAAGCCCTAGTTAGGGGTACAAAAGTGTCTGGGGGCTTAGGAGGGAGAGTCTAATGTCCTAAAATGAAATAGGAAATAGAGATAATTCTGGAGTATCGGGTGGTAGAGGGTACCAAGGAGTAGCCAAAGCATCTGAAGACCACATGAGGCCCAGATAAGATGGTGTACTGATGTAAAGGCAAAGTGAGCAACCTCTGGTGAGGCAGCAAAGGTCAGACGAATTGTGAGTACCGTTGTGAGTAGCTTTAGGGGAGTTGACACGATATACAGTCTCAGGAGACCCGACTGAGAAACATACAATCAAAACATAAGTAAATACACAAGGAACAACATCCATGCAGCTATCAATTTTCACAGCCAGGCCAGGTTCTTTCCACTCACAGTCACCCCAGTCATCACGATTGCCATCACCTGTTCCCTGGTCACATCTAGGAGTCAACTTCATAACTGATTTACCAGTTTCTGAAGGTAACACCTGTATCTTGGTTATCGTAGATAGATTCTCCAATTTTCAAAAACTTATTTTCTTACCTTGGTTATCGTCTGCCATAGTGACCACAGAGCTCTTGTTTAATCAAGTATCCTGTAACTATGGTCTTACAGAAGACATTGTTTCAGATTGAGGTCCCCAGTTTATTTCACGGGTCTGGAGAGCGTTTTCAAACTCCTAGATGTGACCGTCAGTCTTTCCTCAGGATATCATCCTCAAACAAACAGAAAGACTGAGCGTAAGATCCAGGAGGAGGGGGCGATTCTTACAAACCTTCTGCCACGATCACCAGAACTCTTGGAGCCAGTTTTTGTGGATTCATGCCCTTAAAGTTCATACTTGGTTTCCAGCCTCCCCCGTTTCCATGGTCGGAAGAACCATCTGATGTGCCGGTTGTAGATCACTGGTTCCGGGAGAGTGAGCCAATTACCATCTCCAGGAGGCTGTGCAGAGACAGAAGAATTATGCAGATCAACGTCGATCCAAAAATCCCAACTTCGAGGTCAATTAGAGGGTATGGTTGTCCACTCGGGATATGTGTCTCTGGCAGCTCTGCAAGAGTCCCAGGTTTGTTGGTCCCTTTCCCATCATTGAGAGGTTCAACCCAGTCGCGTATCGTCTTTCACTTCCCTCTGATTATAAAATAGATCCCACCTTTAATGTCTCCTTACTTAAACCATTCTACCCTCCTCTCTCCACAGAACCTGGTGCTGTAGAGGAACCCTCTCCTCCATTCCTTGTCGAAAAAGGTTTCATCTATTCAGTCAAGGAGATCATCAATTCAAGATGGCATGGGGGTAGATTGGAATATCTAGTGGACTGGGAAGGTTATGGTCCTGAGGAAAGGTCCTGGGTTCCAAAAGATGATATTCTAGATCCTGTTCTGCTTCATGAGTTTCACAGTTCCCATCCCGAATGTCCAGCTCCCAGAGGCTGTGTAAAACGGAAAACCCCCATGCCGGCAATGGATAGGGCGGTTGAGAGACTGCCCTGGAGGGGTGGAGAGGGGGGTTCATGTCACAGTCAGGTTCTCCCCACTCAGAGTCATCCCAATCATCACAATCCCCATCACCTGATCATTGATCAGTCACGCACCTACATGTTATCCCCGCTAATTACTCCAGCTCCATATAACCCCTCACTATCCCAGAAATTAGTGTCCAGCCTCCTTGCAGGACAGAAGGATTACTCTCATGGTCAGTGAAATCATTTAGAATCAGTTATACTTACCTGTCTATCCTTGTCATTTACAGCATTTACAGTCTCTCCTCCTAGTGTGATTCCCTGCTGGTGACCTCTGGTTGTGTGTCTCTCCGGAGTCTCATGCTGCGTCCCAATTCGCATACTTATACTACGACCTAAAAGTATGTACTTTTTTTGCTGAGGAAAAATATATACTTTTGAGTGTGTAACAGAAAAGTATGCAAGCTTTGGGACATACTACTTCCTCGTTACACAGATCGTTGTGTTTTTAGATAAGAGCCCTGTCAATCATCCACATTTCTGTCGTATTTAATTTCCTACCTTATTGGAGAAGCAGCAGCAGGATAATCTCTCATTCACGATTCTTTCATGCAGAGAAATCTCCTCAGGTCTTTGAATAATTCTGCATTCAGACGGTAATGTCCAAACACGTCTATATAAGTTCAGTATTGTTGTTGCAGATGAAATATAACACAGACAATGGTATTTAAATATTCTCCAGTGGGCTAGATATTAATTAACAGTCATACAAACATCTTTACCAAAGCCACTCTGCTTGACGGTTGGTCTTGCGCGCCCATCATGTTTGTAGTTTGTTTACACTTTTCACCCACGTTTTGTAGTTCTAATCGAATTCACGTCCAACGCGCAATGTACTGTGGGCAATATCAACGGTTAGAGTATGGACGCTTCTACACTTAAAATTTTGACCGGAAATAGTAAACCATCCGGGAATTTTTGGCATACTCTTTTCAACATACTACGATTTGGGACATACTAATTCTATTTTCACATACTATTTAGGACAGATAGTATGCGGATTGGGACGCAGCATCAGTGTTCCTGATCCAACATCATCCTCCGGTCCCTCTCCTTCAGCTGGTCCACTGCTCATCATCTACCGCAATACACTTTACCTGGTTTCATCATTCCTGTGTTCATTATCCAAATAAACTGCCATTCATAATCACAGCTTTGGTCTTGTCCCCCTTCTGTGAGATCAATAGTAATCGCTTAATTTAGTGTGTTTTTTGTTATTTTATTAGTTTAAATAAAAATGTCAAAAATCACCAAAAAAAACAGAAAGTGGAATAGAGAGAATGATGGAAATTTTAAGCAAAACTGATGATAAATTAAATAAAAAAGAGGGCAAAGAGATTGTGTTGTTTCGCATTTCAATACACATATGTAATTCTAAATGCACTTCTACCAATCTCCCCTTTAACAACAATTTACTCCCATTTAAGCCTTTTATTTAACTGTAATCCAATATGACTTTTCTTTAGTTTATATTAAAAATGTAAATTAGAATATTAGTACTTATTCCATGCACTGAGAGATTCACACACCCAATTAGCTGTGGGAATTCTGTGCTGCCTCATAATCCTTTATCACAAAAAAAGCGATTAATCAGGTTTAAAATGCCGCAATTCAGCTTTCTCCAAAGGAAAAAAAAAATCTTATTAAGCAAATCAATTTAACATAAATTTTACGCTTTGTTGACAAAACAGGGTGTTGAAAGTCAACTATGAATAGTGCATCAAAGTCATGCAGTAAAATACACACAGTCATTGATGTCCTTTGAATTACTTCAGGTCTTTCTGTACCCTTTCATCATCATGCAAATGCAAGTTGCATCTAAAGGTGCATGTGCATGCTTATCATACTTGTGTATTTAAAAAAAAAACACTTTTGTATAAAGTAGGATTTAGAAACTCCCCATCCAGTCACTCTACCACCTGTCAAATGGACCATACTATCTGTGGGACTCCACCCTCACAATCTAGTTACTGAACCCATATATGTGCACTGTAAAACCCAACAGTCAACTTTATCAAATGAAATCAGTGTAGTTAACTCAAAATTCACTGAGCGTTTAAGCTACTAATTAAAAAAAGAGTTTTGAACTCAGTGTTGAAGGCAATGAGTTAATTCAATTCCTCATTACTTCAATTAAAATGGAGTAAGTTTACAGTTCTCATATAGATTAGTTTTTAACTCAAATGGTTTGTAATAATCGGTTTCCTCAAACGGTTTGAGTTGCCTTAACTTTTTTGGGATTTTACAGTACTCAGTTGGTTTGAGTTCTCTTCATTTTTTATGGGTTTTACTGTGCTCAAATTGCTTTGTTTACTCAAATGGATTAAGTTCACAGTACTCACTAGGATTAGTTTTTGAACTTAAATGGTTTGTTGCAATCAGTTTCCTCAAATGGTTTGAGCTATCCTAAATTTTTGGGTTTACAGTGTGTTTGTGTATTATATACATTATATTATATGGAAATAACGGAGCTATAAATAAACTGCGTTACTAACAGCGATACTTTATTCAGTAACGAGTAATCAAATGAGTTAGTTTTCCCCCGTTACAACTGCCATTACTGACAATAAAATGTGCATTACTATAATTGAGAATACTGAAGTGGTTTTCATGCTAGCGGCATCTCTATCAGCCATATGACCTCTCTTTCTTTGGGGTTGGTATGTGTGTTCGGGGCTAGAGCGGGACACATAACCAAGTGATGATTAGTGTGTTTGTGAATGTGATGTAACTGATAATTGGCTTAGATCAGGGGTGCTCAACCCTGTTCCTGGCGATCGACCTTCCAGCTGATTTCAGCTCCAACCCTGATCAAACACACCTGAACCAATTATTTAGAACGTGAGGAGCACTTGATAATTACAGGCAGGTGTGTTTGATAAGGGCTACAACTGAAAACTGCAGGAAGGTCGATCGCCAGGAATAGGGTTGAGCACCCCTGGCTTAGATAGAGTACATTTCCATCGTTTGCCAATCAGAGGCAGAGAAGTGTGGGTGTTCACACACAAGCACATGCACAGTCAGTCACACACACCAACAACCAGGAGTCAGAATGATGGAAAATCCAACAAGTTAAAAGGTAGCGTTTGCAAATTGGAATATATAAACACTACTTTCACCCTAAAGTTCTAAACCATCGATCGTGCTTTATTGTGTAGCTACAGTAATGATAATATTTATAATGATATGTTGAATTTGATGGTTGTCTCTCACATCTCACAACAACATTAAAATAGTGTAGATTAATGTACAATGTTTTATATTTATTTTATAGTCATTTGACATATTCTTTTTTTAAAGTAACGCAATAGTTCCTTTACCTAATAAATAGTTACTTTTATAATTATGTAACTCAGTTACTATTTGTGAGAAGTAACTAGTAACTAAAACAAATAACTCTTTTAAAGTAATGCGCCCAACACTGGTTATATACCACACACACACACACACACACACACACACACACACACACACACACACACACACACACACACACACACACACACACACACACATATATATATATATATATATATATATATATATATATATATATATATATACACTGGTTATATACTACTTGAAAATGCACTACCTAAAAAACAATTTGTTCCCATTTTTGTCAAAAATGTTGCATTTTTCAGGAAACCTATCTGCATTCGAGTGGTGATACATATGAAGAAATATTTTATTCTATATCATAAGAGGGTTATCAAATTGAAAATCATGCAAAATGTTGGTGGTGGATAACAAATAAATGCTTGTGGGGAAAGAGCTATGAAACCAAGGCTGTTTCTCAATTCCAAGAACGCAGAGAAAAGACTGGCATTCTTGTGGAGAGGTGGTTCATTCTGCTGTGGCGACCCCAGATTAATAAAGGGACTAAGCCGAAAAGAAAATGAATGAATGAATTCTTGTGGAGAGCTGTCTGTCTAAGTTACCTCACAAGAACAAACTCGGAAGACCGCGAGAACACAGAAATTGGAGGTTGCCCTATGAGAAATGACATGATGCATTCTTCCTAATGATTCTCACACATTTTAACAGAAAATATTTAAACTTTACAGTATTCATAAAATAAGTTGTTTTTCTGTTTTTATCCATATAACATGCACAGAAGCCTGACAAAGATACTTTGCTCAATACATATAAAACGGATGTTAATATGAAATTAATAACCTTAATGTATTCATGCCTTTAAAAAAAAATGTGAATGTTTACTTTCTCCGTCTCATTTAGGGAAACTCCTAAGATAAATAAGTTATATCTCTGAACCTCCCCCTTTAATTAGCCACAATGACTTCTGGGATATCTCAAGTCAGTACTGTGCTTAAGTCTGCACTCAATGTATCCTCAATATCAAGTGCACATCCAGGTTCTTTTACGCATCTTCCATTCTTACGGACTTGAGTTTTTGAACTTAATTTTTTTACGATTGATGACATTACACAAGAACACAAGGATGCAAGTTTGCTTAAGAATGCATATTGAGAAACAGCCATGAACATTTGTCAGGACTGTGTTTCCCGTCTCTGTTCCCACCATCATTAGTGTTTCATGTGCTCTACCTTTGTCATTGGAATTAGTCTGTGTATTTATGTTCCCATTTAAAAGACAAGTCTCAATTGCAAAATTCTTCCAGTGCACTAAAACAATCATGCCCTGAAAAGTCCCACAATACACCACAAAAATAGGCTGCATTGATGCACACTATGCTCTCTGAATATATGTTATTGGTCACAGCATGCACTGCAGCATGAAATGTGTCACCATCAAAAAGACTCTTTATGTCTGTATCTTTGAATTAGTTCTGATGTGAAGAACATGTTCATTTATGTCTGTTTAGAAGATGAAGCATCTACTTTATTCAGTACTTACAAATACTATATCATCCACTTAATTAGAAATTAATTTAAATAACCATTTTAATTGAAATCCGCCAATCTGGTTATTTAACCTGATAATATTCTTTCACTTTTCTCTTGTCATAACATATAATTACAACATTTAAAGAGAAACTAACATGAGAAATGAAGTCAAAGAGCCCTAGAAAAACAACCGCTGTTCTCATCATTGGTGACGTCTAACAAGATTATTTCCAGTGAATCTTGCAAAGGGCATTTGTAGACGTTTGACAGGAATAAAGTCGAACAGGTTAGTAATTGGTGAAGCTGTTGATACTGTTTATGGAGTTGTTTACTGATCCTCTGATAAGATTTTAAGATACTGAATGCGCTTGATTTCTTTTAAAGCTGTGACTGAAGCCAGCTGTAGTTTTGTTTCTCTTTAGTAATTCTGTTTGCTAACAGCAGGTGTACATTATTAATGCTCAATCAACACATACCTAATCACCCAATTAATTAATTAACTTCATCACTGAGTTCAAAACTCTTTTCAAATGAGTAGAATTAACTTCCAGTAAATTTTGAGTTAACTACACTCATTTCATTTGATAAATTTGACTGTTGGGTTTTACAGTGTGGTATATAGACATTTGCATTGCATGTCAGAATGGACAGGCCCAAGAATAACATGAGGAGTGTAATAAAACCCTAAACACCTGTCATATATGCATGAAACATGTACTGGACCTCTCAGTTAAGGGAAACATCCAGTGCCGGACGAATTTGAATGAGATGTGAAAACAGGAAGATGAGGGGAAAAAGACATCTATAAAGACTGCTAATTGGAAATAGTCAGATAGTTCTGAAGGTCTGCTTGAGAACTTCTTCGCTTAATGATCATTCAACAAAGTATATTCTGGTATTAAAAACCTCCAGACTGAGTGTGGTAATTAATGGAATGGCCGGTAACCACAGCAGAACAGCACAGCAGACTGGTTTGCAAAAAAGAAACAAAGAAAATGGCTGAAGAGGGTTTGATAAAGAAAACTTGAAGTGATGAGGAGAATATTTTGAGGAGAGCTCTAACTTAGAGTATTTACTAACAATGAGTTGCCTTGTATTACATTACAGTTGTATACCTTATAGTTTGTCTGCTTGATTTTATAAGAGAAATATGAAATAGAAGAACAAAAAATGTTGTTATTCTTGAAGACTGGATATCATTATTAGTGAGCTGTATGATGGTGTCGTACACTGTGGCCGCTGTAAGCTGAAATATGTCTAATATGTATGAGGGTCATCAGAGTAAATGATGTTTACTCTACTCTACTCTACTCTACTCTAAATGATGCTACTCAAGGGTGGGAAAATACTAAGCTATTGACTGTATTCTGCAATGCGAAAGTGTGCTCGTTTTTGCAGTTGTTTTAGAACTTCCGATTTAGTTGCCTATGGGAGAAATTATTAGAAATAATAAACGGCAGAAAACGGTCAAACTACTTGCCCTACAAACAAGTGTGTTCATGACTATATAGACAAAGCAGAATTATCTGATAAGAAAATATCAGTTTGCAACATCAAGCAGCATAACGAGCTGTTTTAACGTCTAAAAATGAATGGAAGTGAATAGGACCGGAAGTCTCGAGCCAAAAAGATTCAAATGACTGCAGTTTAGAATCTTGCAAATCTTGCAACAGCCATTTAGCTGAATCTTCTGGTGCGGAGTGAGTTTCAAGCACCAGCCAACAGATTCCAAACGCAGAACCCTTTCTGGCAGTGAGTGGCCTAAAAAAAACAACACTTCTAAGTTGTTTTGGTAGACTCACTAGACCCATTTCACACAATGTGAACATTTCTTGTGCTCAAATAAATCACTGATACTATACTATAAGATTCTGTCTGTTATTTTACAATTCAAAAAAGAAATGGTATGCGAAAGAGCTAAAGTAGTTGCTACAAATCAGTACATGTAATCATCAGACTGTTTTTCAACAAACAAGGAGGAGAAAAGCACAAGACATTGTCTCAGAAAAATTATTACAGAAATGTCATTTTGCGTGATATCGTCATCAAATTCAAAACATATAGATGTGCAGGTTTTGAGCTATTACTTTTCTGGATTGCTCCAGGATTAATTTCATATATTTGTTTAAAAAGCATGCGCGCTCCTGTTTCCTGGGTGAAACAACCATGCCTGGAAATGCAACTCCTGCAATCGGTTCTCTCTGAAATAGAATGGACAAAAAGTGATGCTCGTGCACACACAGCTCCGGATGTTTTTATAATATGTCTTTTCGTAAGCAGCAGCAGTTGCCGGTTTTGTTTAAACTATTCTTTGAACAGAACAGATTATGGGCCTAACGTTGTGTGCCATGATCATCCTTCCATTATCACACACGGTATGTTTTTTCACCTGCTTTCTTTTGCTTAAAGTTATTTTTGTTAATATGGTTTAATTATCATTTTTACAATAACATTGCTTTAATAGGAGATCAACTCCCCATGTATGTGTAGTTAACTGGTGATCTGAGAGACCTTTAGCTTGGACAGACTCTACTGTGCATAGTTTTAGATACATGGCAATATTTATTTTTTAAATATATATATATTTTTTACTTAAGGTTTTGTTGAATAAAAAGAGCATGCATACAGCTATATTTTGCATGTTTTGACATATTATTTAACATTTGTGGCCAAGAAATTATTTATTTATTTTTGGTGTGGTCAGAGATAAATTTGTTAAATCCTTAGTGTTGAGCCCTGAAAAGTCCTGTGAAATAAAAACGAATTGCAATGCAACACTATGAAACCACAACCCATTTGCTCATGCACATTAAGCAGGTTCATAACCAAAAACGTGAAATGACTGAGGAAGCATGTGGAGATAACACAAAGTCTAAATCAAGTAATTTTAGCATGTCAAAGTCAAATTTATGCATATAACATATATTTTCCCAACAACAAAATTGTGGCTAGTGAAAATGGCGAGTGGCTAGTAATGTTGGAAAAAATTGGCTGGTGATCAAAAAAGTTAATGTCAAGCCCTGGTCCTAAGTATTCAGATCCTTTGCATTGACACTCATATATTTAACTTAGGTGCTGTCCATTTCTTCTGATCATCCATGAGATGGTTCTACATCTTCATTTAAGTCCAGCAGTATTTGATTATACTGATTAGACTTGATTAGGAAAGCCACACACCTGTCTATATAAGAACTTACAGATCACAATGCATGTCAGAGCAAATGAGAATCATGAGGTCAAGGGAACTGCTGGAAGAGCTTAGAGACAGAATTGTGGCAATGCACAGATCTGGTCAAGGTTACAAAAAATAAAAAAAATTCTGCTGCACTTAAGGTTATCCTAAGAGCACAGTGGCCTCCATAATCCTTAAACGGACGACCTTTGGGGTGACCAGAACCCTTCCTAGAGCTGGCCGTCCAGCCAAACTGATCTGTTGAGGGAGAAGAACCTTGGTGAGAGGTAAAGAAGAACCCAAAGATCACTGTGGCTGAGCTCCAGAGATGCAGTCAGGAGAAAGTTGTAGAAAGTCAACCATCACTGCAACCCTTCACCAATCTGGCTTTATGGTAGAGTGGCCCGACACATCAAAGCCTGCATGGAGTTTGCTAAAAACACCTGAGGGACTCCAAGATGGTGAGAAATAAGATTCTCTGGTCTGTTGAGACCAAGATAGAATATTTGGACTTGATTCTAAGTGGTATATGTGGAGACAACCAGACACTGCTCATCACCTGTCCAATACAGTTCCAACAGTGAAGCACGGTGATGGCAGCATCATGATGTGGATGTGTTTTTAAGCTGCAGGGACAGGACAACTGGTTGCAATTGAGGCCCGTGAGCCCACAGCTAAAATAATGAACAAGTGGCTTCACAACAACTATGTGACTGTTCTTGAACGGACCACCCATAGCCCTGACTTAAACCCAATCGAGCATTTCTAGAGAGACCTAAAAATGGCTGTCAACCAACATTTACCATCCAAACTGACAGAACTAAACAAATCCGCAAGGAGGAATTGCAGAGGATCCCCAAATCTAGGTGTAAAAATGGTGTTGTATCTTTCCCAATAAGACTCATTGCTGTATTAGATCAAAAGGGTGCTTCTACAAAATACTGAAAGGGTCTGAATACTTAGGACCTCGTGATGTTTCAGTTTTTCTTTTTTGAAAAATATGCAAAAATTTCAAAAATTATGTGTTTTTCTGTCAATATGGGGTGCTGTGTGTACATAAACGAAAAAAAAAAAAAAAAAAAAAAAACCTAAAATGATTTTAGCAAATGGCTGCAATATAACAAAGAGTGAAAAATCTAAGAGGGTCTGAGAAAGTTATTTGTTTTGTAAATAGCAGCGTGGCTTTCGATTCAGTTTGTTACCTCACATTTAGGCTAATTAATCTAAATGTGATTCAAATGGAGTTAGACACAGAACATAGCAACTTTGCCATGCTTGATGCTTGGAAGTACAGTGGTTCATTTAAGATGTTATTTCATTCACATCAAATCAAGGAAATGGCACATGTATGAATTGGTCAAGCAGTGTATTTATGTGTTCAATCACGCGCTTTTCTGACACACATGCTGTAAATAATCCACAGTAAGCATATCCATTTTTTTTATTTAAATATGTAATTACAAAACATATTAAAATACAAGTTAATGTTTAGATTTCAAAGATTTTAAAACTTTTAAAATCACATTTTAATCTAAATAAGTTTATGTATGTTTTACATAATACAGTGTTAATGTTCAAACTATTAATAATGTCTAAAGTGGCTGACAATAATAAATATTTTAATTAGGAATTAATCTGCCTCATTTTTGAACTGCAGAGCTGTGGCTCTGGGCCTACTACGCTACTGTATTTTAATGGTCATTATGGTGGTACTTGGGAGAGACTATTCTTTTCTGAGGTAGTATTAAGTGAAAAAAAAAGTTTGAGAAACACTGCTCTAGATAGTAGATAGTAAAGCCCAAAGTGTTTTCCAAAATTATATTTTTTTTTTTCCTTCACTTCGTCAGTCGGTGAAGTTTGTTCCTTGCCACTGTTGCCACTAGCTTGCTTGGTTGGGACTTGTTAAGCTACGCATTGAAAGATTTGCTGTTCAGTGTTTGTACTTCCAGCAGTGAAATTTAAATTGCACTGAACTGAACTGAACATACTGAACTTTGAAAACTGAACTGACACATTATCAATTTATAGAACTTCTATGTTAAGTTGCTTTGACAAAATCTAAATTGTAAAAGCGCTACATAAATAAACATGAATTGAATTGTTACTGTTTTAGTTTGGGAAGGTCATTTTTGAGAAAGTACCTCTGATGGTGTGGAAGAGAAGGACAGACTGTATATGGTGATTTTCTTTTTGCAGAAATCACATTTTGCATGAAATATAAACTCATGAGACACTTTCAAGACATATTTTTTTTTAGGTTATTACAAGACTGATTTCAAGTGTTTGTATAGTATATGAAAAAAAAAACATATTAAACATTCATTCATTTTCTTTTCGGCTTAGTCCCTTTATTAATCTGGGGACGCCACAGCAGAATGAACCGCCAACTTATCCAGCATATGTTTTACGCAGTGAATGCCCTTCCAGCCGCAACCCATCACTGGGAAACACCCATACACACTCATTCACACACATACACTACGGACAATTGTAGCTCACCCAATTCACCTGTACCACATGTCTTTGGACTTGTGCGGGAAACCGGAGCACCCGGAGGAAACCCACGCAAACATGGGGTGAACATGCAAACTCCACACATAAACGCCAACTGACCCAGCCGAGGCTCGAACCAGCGACCTTCTTGCTGTGAGGCGACAGAGTTACCCACTGTGCCACCGCGTCGCCCATATTGAACAGTCAAATTTTATTTCTCATTACTTTCTCATTATCTTAACTCATGAGACAATTTTTGATGTTGTACAATGAGGACATTCTCATGTCACACACAACGTGTCACAATGTGTGGTGAATCAAGCTCATCACTGTCCTTACCAGTGCCTGAATTCATGCACAAGACATACTACTAAACTACCTTGGGTGCTGATTGACATGCAGCCAAAGTGTGACAGAAGACTGGACCTATAACAAAAACTTTGAAACTAAAACATTAAAACTTTACCCAATTAGTTTTTCTTGTTTTGTTCCAGTGTTTTGTTTATTTTCCTCGTGTATTATAGACCCCAGCACCCACCCTAGGTTCCTTCTCCTGTAGCTTGGGGTTAAGAATCACACTAGACTTCCTGACTGTACAAACAAAAACCATCACTGAGCTACATATTCAAAAAAAGTTCAACTAAAATATGAAACACTTGTTAAAATTGCTCACCAGACTGGCAGTTTGTCAAGTGAACATTTTTTTTTTTAAATATGCGTACAGGATTTAATAAGAGAAATAAAATATATAATTATATAACAATTATTTAAATCTTAATCTAAGTATCCAATTCCACAATTGGACTTGTTTTTGATTCCCAACTCTATTCTAGACTGAGTTAACCCCTCTCTCTTTACCGTCTTCAGAACTGTGTAAAACTGTGTGAACTATGGCCCTGTGAGTAACAAAGTACCACTTTCTCCTGTCTCCTCCTGCACTGTCACCTGGTAGCCCCTCTGCTCACCCTCAGTCATCCATCTGTGTGGTGGGTTCACTGTGGGTCTGCCAGTCTCCATCGGAGATTTCGCCTCAGCTCGTCAACACTATGGTGCCACCAGGGTTCCTAGATCCCTCCTCTCCACTAGGCTTCTGCATCCCTCTGGCTCTGCCTTGGGCTGTCGTTGACCACCCTGTGCCTTGGGACACCACTCCTTTGGCTTCATCCTATCCCTCCAGTTCATTCAAGCTTTTCTATCCTTCCAGCTCCTTCCTCTGTCACTTTGGTTCCACCAAGGCCTTCAAAATCCTGGTCTCTGCATCGGTCGCCAGCTCCAATGGCTCTTTCTTGGTCCTCCAGATCTTCCGTTTAAATCCAAGAAAATTGACTCTTCATCTTGGTCTCCTGAAGAACTGGTTCGATGGGTATGATTTGAAACAAAGTTATACAATCCCAGTAATACCATTTTTTTTTTTTTAATTTTCAAGACTATGTAGTGGTCCGTTTCTCTTTAGGGTCCCATTTCCAAACAAAACGGTATCAAGAGTGAAGGTAGACTCGCAGCTGAGCACTATTGGTTTACAGAAAATTATCATCAGCACATGCAATGAGCCGGGAGAAAGTCAACACAGAAAATGCCATTTTTAAATACACAGCCGAGACTTGACATTGTAATATTACATATAATGAGCCATGGTCGAGCTGAGCTTAAACAAATCTTGTCATCATCTAGTGATGATCCCATCCCAAAAAGCAAGCATAGCATCTAAAAGTGTGTGAAAAGCTTGAGTGCTTCTGCTTTCTCTCTCCATTTGTGTGCACTCGCTGAGTGTCTCTATTTGAATTAATGAACTTGAGCTTATGATGATTACTTGCATGTGATTATTGAAGTGCTTCTCACATCTGTTTAGAAATCCATTTAGAAACGCAAGAGTGAAGCACAGAAAAATCAAAGAGGAAATTAGCCTTTTAAGAAATCTAGCACAAATAAACTGAGATTTTTAAATATTATCATTATTACATTTGGAAAATTATGAACTTGAAATCATGTACAGTAAGTTTTTACCTTTTCAACAAAAGGTTACAGGTGCTAATCAAGAATAAAGATAACGATGAGAAAACACAAATAAAGCCTAGATGTATGTTTTGGGTCATTTTTCTGTAATTGGTAACATTTCTGAGACTATAAGGGTCTGTGTGTGTTCATAATCATTTCATTTATTTAATATGATTATTTATTACTATATATATATATATATATATATATATATATATATATATATATATATAAACACACACATACACAACCCCAAATCAAAAAAAAGTTTGGACAGTGTGGAAAATGCAAATAAAAAAGAAAGAAGTGATTTTGAAATTTACTTTGACTTGAATTTCATTGCAGACAATACAACAAACGTTATTTAATGTGTTCCTCATGATTTAAAAAAAAATATTTCTTTTTTCAAAATGAAGGTGTATTCCAATTTTGGTTCTTGCAACACATTTCCAAAAAAGCTGGAACAGTAAAGCATTTACCACTTTGTAATGCTGCCATTTGTAATGCTGAGCATAAGGGTCTCCATCAGTGCACATAACACCAGGACACCCTAGGTCAGAGTTCATGATGGACTTTTGTAGTTGTATCATCTGATTCCGACTGCATGTCTTGGACACTCTGGTAAAGAGAGAGGCAGAGCAGTCAACTGAAAAACACCTGGTGGTGTTTGATTCGCTGGCAGATGAGGAGGCCAGACAGACCCGGAAAGCCCAAATATACATCACGTCAGAGTGATTTTCAACTCTCAACTCCAGAAGAACTTTCACCAGATCCCAAGGGAGGCTGGAGATACTGAGACTGAGTGGTCCAGGTTCTCCAACTCCATTGTTGAAGCAGCTGTGAGGAGCTGTGGAAGTAAGGCCTGTGGTGCTTGTTGTGGCGGTAATCCATGAACACAGTCGTGGACACTGGAAGTAAGGGATGCTGTCAAGATGAAGAAAAAGTCCTACCAGATTTGGCTGTAGCACTTTGGAGACAGCTGATGGATACTGACAAACCAGGCATGCTGCAGCTTGGGGGATTGTAGAAGCAAAAACTCAGGCCTGGGATGAGTTCGGGAAGACCTTGGAGCAAAACTACTGGTTGGCCTCAAAGAGATTCTGGCAACCTGTCCTGTGCCTCAGGAGGTGAAACCACACAGTTCCACACCAACACTGTTAACAGCAGAAGAGGAGAGCTGTTGACCTCGACTGGGTATGTTGTCAGATAGTTTTGGAACAAATACTTTAAGGATGTCCTCAATTGCACTGCCATGTCTTCTAGAGATGTGACAAGATCTTGCAAGATTAAATGGTTGTGAGATTTCTCGTCAAGGTAAAAAGTTCTCTCATAAGTTATGATGTTAGCATGATGGAACATGGGGGTAAAATTAGCATTGAAGAGTAAAGGCAGGATTGGATTTGAACCACAAATCAAGTGCTTTGCACACACCTGGCAATCTAGGCTGGCCTCGTAGTAACCACTTTTTTTCACCGGAGTTTAACAGCTGTCATGTTATTTCTGAGAACAGAGACGCTAAAACTGCAGCCACACAAATTAACCATTGATGTAAGGACGCAATAGAACATCACTTTAGATATGGTGAATATGACTTTAGATATACATAGGTCGCATTATTGAAATGCAGTACAGACATGTGAACATCAAAACATAATCAAACTATTACCATCATGTAGGACTTTCAGCCACATTTTGTGACAAGACAAGACACACAACACATGGCTGTTTGACACAATGTTCTGCATGAGTCAGTAAAGGACCACAAACACACATCCTTAAGCACACACAGTGAACTCCCGGAAACAAGAGACACATGCCTTCATCACCACTACAGAACACGTTTATGCGGTCCGGAAAAAGCAGAAGTGTTCTTTTCATTTGGCGTGCAGTATCAAACTCCACTAAAACAACTTTCTCCAATTAGTCCTTACTTCATACTTGCATCAAGTAGCTCAGAGTTTGTCATCGGGGGCATTAATGACATGTTGCTGAATGAAAGTGAAACTGCTAAAAAAATCAAACATTGAAATACTAATAGTAAATTCATTTGTGGAAAGGAGTTAATAATTCCTTACATTTATGTAGCGCTTTTCTTGACACTCAAAGCACTTTACACATTGGGCGGAATCTCCTCACCCACCACTATTGTGGAGCATCCACCTGGATGATGCGAGGGCAGCCATATTAAGCCATATTGAGTGATGAAGCTAATTATGATATGGGGATTGTTAGGAGGCTAGTGGGCAAATTTGGCCAGCATGCCGGGGTTAAACCCCTACTCTTTTTTTGAAGGACATCTTGGGATTTTTAACAACACAGAGGACCTCGGTATAATGTCTCATCCGAAAGCTGAGCAGAATAGAGACCCTGTCACTATACTGGGGTATTAGGACTCACACAGACCACAGGTTGGGCACAGCCCTGCTGGTCTCACTAACACCACTTCCAGCAGCAACCTGGCTTTCCCATGTGGTCTCCCATCCAGGTACTGACCAGGTGCAGCCCTGCTTAGCTTCAGTGGGTGACCTTGTAAGAGTGGCAGAGAGTTAGCTGCCGGCTAGATTTTAGTTAGATTTCTCATGTGAAATTGTACAGGGGAAAAACATGCAAGTAAAGTTTATAGCAACATATTTTGCAGTGTGCGGGTGTCCTTTACCACATAGAAATCGTTAAAATTAAATTCATTACAAGTTGAATTTGCACCTAAATTGTTTTGCATTGTAATTTTTTTTCTTTTAGTTGAAAAAAAAATCTATTTTCCATATATATATTAGCAAAACAGTGGCAGTGTTTACATGTCCTTTACTGCATAGAATTTATTAAAATAAAAGTAAAATAACATTCTTTACAAGTTGATTTCAAAAAGCACCTAAATAGTTTTGCAATTTGTGATTTTTTTTTCAGTTTAAATCTATTTTCCATTCATATATTATATTATACATAAAGACTATTTTCTATTCATATATTTCATCATTGAGCAATTCTTTTAAAAAAAGTGTAAAAATCTTGTCTTGTTCTCATGAACCCAATCTTGTGTCTTGTCTCGTCTTGTGGAATATGTGTCTCGTCACACCTCTGTCTTCATTTAAGGAAGCAGAGACTGGGGATGAGATAGATCTTCTGTACATCAAGTCTCCGTATATTGTAGGGCTGTCTTCACTGATACACCTCTACAATATTGCATAGAGGTTGAGGACAGCACCCCAGTTACAGGACTGGGGTGGTGATTCCCATTTTTGAAAAGGGGGACAAGAGGGTGCATTCCAATTATAGGAGGGTCACACTCCTTAGCCTCCTGAGAACTCTTTGCTAGGGTACTGGAAAGGATGATCCGGATGATGGTTGAACCTTGGATCCAAGAGGAACTAAGCATGTTTCGTCCAGGCCTTGGAACACTGGACCAGCTACTCTCACTCTAGTGCTAGAGGGTTCATGTGAGTATGCCCAGTATTTGTGGACTTTGAGAAGTCATTCAACCATGTACCTTGTGGCATTATGTGGGGGGTGCTCTGGGAGTACGAAGAAAGGTTGAAGGAAACCGGTTAAGGGCTGTCCGGTCTTTGAGGACAGAGCAGAAGTTTGGTTTGCATTGCAAGCAATAAGTCAAGCTTGTTTCTGGTGCATGTTGGACTCCAGCAGGGTTGCCTTTTGTCACCAGTTCTGTTGATATTTTTTTGTAATCAGAATTCCTAGGTGAAGCCTAGGGTCAGGAGGTCTGGTTTGGGCACCACATGATTTCACCTCTGCTATTTGCAGATGGTATTTGTTTGCTTCATCAGACAATGATCTGATTTATATACCTCCTGGGTGCCCTGGGGAAGGAGGAGGCCCCGGGGAAGACCAAGGACATGCTGGAAAGACTTCCCCCGGAGGAGCTGGAGTAAGTATCTGGAGAGAGGGAAGTCTGGGGATCTTTCCTAAGGGTGCACTCACACTATGCTATCCGAACTGTGCCCAGGCGCGTTTCCCAGTTCGTTTGAGAAGTGTGAGTTCTTTGAATCGTGCTCAGGCGCGGTTCAGTTGGCTGGCCCTGGCCCGTTGGAAGAGGTGTGCCAGAGTGCGGTTTGTTTGGGCTTTGGCTTGTACACTTTTTTTATGCTTGTAGTGTGAGTGCAATGCATGCGTGAGTCCGAAACTGAAGACAAGATGTGACTTTTAAGGGACTGTTTCATATGTATTTATTAGTCATCCTTACTGTTCAATGAATGCAAACCCCTCGCTGCACAACAGCTGCACATTCAGAAAACCTCCTAATACCTGCAGCACAAAGACTTTTATGATTATTCATGAGCGCCAAAAGTGGTGGATCTGTTCGGTAAAATATTTGACTGCGTGTCACTGCATATTAAACAAGTAAAACAATTTAACTAAAGAAATCTAAACTGTGCTGAGTGGGAGCGTTTGTCTTCCTGTTAAACTAAACAGAGCATCATCGATGACGTAAGCGTGCTTTGGCTCGTATGCAATGTGAGGGCAGGCCTTCGAGGGAGAGGGTAGAGGGGACAAGATCGTGCTTCAGCGCAGTTCAAGGCAACTGTGAGTACACCCTAAGACTGCTGCCCCAGCAACCCACCCCTAGATAAGTGTAAGAAAACAGAATGATGGTTGGATGGATGGATGGATGGATGGATGGACGGATGGAATAAAGAACAAGTATCTGCTCTAAAAAAAAAAAAATGTTTATGTTTTAACATCACTAGAATGCAGATTGGTTTCATGAAAAATGCCCCATTTTTGATAAGAGCACAGTTTTTAATGGTCAAAATAATCACAAAAATACATTTGGATGTGCAAAACGTAGTTATAAATATAGTTGATGCATGCTGTTTTCAGGAGCATTGTCCTGCATAAAAACTGCATAAAAAGGTTATTCTAGCCTTTTAATCTTTCCAACTGATGAGATGTTACGTCACAACAGAATGGGTTTTCGGTCAAAATGCTCAAACATCGAGACTGATGTCTCTATTGGAATTTCAGTGAAAGATAAAGTACTTGGGGATGATTTATGATGCTCATTTTATGTTTGACCCTCATGTTCACTATACTATAAAAATATCTCAAGAACATTGCAATTATTTGCCCCTGACTTCTGTTACTCTGGCTGAAAAATTGGTTAATAGATTACTGCAATGCGCTGCTCACTAGTGTTTCAAAAAAACAAAACCCTACAAAAATTCAGCTGCAAGAATCCTGATTGGGGCCAAAACAAGAGAACACAATACTCTGGTTTTGGAAATTCTATATTGGCTCCTTGTTGTATTCTGCATTGCCTTTAGCATTCTTATGTTTAAGGGCTAACATGGTGTAAGATACACCCAATGACCAACCAAATGACTAGATGAGGTCGTCATGAGCTTAAGTTTAACTTCACACTTTTCTCCAAATGTCAGGATGTAAAATATTGACTCTTTGATAAACTTAAAATGGCCAAATGACGGGAGAGGAGTCCCATGACCTTAAGGTTAATTTCACACCATTGTCCTTCTTGACAGTTACTTTTATCTTCAATTGTTCCAAAACTTAAAAACTCTCTCCGTTATATAAGAAATGCAGAAGTTGTCCTTATCAATGCTGAAAACTTACTTTTCTACACTTGCAGATTTGTGAGGTGTGTGTATGTGTGGAGGGGGGTGGATTTTTCTATCTTCTTCTTATTTATTTTATTTTTAGCCTACTTCTGTTTTGTAAGATCCTTACCCTGTTCACGGCTAAACTGGTATTTCCAGCTGTTGTGTATTATTGCCAATCTATGCATTATTCTCTTCTGAGTTTGTCTTTCTTGGATGACCAGACTTTTTGGGGACTTAAATGAGTTGATGGCATTGTAAAAAAATCACAGATTTGGAATAACTTCTGAGCATACTACACATCTGGACAACCTGCTGTAGGAGAAGTGTAATCACTTTAGAATGGCTCAGCATCTTGCAAAGACTGAGCACTGAAAAGTAAGGCTGACATAATAGGGTTTCTCAGATTGTCAGATGCCATATACTGCATTGGATCAGTAAGTTAAATAGCTCTCTGATAGTAGGTTGCTTAGGTAAGTTAAAAAAATCTCCAGAATTGGTTTTATATGCTCATTTATTACTCCATAAAATACCCCTAGAATCAGAAGCTCCATAATTGACCATATTGGGTTAGTCATGGATATTAATGAGCTTCGCTCTGGCGCTCACACACACACTGCATTGTGTATGCTGACCACGGCAATATAATAATACTTAATTTGTCAAAACAAAGATTTTTAATATAAAATTTAAGGAACAAAGTAAATGCCTAGTTAACTCTTTTTAACTTAATGGGTGGTGGTTTATTTTGCCTACATGGAGAAAGAGAGCTCTCTAAAATAAACACATCAGAGTAATGTTAACCTATTTTGCCCACCAGATTTGTTGTGAATAAAGGCTAAACTATAATTAAAGTCACAAAAGACACTGATAGAGATGTATTGTGTTGCATTTTTATGCTACAATGTCAGAGAATCCACAACCAGGAAATAATATTCTCTGCATAAAAATTAACAGCCTCTGCATGTACAGATGACAGTTGAGAGGAGTGATTTGACACGATTCAGTAGTCTTCATGTGTTTGTTGAAACATATGCATCAAATTTCACAGTAAACATGATAAAATAACAAAAGTTACAATTAATCATACTTTATGCCTCTTCGGAGTGGAGAATGTATAATCTGTAAATCTTGCATTTTGCATCCTGACATGAGTTTGAACATGTTTAGTGCAATTGTTGCTCCGTGACGTAAACATTCTGTGGCTCCTGTTTTCAAAATAACATCCCACATACATAGTAAGTTAAATATAAACTTAACAATAACTAAGGAATGAAAATGATCATTGTCTCACTAGGAAATGTTGTGGTTTATCAAACGTAGTCCGAGGTGTGCATGCATACTAATTATCCCAGAGCTACATGTGTTCTCAAGATGACACAGTTGTTGGTCAGGTCCGGATAAACAACCTAAAGTACATGCAAATGATTAGGGTGTGCCCCGTGAATCTTGTAACAATCTGCCTTGTATTCTGATTGACTTGTTGCCCACTGGGATTTAAAAAAAAATACATGAGAACAAAGAAAAAAACTATGTCTGAGGCTCATAGTATGGTTATTTCCATATACTCTAATTATTCAACTATGCCTAGGTATACTGAGATTTTCTTCATAGGGCACCTTTAAGGAATTTACACCAGATGAAAGAATATCACCAGTTACTAGGAGGTATCTGACTAAATGTGTTAAAAATGTTAATTTTTAAATGTATAATTAACATTTTATACTGTGTATATATTATTCATGAGATATGTTTAAAACTGCTCTTTTACTCCTGTTAAGATAACCTACATTTCTATTAGTGGAAAATACCACTAATAGTGAGACTGAGCACCAAGATGTAGGAGGAAAAATGGGTTGTTTCAAGGACAAGTGAGTCAAGCTCCCTTGTCCCTCTGTTGCAGTTCATCGGTGTGCGTTAAGCACTGTGGGCTAATAAGATTAACTTTCCTTTCTCTCTTTATGCAGAGTGTCATACAACCTTTTCCACTTAAAATGGTTTAGAGGAGCTATAGAGGGACTGGGACAGACTTACCCAACCAATTGAGCCCGCCACGTCTTACATTCTTGGGTAACAATTGTGCAACGATGTAATCTTAATGCTTACACAGTCCCTCTTTGCGCTTGCTGCTCAGCTGATAAGAACAGAAAAAAAAAACAATGCAAAACATACCAAATCTCAAGTGAGCAATGGCTCCTTAGTTTTTTGCTGCTTTGTTTGTTGATGCCTGTTGTTGGTTTGTCAGTAAGAGACCCAAAAGATGCAGCAACTGAGGCAGTATTTTTCCCCAGTGCAGAGTTCAGCTGTACAGTACATAGTCATTTAGTCTTCTATACTTAATGTTTTAACTGTTTTAACTAATATGTAATATATAAGTGTGGACAAAACCATGAGTTGGGTTATTTTTAAAATAATTTTTACATAGGGTTACTATCATACAGAGTGTAGTAACTGTCCCATTATGGAGTGGCTGCACTTTCAAAACCGCATTTCTAAGACCGCATCTTTAGTTTTTTGCTACATCGCCATATGCCGGATTGCATAATAGACGTTCTAATAAGATGAGCAACATTTTTTATGAATACCTACTCGTACAGCAGGAGTAGAGATGAAATGAGCCTTGTCAAATATGATTTTACCTTGGTTTTAGTGGGCTATTGATTTCAGAAACTGGGGGTTCGGTACCTTGCTCAAGGGGCACCTCAGCCGGTCAATAAAGGGCACTATGCTCATATGAAATCTGGCCATAGTATAAATGTGCAGGTAAGAACTTAATTTTCTGTCCTTATTACAGCCATTAAACTCATTACTGCTTCCACTAACTAGCTAATATATGATGTGACCCACCTCTTCACTACTGTTGAGGCTAAATGGCCAGGGTCTGTACATGATGCCAGAGTCTTCAGGGAGTCATCATTATGACACAAATTTCAACAGGACACATTTACACAATTTTTTTTATTCTATTTATTTACACTTCAATTACTACTGGACACTACAAAGAGACAGATGATAGGTAAAGTCTAGATCGGATACACGGCCAGCTGGATATGCACATCAATTAAAGTAGCATTTTTTATGAGACTGTATAACAATAATTCATATTTTTTACAGTACTTTGACGGTTGGGGTTGAGGTGGGGGTACGCGTTAAAAATACAATTTATTGGGTAATTTAATAGATAACATAAATAATACTCGGTACAACTACTGTTTTTACGTTACTGTGACGATTGGGTTTAGGGTTGGGGTGGGGGTAGGCGTTAATAAAATACAATAAATGAGAAATTTAATAAATAATATAATTAATTCTCGTTAACTTCCATCTGCAACTATTTTCAATCTAGCAACAACCCAGATGATACTCTTGTTAGCCCAATATGATGACACCCTACCCTGAACCTGAACCTGGACCATAGACACAATTCAGCCTGTCCCAGAAGAACCATCAATAAACTATGAAGGCCAAAGAAATGAAAGAGTGCTAAAAGACATGATTTGTCAAAAGATGTTTAATTAAATATTTTTTTTTTTTTTACATAGTTTTTTTTTTTTTTTTTTTTACAAACACACAATTAAACCATTTTAATTATTCTCACGGAGGAGCTCTGGGTGATCAAAGAGAGATCACAATGAAAGAGGAGAGAGGACCAAGTCTGGATTAATTAAAAAAGTATCATTTAAAAGTTCATCGGTTCTCCGCCTCCTTCTTTCTGATGACCAGGTGGCCAGCAACTTTGCTACAATGGACAACTGCAGACACATTCTTACACTGCTCATGAGTTGAGGTAGAAGGACCTTCATCTGTATGCAAAACAAAAAAATCTAAAAAGAAACTAAAGGTACCTGACAACAATCCCTTACAACGGTGACAGTCTGTATGGTTTCTGGAAGGTCCAATAATTTTACCACTCGTCATCCTTTATAAAGGGACAGAGCAGCTCCTCAGATGGTGTGAGCAGAGGTATTTGGTGGGCCCACACCAGTTAGAGAGGCCTCGGTCTACATTCTATTAGCTACATGACAAAAAGAATACATGGCTCCAGAAATCAAATATTAAATTTTAGGGGAATGTTTATGTGTTTAATTTTTACTTTGAACAGAGTTCTAGCTCCAAAAGCATTACAATTTATTAAGCCATATATACTAGTCAATATACATTGTAACCAATGTAAAAAAAATGTAAAATCTCCAACTCTGCCTCTGTAAAGTTAATTTCCATGGTGACTTGTGATTTCTGCGATCCATTGAAAATTCCTATAGGTATGCACTGTGTTCGCACATTAACTCTCGGTTACCTTTAGCAGGTTGATTAAATCAACTCTTCTCAGGTGTTTGGAACCGATTTGGTTTTACTCACGGTAAGCAAAATTTGGGATAATCAACCGAGAGTTTAAGGTTTAGCAGATGGTAAATTTACCCAGCTTTCTGGAATACGTCTCAGCTGTGATAAACCAGAGTTTAAGTTATGTTTTAGCAGGGGGGCAAACACTTGGCTATAGCTATATAGTTTGGGATTTATTTCCCCTTAATAATATAAACCTTTCATTCAAAACTGCATGTTATGTTTACTTGTGCCTCACCTGTTTGCAATCAATAAATTGCTTAAACAGGTCCTGCCTGACAAAGTAAAGATCAAAAGATCCTCAAAAGCTAGACATCATACCAAGATGCAAAGAAATTCAAAAATAAATTAGAAACAAAATAATTGAGATCTACCAGTCAGGAAACGGTTACAAAGTCATTTCTAAAGCTTTGGAAATGCAGTGAACCACTGTGAGAGCCATTATCTACAAATGGCAAAAACATGGAACAGTGAAGAAACTTCCCAGAAGTGAGAATTAAGTGCTAAAACAACTTATCCAAGGTCACAAAAGACCCCCCAACAACATCCAAAAAACTGCCAGCCTCGCTTGTCTGAGCAAAAAGAACATAAAGGGTCATCTTAGTTTTGCCAGAACTATCATGAGAAACCCATCCACTTCTAAATGGTTAAAGACAAACAAAATGAAGACTTTGGAGTGGCCCGTTTCTGATCTGCAACTAATTGAAATGTTGTTGCATGACCTTAAAATGGTATAGGTTAATTCAGGGGTGTCCAAACTCGGTCCTGGAGGGCCGGTGTCCTGGAGAGTTTAGCTCCAACCCTAATCAAACAGACCTGAACCAGCTAATCAAGCTCTTACTAGATATACTAGAAACCTCCTGGCAGGTGTGTTGAAGCAAGTTGGAGCTAAACTCAGCAGGACACCGGCCCTCCAGAACAGAGTTTGGACACCCCTGGGTTAATTGGATAAACTAAATTAGCCGTAGTGTGTGAATGAAAGGGGGTTCGCAAGATTGTGTTCTCTCAATGTTGGATTGTGACTGGATGGACATTCGCTGCATAAAAAAAGAGATTTATTCGAAAGAGAGTGAGTGACTTGATTTTAAATCTGGTTCACTGGGTATTGATAGTAAATGTAGAACAAAAATATCATCATTTTGAAACAGAGAGTTGTATTTATTTAACAATATTTGGTTTTGACCTGAAAATGGGTGTTTAAGTATGGTAAATGCTTATAAGCGTTTTAATACATACATTTTGCTAAAAAAGCTAGAATTAATTGACTTAACATACATAATTAACTTAATTTCTTTTAGCAGGATATTTTTATGAGCAATGATAGGGGTACATTTAGTTGTTTTTGCACCAATTATTGTACATGATTCTAAATTGTATTTATTATAGTAAAACAATGAAAACTTGTTTGTTTAAAGAGTGCCATGTGCCACTCTTTCAAATTTCAAATCTGACAGCAGAATGTAGAGAATTTACTGTAGAGGTATGGGGGAGGAGAGACTCCCTATCATTCTCCATTCAGTGTTTGTGTTCACATACTGTTGTATTTGGTTGTATGTGAATGTGAAGTTTGGGAAGCTGAGGAGTTAGAAAGAGGGTTTCTTTTGCTGATGCAAAGAATCAAGTCTGCCCATCTTCCTCTTTTTTTTCTTCATCTCCTGCACACACACAATGAAACCCCCAAGTTCAAACAAGCTGTGGTGATGTTGAAAATGCTTGTGTGAAGCCAGGGGTGGCGGTGGTGGTGTGTGTGTGTGTGTGTGTGTGTGTGTGTGTGTGTGTGTGTGTGTGTGTGTGTGTGTGTGTGTGTGTGTGTGTGTGTGTGTGTGTGTGTGTGTGTGTGTGTGTGTGTGTGTGTGTGTGTGTGTGTGTGTGTGTGTGTGTGTGTATTTCTTGGGGTGGGGGAGTCTCGTGCTCATCTCGCTAGGGACTTGTGAAGCACACCTGAGTATCTGCCACATCTCAGTACCCTACTGTATCTTGCAACAGATATAGTTAAACCCTGAAAACAAATGACTAACAACTACAGACACCAACATATGTCTAATCAATATCTAATTGTTCTGTTTGTCAAACAATCTCACACAATAAAACATTTTATAGATCAGAGGCTGCTCTTTCATGGGGAAACAGGGTTTTCACACTCCTGAAAAAAAAAACTGATTACTTTGTATTTTGTCTCATGTAGATGCCTAATATTATTCAAAATAAAGATCAGATGCATCAGATATCATAAATCTATGTAAAGATATGCTTAATTTATATGTTCTATAAGAACAAATTATTTTAGCATTAATATCAAATGATCTTTCTTTTCTTTTTAAATATATGTTTTCTATAATTTTATGTATTAATATTATTCATTCATTTTCTTTTAAGCTTAGTCCCTTTTATAATCAGGGGTCACCACAGCTGAATGAAACACCAACTTATCAAGCATATGTTTCTATTATTATTGTTATTATTATTATTTATTTAGTTATTTTAGGTGATTAAAATGTAAATTATTATCTTAAAATGTGAACTTTAAAGTGTAATTTTTTTGGTTTATACATGGACACTAATACGCAGATTTTAATATGATTAAGACAATACTCAATTTAAGAGTCTAGCATGTCAGCAGCAATTTTTTTATTACCTTAATCAGATTAAGGTCATAATTGAACTAATTAAAATGTGGAGTATTCCTATTTGCAACATTTTGCGACATGATGCACACATGGCAGTTATCAAGCATTTGATGATAAACAAATGAGAATGGCTTAAATAAGAGAGCACGCTTTTGGTTAGAGTGGCAAAAATGACTGTGCTGAGAATTCTCCCACCAGTGCATACTCTCATCCAGTACCCTCAAAATTTGTTGTGGTGGCATTAACAAAAAGTTTGTGAATCAAATGACAGAGGTGGCCTGTTGCTTGAAAATTTGTATTAGCCATCATCTGTTTGCACGCATAATGTGAAAAAATAACTGCAGTTGAACTTATTGCAAAATTAAAAACAAAACGCCCAAAATCACATATGATGTCATGACGATGAAACAACCTTTGAATGGTAACATAATGATGTTAACTAAACGATGTACTGTAATATGTAAAATGGAAACACGAAACGAACATTCAGAAACTCATGTAAACACCTTAATCGTATTACTGTCATATTCAGATTTAGGCAAAACATTAGATTTACTGATGTCCATGTAGTTAATAAATCTATAACAAATAATATTTTTTTTTTATTCTGTTATTTTTATGAAATATTCAACATTGTATTCATACATTTTGCTATGAATATTTATGATACATATTTGGATTCAGACTCTATCAACTAGAGAAATTTGAAGTCAAATTTCATTAGACAGTGCAAGAGACAAAACAAGTGTCTGGTCCTTAAATATCCACTCCTCCATACTCTACTTGTTACCTCTCAAACTAATTTCTCCAGATACACAATTTGTTCACACACAATCTAATTCTTGCCTATCCAATCAGAGCAGAGGCCTCATTAGGCCCATTGGTGTTGAATCATGGAGCAAATTATCTGTCCCATGACTTCATGATTCGTGATTCATGAAGCCAGAGCCAAGTCCCCAAGCAATCCTCCCATCCCTAACTGCAAACAGCGCCCCTGGAGAAGTCATAATGTTTACTTAAAAACAGGCTGCTGCCCCCAAAGGCATGCTCAATTAGTTCTTATTAATTCCAACACAGACCCTGGCAGCCTTGCCATTTACAGCTTATTACACCCCTAGAAATTAAACTAGATGAAGTCATCTTGCAGTATAGGGTGCAGTTGCTGAAAGAAAAGAAGGGGTGGAGGGCTGAATGCAAAATAAAACAAATTAGATCGAGATGGAGATAAGGGAAGATGGATAGAAGAGAGGAGAGGAAAGAGGGAAAAAAGCCAACAATAAATCTATTAGTTTTAAATTAAACAAAGATAGACAAAATAAAAACAGTAAAGGTAGGATGACAAACCTCAAAAATGTTTTGAGAGAAATTGGGTGAAGAATTAACCATTAGCTGAGCTTTTTGCAAAAGAAAAAAAATAATGATAAATATATATTTTTAAGGTTTACTTTTTTAGATGAGTTCCATTAACATTTGTTTAGGTTATACAAATGATGTCTTTTTAAAGTACGAATGCATAATGAGTGTATAATGTACATAATTAGATATGGAGGATATAGCTAATACTGTAGCTACTAGCTACATATTTAAATTGTGAAGAAAGTTCAAAATTAAGATATATCTTCCATATTTGTTTTAAAACCAAACAAACGCTGTTTCCAAGCATATGTGATTCAAAAAGTTACCTGTAAACAAAATGTAACATTTATTACATTTATTCTATTTGTATTTTTACAAAACAATAATATATGGTTATGTGGTAACACTAATGTATGGTATATATATATATATATATATATATATATATATATATATATATATATATATATGTATATGTATATATATATATATATATATATATATATATATATATATATATATATATATATATATATATATATATTATAGAATGCTCAGCATTTGAGCATTTGAACAAAACTAATTTATTAAAAAGATATATTTAATTAAATAACATTTCAGTCACTTAAAATCTTTTAAAAAGAAAGATAATAAATTTAAATTCATGCAAAATATTGCAAACAAAAATTATAAACTACAAAATTTCAAACTTCAATTTTCTCTCGATTTTTGCTCTTTTTAAAAATTGTATTTAATATTTTTGTATCAATTATTTTGTTAGATTAACTCCAGATCTGGCTTCAGTACTGACTAATGCACATGCACAAATATAATATTTTAAAGCTTACTATAGAAATTTTTTATTTAAATGAGAGAGTTGTGAGGGGTGTACTCATACATGCTGGGCATATGTATAGTTTTCACAGTGTGTCTGATACAATTTTTTCTTCTGCAGAAAATCGTATTTGTTTTATTTTGGCTAGAATAAAAGCAGTTTTTTATTATTTTTTTAAACTATTTTAAGATCAAAATTATTAGCCCCTTTATTTTATTTTTTGATAGTCTACAGAACAAACCACCCTCATACAATAACTTGCCTAATTACCCTAACCTGCCTAGTTAACCTAATTAACCTTAAGCCTTTAAATGTCACTTCAAGCTAAATACTAGTGTCTTGAAAAATATCAAATATCTAGTAAAATGTTATGTACTGTAATCATGGCAAAGATAAAAAAAAAAATTAAATAAGTCAGTTATTAGAAATGAGTTATTAAAACTATTACGTTTAGAAACATGTTGAAAAATACCTCCTTTAAACAGACAATGGGAAAAAAAAATAAATAAACAGGGAGACTAATAATTCTGACCGTATTTCAACTAATATATGTATATAATATATATATATATATTAGTTCTGTGTGTGCACATATTCTTCTGTAAATCATAGGCATAGAAATGTTGTAGAATACATAAGGAGGGAGGCTAACATGCTCAACAAACACAATGGGGAAGGAGGCACAGAGGAAAATCTGGAATCTGGAATCTTCTAATGTCTCTCTGTCTTCTTACATAAACTCAGAAACATCTTCAATGTGCAGATAGACAAAAAAGTGCAGCAGTGAGGCAAGAGCTGCCTCTCCCTTCCTTTTGCCTTCCAGCTGAACCCTTCTCTATTTTAATCATCATTATCATCATCATCATCATCATCATCATCATCCAAACCTACACATTAGTTCACTATACACACCAAAATCAAAAACAATACAATACGTGAAGCTTTTAAAAATGTATCTTAAATTTGTAATATAAATAAATTATGTTCATCATCAATATAGTATTCTCAAATAAAATGAGTAAAATCTGACCCGGAAACTAAACATATATTGTATGTCACATCTTACAGGGTATTAAGTATCTCATGTCTCTGCCATAAAATAATACATATACATATATATATATATGAGCAATATCACACTCATAGCAGTGTGATATGGCTGTATATCGGCACTGGTGAAAATATACAGCCATATCGCACTGCTACGAGTGTGATATTGGATTTATACAACAGTTTGATGGCATAACTGTGTAAATAAACAGAAAAAAAAACATGGGAAAATCCTTTTGTACAAGGAACTACTTTTTTTCGCCATTCACATCTGCAGCTGGTCGTCAGAACAGCAGAAAGTGATTGTTCAGGTTTTTTATTTGTAATAAATTTGCAACAATTGCAAAAAATCTTTTCACATTGTCATTATGGGGTATTGTGTGTAGAACTTTGAGGAAATTAATGAATTTAATACATTTGGAATAAGGCTGTAACAAAAAAAATGCGGAAAAATTTAAGCGCTTAGAATACTTTCTGGATGCACTGTATGTATATACTGTATATGTATATATATTCAGATATTCAGTGTTCAGATGCAAAAACCTCTAAATGCCATCTGGAATCTCCTAAAATGATTTTTCATAGCATCCTATGTTTATGTTCAGTTATTTGACTTTAAAGTCAATGAAAAGAACTTATTCGTCTCTATAAAAGTAAAATTACCAAGCCTACACACAGGAGTCGGAGAAAAATGCAAATTTTAGAAGAAAATATCAAATGGCTTTCAGAGGTTTTAGCATCTAAACTCTTCAAATACATATGCATATACAGTTGAAGTCAGAATTATTAGCCCCCTGAATTATTAGCCCCCCTGTTTATTTTTTCCCCAATTTCTGTTTAACGGAGATAAGAATTTTTCAACACATTTCTAAACATAATAGATTTAATAACTCAATTCTAATCACTGATTTATTTTATCTTTGCCATGATGACATGAGTAAATAATATTTTACTAGATATTTTTCAAGACACTTCTATACAGCTTAAAGTGACATTTAAAGGCTTAACTAGATTAATTAGGTTAACTAGGCAGGTTAGGGTAATTAGGCAATGTATTGTATAACAGTGGTTTGTTCTGTAGACTATCGAAAAATTATATAGCTTAAAGGGGCTAATAATTTTGACCTTAAAATGGTTTTTAAAAAAATTAAAAACTGATTTTATTCTAGCCGAAATAAAACAAATAAGACTTTCTCCAGAAGAAAATAAATTTATCAGACATACTGTGAAAATTTCCTTGCTCTCTTAAACATCATTTGGGAAATATCTAATTATTCTAATAATTCTGAGTTCAACTGTGTGTGTGCGTGTGCGTGTGTGTGTGTGCGTGTATATATCAGGCTGGTGGTGGTGGTGGTGTAATGGTGTACTCAAATCGCTGTCCCCAGTCACCAGATCTCCATCCAATAGAGCACCTTTGGTATGTAGTGGAATGGGAGTTTCGCATCGTGGATGAGCAGCTGACAAATCTGCAGCAAATGCGTGATGCTATCATGTCAATATGGACCAAAGTCTCTAATATTTCCAGTACCTTGTGAAATACATGCCAAAAAAATTATACTTTATAACAAAATAATAATAATAATAATAATTAAAATAAATGTTATGAATATAAAAAAATTAATTATTAATAATAATAATAATAATAATAATAATATATCCAACTATCATTTGAACACACTCTAACGCAAACCAATGCCTACACACACACACAAACAACACCCACCCACACTCATTAACACACAGACCTAATAATACACTTGTAATTTCTCTGAACTGCCTGCCTTTGTGTTGTTGTGTGTATTTTTATTTAAAAACAGATACAGGTCTCAGGGAGTTAATGAGTTTACATGGCTTGCTGAGTTGGCGAGAGGCACTTTACATTGATCTAATTCCTTGTGTGAGTAGACAGATCACTCGAGCTTAACTCTCATCTCAACCTCGCTAATAAAATAAACATACTACCAATAATCACTTTCAGGGAAGCACAGTGTTCATTTTTTTTCAGCATATACAGTGCTCAGCACAAATGATTATAACCCATCTTGAAAATGAATAGTTTTGAATAGTTAATATATTTTGGAGTACATGAATATATATATATATATCTCGTCACCTTAGAATTATAAAGTTCTATCTGACATTTTTGTCAAAATTGAGTTAAGAATATGGCAATATTTGATAAAAATATAAAAAATGGCAACTTATTTATATTATGGGATGTTTTTTTAGAAGTTGTTTACATTTTAAGACGTTTTATTTAAAAAAACAAATGAAGCTCAATATCTCAAAATCATTCAGAACGCAGATAGAACCTTATAATTCCAAGGTGACGATATATATATATTCATTCATTTTCTTTTCGGCTTAGTCCCTTTATTTATCTGGATGAACTGCCAAATTTTTCAGCATATGTTATAACGCAGCAGATGCCGTTCCAGCTGCAAACCAGCACTGGGAAACATCCATACCCTCTTGCATTCACACACATACACTGCGGCCAATTTAGCTTACTCAATTCACCTATAGCGCATGTCTTTGGACTGTGGGGAAAACTAGAGTATCTGGAGGAAACCCACACTAGCATGGGGAGAAACTGCAAACTCCACACAAAAATGGCGACAGTCATCGAGTATATTTTAAATTCAAGCAAAATATTCCAAAATAAAAATAATTTTTTTATACATTTTATATATATATATATATATATATATATATATATATATATATATATATATATATATATATATATATATATATATATATAACTATGTTCTCTTTTTTCATATTTTGTTTAAAATGTATAATATATTTAATCACTCTTTCATGTAGTTTTTTTTTTTTGTTAAAAAAAAATAACATTATGCGAATAAGAAACTTTTGGTTTTAACAGAGAACCAGTAAAACAATGAAGAAACAAAAAAATGGTCTATAGTTATGTACTTTATTAAGTTTTTACAGAAATGTTCTTTTTATTCAACAAGATCCTGATGACATCACACCACACAAATTGTGGCATGCATAAATATTTCTTTAAAGGGCACCTATGGTGAAAAATCTACTTTTCAAGCTGTTTAGACAGACATATGTGAAGGTATAGTGTATACACCGTAATATTGGGTGATATAAACACACTCAGTCCTTTTTTTTCAATTTAACAACATAAAAACGGTAGACCAATTGGAGCGGTTTTGAGATCGACCGCAACTTGACGTAGGAGTGCAGTCCCCCCGCCCACCAATATTGATTGACAGGTGCACATTACCATATCCTCAGTATGTTGTTTCACGTCCGCCATTTTAAGCGTGAAAAGCAAAATTATAAATTTTGAAAAATTTGAAAAGCAAATTATACAACCCAACAGAAAAGTAGACTATGCAATATCAAAATATAGACGATATATATATATATATATATATATATATATATATATATATATATATATATATATATATATATATACATATATATATATATATATATATATATATATATATATATATATATATATATATATATATATATATATGTTTTACTGGCTCACTATTCTGCCGCCTAGGTTGCCTCTGCCGCGCCACAGAGCGTTATCTGAATAGTTTCATTTTAAATAACATGTGAATGTGCGCGTCTGCTGTGCCGTGTCGTGGCTCTGAGCGGCGCATCCGGTGTATGACGCCCTTTAGTTATAGCCTCAATACAGGTCATACAGGTCATACACCAGAAGCGCCGCTCGGCGAGACGCAGCGTCGCGACATGCAGCGGCATGCATTTCTGGATTCTAAACATAAGTTTCTATCAGGGGACACACACCGGTGCCGCAAGTGTGCGATACTTTCAACTGTCATGTGCGCACCGTGTCGCGGTGCATCCGGTGTGTGATGCCCTTCAGTCAAAGTTAATTCAGTGTGCTTGGTTATTAGTCTCGGTGTAGGCTACAAGCTCGTAGCTTTAAACTAGCACACAGCTGGCTGTAAAACTTTACAAAGACACAAATGATTTTGTAGTCTCTGCTTGGTCTGTGTCCGAGTCGTACATGTACGGCTGAATGCTGGTCCTCTTACTCATGTTGCTTCTCTCTGTCTGCCTGTCTGTTGCCATACACAAACAGGGAAGCTCTTGGCTCTGCCCCCTTGTTAAGTTGGGCAGGAAGTCGAAACTAATTTTCATGTGAAGCAACACGCCCCTAAAACAGCGAACGGTGTAAACGCCCCTAAAATGGCACTGTTTAACACATTATAATAAAAAAAATCTGAATTGTGTTTTGAACTGAACCTAAACTGGCACACTCAGAAGAACCATAATATTAATATTACATCTTAAAAAAGGGGTAAAATAGGTGCCCTTTAACACTCTGGTTAAGTGTGAATCACACTTGTGGTCTTTCAAAAAGAGACGAATGCCTGTAAAGTGCCATCAGATTATTTTCAATAAATAGTAGAAATTATTGTTTCTTTAATAATATTGTTTAATTTTTTTTTATTTAATTTTTTAATGAAAGTTTTATTGTAATAATTAACATATATACATATATATATATATATATATATATATATATATATATATATATATATATATATATATATATATATATATATATATATATATATATGTATATATATATATATATATATATATACATATATATATATATACATATATATATAAATATATATATATATATTTTTTTTTTATTATTGCAGTATTTTGCAGTATTGCCATATAAACAGAAACAAAATGCAGATCAACAGCTTCTGATTGTAAAAAAAAAAAGAAAAAGAAAAACATGCAATCACATGCTTGTGAACTTCTTTGTTGTTTAGACATTAGAAGAATTGTGGATTTGAAAATACATTTAGACATATCTAAAAGACTTCTTTTTGTTTTAGATTTTTTAGTTTGATAAGATAATTTGAAGTGTTTCTTTTTGTATTATGGTTACAGTAAAACTGCACACATTGCTATAAACAGACTACACAACAGCTTTAACATTTTGTATGATGCTGTGTGTGTGTGTGTGTGTGTGTGTGTGTGTGTGTGTGTGTGTGTGTGTGTGTGTGTGTGTGTGTGTGTGTGTGTGTGTGTGTTTGTATTTCGCACACAAAGTTTTGCTTATTTCCTATGGCGGTCATTTTTTACTTTTTTTTTTTTTTTTTTTTTACAACCATTTAGCATGCATGAATCATGGCCTCAATTTTTTTGTGTGTGTGTTCACATACCAAATGCCAACAAAATCAAGAAGTTTAAAACATTCTGGGGATTCTGTAATATTAAGGAATTTTAAAAACAAAATATTTCTCTCTACAATGACAGAAGACCAACAAAGGCTTTAAAAAATATGTTCTCTCGGAAGGCTGAGGTGCTCCGAGAAGCTGAGAAAAATTTCACTAGCACAAGATTTCAGCTAGATTCAGTAGTTATTTAGTTTAGGAGGAGACACGCGCTTAGACTGTAACACATAAATACCATAAATAATTCTAAAAGCTAAGAAGACCCTTTGAGTGTGGAAGTACCCCTTTATATAGTGACAACACACACACACACACACACACACACACACAGTAGACCTGCCAGGAATCCCGGTTCACAAATAAAACAAAAATAAATAGCTCACACAGGTGGTCATACATACATACAAAATGGCCTGAAATGCAGTGCTAGAGAACTGCCTTGTAAATCTCTTCGAGAAAGCAGCTTTGGAAGGTAGACACAAGCTTACACACTGAGCTATGAAAGAGAAAAAAAAACCACTCCAGCTCAACTCTCTCACTAACTCTCCTCCTTTTCCTACCCCCTCTTTCTCTTTTTCTGCAACTTTCTCAAACCTTTCTCTTAGCACATTTCTTCCCATATTCTCATGCCATTGCCTATACTATTTTCTTTTTAATTTCCCTTCTTCTTACCACAGCATACACTCCTGCTAAACACACACTCTAATAAATAAATATTTAATTATATAAAACAGGGTGGCACGGTGGCTCAGTGGTTAGCACTGTCGCCTTACTGCAAGAAGGTTGCTGGTTCAAACCCAGCTGGACCAGTTGACATTAGGGCTGGGCGATATGGCAAAAAAAAAATCTAGATTTTTTCATAAAGTTTGACCGATTCACGATTTCGTTTTTTTTTTTTTTTTTTTTACTGCGTAACTATAGTCAACTTAAAACATTACAACAACATGACTGAAGTAACAATCTCTTTATAAGTAACTTGAAAAACCATCTGGTTAAGGAACATGTATTTTTAATGGATATACATACATAAATTGGTCAACAATGTGTAGCCTATTACATTCCTATAGACAAATTCTTGCTTGACGTTTTAGAAAATATTTGTGCGTAGCTACACCACCCAGTATATATTAAAGATCACTGTGAACAACAAAAAAAACCCACAGAAACCTGTTACATATCTATCTATATTTAAATGTCTATCTTACATTTAACTAAATTGTATAACAGCCTATAGCTGAAATGTTGAAAATTGCTCAATTTATTTTTATAAAACATTTGTCAAAACGTATTGATATTTTTTTTGGAGTAAAAACAATACCGACATTTAAAAATTCATATTTATTTTATTTACTCATTAATTTTACTTGTTTATTGGTGCATATATGGGTTATGATTTAATTTTATAGCTACAGTACCTTGGACAGCTACTGTGCCACTCCGTAAAGCTTTCAAGCAAAAGTCCAAATTAAAGAAAGATTTGACTTTCTGCGATGACAGCCGACATTCACAACACGCTGTACCCGTCCTTCAGGTGGTGCGCAGGTATAAAATACAAAACCAGACGTCTGGGCTTTGAATTAGGTGCAATTATTTCCTCGTTGTTCAAAGAGTCTCGTGTTCCATGGATATATGTTGTTGTTGATTTGATGCGCAGCAGGAAAAAAAGGCTTTCAGCAGTGCATGTAGTCGCTGGTAAAGTTCTCACCCAGATCAGGGGTGCGTTTCCCAAAACCATCGTTAGCCAACTAAGGTCGCAAGTTCCGTCGTTACAAACATAGTTCATTAATTTGCTGTTTCCCAAATCCATCGCTCCAACGAATATTTGCAAACTGCGTCGCAAACTTGAGCACTTGAAACGACACCTCTGGAGCTGTAGTTAGAAGCATAGTTCCTGGCTGTATTCTATTCCCACTTATCCTCCCTATGCCCTATTCATTAAGAACATTCTAACATTCAAAGTTGGAATTATTAAAAATAAAAAAGCATTAAGTTAATCTCTCTTAGGTGTAATTTGCTTTCAAAGTATTTTTACTGTTCATTTTTAGCGATCTTCATGTTTACAATTGTGCTCCCTTCGCAGTGCACTTTGAAAACATTGATATCATTTTGAACACAGCCTCATGGGGAAAGCTATAGGTATATTTAAAAACAGAAATTATGTTACATCTCCAAAGCTTGTGAAAATAAAAAACATAGCATACGTTAATTGTTTTATTTTATAGTGGGTTATTTATTAAGTTTCTCTGCTGTATATGACATGGGTCTGTTGGTTAGAACTTTCTGCTGTGGTTTGCATGTGTCAAATTGTATTTTTTTTTTTTAAATAAATAAACAATATCCTAAATAATAATAATAATCATCATCATCATCATCATCATCATCATTAATATTATTATTAAAGTAAATTTATTTATAATAAATCGCCTCATTATTTATTTATTTATTTATATGATTTATAAATGATATTAGAATATGTGTTAGATTTTGTAGGTGATTTTATGTTTTAGAATAGAATATGTAATGTTCAACTTCTCAATAATATTAGTAAAGCAAACATTGGCCCTATATGTGCCATTTACATTTATTTTATTTAATATGGAAAGCGAGTGCATGTTTTTACCAAAACTAATATTGGATTTTATTTTAATTGGGTGTTTATGTAAACAATATAATTTGCACAAAGAAATGATGGGGTTGTTCTCTAAAGAAGTTACTCCACCACGTTTAGAGCATCATTATGCGTGTTTTACGCTATAACTAATGTGGTTCAAGCGATGGATCTGCAACAGAGAAACTATGGGTTTTGGGAAACACTCGTCACTACATCGTTCTTTTGCCAAACGATGCATCGCACTATGATAGTTCAGCTGCGAGTTACGTCGTTGTTTGGGAAAAGCACCCCAAAGCGATCTGTGCTACCGAATACAGCGCAGCATGCAATAACTCACGCTCAGTCAGGCGAAGTAAAGGTCTCATTGCCTATGTCAATCAAATAAATTAAGCTCTAGCCACGAATAAAACTTTTAGCCTATTTTATTATTTTGTGTAATATATAAAGTGTAATCAGGGCCGGAGCAAGCTGAACTGGCGCTTTAGGCGAACGCCCTCAACCCGAAAGTGAAATAGAAACTTACCGGTTTGCGGATGAAAGTGAGCACCGGGAGAGGGTGGGTGTCGCGGATGAAAGTGAGGACCGGGGGGTTCTCGCTCACTATTTTGCTGCCCAAGGCGGCCGCCTAGGTCGCCTCTATGGACGCGCCGGCCCCTGAGTGTAAAGCTGGATTTATACTTTCGCCTGGCGCCGCATCGCGCGCTTCCGCTGACTGCGTGCGCACCTCGCGACAATGGGCTAGCCCGCTTGCGCTGAGCCAGCTGTGGTAGCTCATCAACAGAGTCGCGACGTCAACACACAGAATCTGTCAGCACAATTCAGCATGGTTGTCTAACAGTTTAGAAAGGTTTGGCACAATAGTGGAAAAGCTGCTTTAATATTTTTATTAAAAAAAAAAAAAAAAAAAAAAAAAAAAATCGCGATACCTCGATTTTCTAAAAAATTAAATCGTCTTAAAACGTAATTTCGAATTAATCAAAAAAAAAAAAAAAAAAAAAAAAAAAAAAAAAAAAAAAAAAAAATCGCCCAGCCCTAGTTAACATTTCTGTGTGGAGTTTGCATGTTCTCCCCCATGCTCACATTAGTTTCCTCCGGGTGCTCCAGTTTCTTCCACAGTCCAAAGACATGCGCTATAAGTGAATTGGATAAACTAAATTGTATGTAGCGTATGAGTGCATGTGTAAATGTGAGAGTGTATGGGTGTTTCCCAGTACTGGGTTGTGGCTGGGAGGGCATCCGCTGCATAAAAGATATGCTGGAATAGTTGGTGGTTCATTCCACTGTGGCGAGCCCTCACAAATAAGGGACTAATCCAAAGGAAAATTAATAACTCAGAGGTTACAGTATAGGTAAAATCAGCTCATTATCCGTCAAAACAAAAAAAGAAATCTAATCTAATTAAAAAAAAAAGTTTGATTAACAATGAGATGTAATTGAATAAATATATGAATTTGGTTCACAGAAGCATGCACAGTGGTTGGAGAATGAAACTGAAACACCTGGCTTTAGACCACAATAATTGATTAGTAACATATAGGGCCTCATTTTGTGGCAAACACAGCATCAATTAGTCTTGGGAATGACAGATACAAGTTATGCACAGTGGTCAGGGGGATTTTGAAATTCAAATTCAAAACAATTTTGATAGCAAGTAATATTCAGTTTTAATTGATTACAATTAACAATTGTTTTATTAAATAATATCAACAATATTAACAATAATTAAAATTAACACAATCAAATTCAGATTGTTTTGTCATATTTTAAAAAAGTAAAAAAAAGGTGAAAAGTAAACATTCACATGGATAACCAGGTGACTTGAGTGGACCAGAAGCCAGAACATTTGTAACACATTTATAACTACACAAGTTTTATTCATGATTCGATGGATGATTAAGATCAAGGTAAAAGCGATACATGAATACATTAGAGAGGAGAGAGGAGGGTAGAAGGGTTTGAGTAGTGAAACATGGAATGTGGGGGGTATCCTGGGGGGAGTTCTGAGGAAGTTGCAGACGATAAGTGACTGTATTGATCCTTTCGGTGACAGGGAAGTGACCAACGAATCTGGGACTCAGCTTCTTACAGGGCTGATGTAGACACATATCCCAAGTGGATAGCAATACTCTCTGACTGACTTCATAACTGAGAACGACAATCAGCATAATTCTTTTGTTTCCGTACAGCCCTCTGGAGATGATGGTAGGATGAGTCCCATACCTCCTCGCTCTCCCAGAACCAGTGGTCAACAGCGGGGATATCCGATGGTTTACCTGACCAGGGAAACAGAGGGATCTGGAAGCCAAGCATGCACTGGAAGGGTGTGAGACCAGTGGCATGTTGACGCAGGGAATTTTGCACATACTCAGCCCAGCACAAAAACTGATTCCAGGAGTTTTGGTGACTGTGGCAGAAGGTTCACAGGAATCGCCCCACTTCCTGAATCTTTCTTTCAGTCTGTAAGTTAGTTTTGCGTGTGGTATCCTGAGGAAAGACTGATGGTCACACCTAGGAGTGGGAAAAAGGCTCTTTAGACTCTACTGGTAAACCATAGTTATGAAATACATGGTTAAACAACAGTTCGGCAGTTACCATGGCTGATTGTAACCTGGGTAAAGGATTCAGTTTACAAAACTTTGAGAATATATCTACGATGACAAGGATACAGGGATTATCTCCTGACACTGGCAGATCTGTCATGAAATTCACTTCTAGATGTGACCAGGGGCGATTCGGATCTGGCAGGGGTACAAGTTTTCATGAAGGGAGATAGCAATACCTTCAATAGTGAGAAGGTTTTGTTGGCCTCAGGGTGGCCAGTGCCAAGTGAGGCGTGTGAGGACTCAAAGAGTGGCGTACAATGAGGAAGGGAACTGAATTGAAGATCTGGAGGACAGCCCAGCGGGACGGCTTGAGGCTCATCTACTGTGGCTGAAGGGGTCTCCCACTTGAAGGGACTTACAATTAAGCTGGAAGGAATAATCGGCTTAAGATCACTTGAGGTTTCTTCTGGGCTATGAAGTCTGGAGAGGGCATCAGCTTTTGTATTCTTCTAACCTGAAAGATATGAGATGGAGGAATTGAATCTAGTAAAGAACAGTGCCCACCTCGCTTGTCAGGAATTCAGACGTAGAGACTCTTGCAGATATTGGAGATTTTTATGATCCGTGAGTGGATGTTTTGTCCCCTCTAACCAATGCCTCCAATCCAGGAGGGCAAGCTTGATGACTAGGAGCTCACAATTTCCCAGACCATAATTTGTCTCCACTGGGCTGAACTTCCTGGAGAGGAAGGCACATGGATGGAGTTGTGGTGGTACCCCCTGCCACTGAGAAAGGATGGCTTCCACTCTGGTGGTAGATGTGTCCACTTCCACTATGAGAGGGAGCTCTGGATCAGGGTGAACTAGGAAGGGGGCCGAAGTAAAAACCTTTTTGAGGGTGTTGAATGCCTCCACAGCTTTTTCAGTCCAGACCAGACACTTGGGCTTTCCTCTGAGGAGCCTAGCGAGATGACAAGGTTTATTACTATAGTTACATATGAACTTTCGATAGAACTGGGAAAACCCAAGAAATTGCTGGAGTTCTGGGTTGTGGCCAAGATAAGATGGCTTCCACCTTCTTCTTGTTCATCTTAATACCAGAAGCAGATATGACAAATCCCAAGAGGTGGATGGTCATTTGATGAAATGAGCACTTCTCAGCTTTGAGGAATAGGTTGTGATAGCGGAGCTGGGATAGGACCTCTGCTACATGTTTTTGATGTTCTCTCATGTTTTTGAATGTCTCATCAATATACAGTAGACTAAGACAGTCATGAACAGAAACTTATGAAGTACTTAGTTCATGAAATCTTGGAACACGGAGGGTGTGAAGGCAAATCCATAAGGCATCATCTGATACTTATAGTGGCCGCTAGGCATGATGAGTCTTCCACTCATCACCTTCTCTTATTATATATATCTTATGATATATACTGGCTCTGCGAGTTTGTTCAAGGGCTGTTGGGACGAGAGGAAGTGGGTACCGGTTCTTAATGGTGATCTTGTTGAGATCTCGATGCAGTGACAAAGCCCCTCATACTTCTTGGCAACAAAGAAAAAGCTGGAAGCGGCAGAGGACATAAAAGGGTGTAACCTTGGAATAGGGCCTTTTCTATGTACTCCTTCATGGCTTTATGTTCAGAAAGGCACTGGCTCATGTCCATGTCCATGGGGAACTGACTCACCTTTGATCAGGTCAATTGCACAGTCCCATGGCCTGTGAGGGGGAAGCTGGGTGGCTCTCTTGGGGCAAAAGATGTCCTGGAACATCGGGTAACACTGGGGAATCCTTTCTGAACACAGATCTGCATGATCTTCTATAGTAGTACACAAAGACATGGAGTTACTTTACAAGGAACTCGGAAAAACAATTTTTGTCCACTTTAGAAGTTCCCCTGTGCCCCAAGAGAGCACAGGATTGTGTTTTACCAGACATTGGCACCTTAAGATGATGTCCACGGTGGACCTTTCCAGAACCAATAATTCAATCACCTCCTCATGAAGCAACCCAATCCGCATATGAATGGAATCAACCACTCGATTGATGTGATGGCATTTTAGGGGCTTTCCGATAATGGACTGGACATTATTGCTTAGGTTCTGGACTAGATTCTTGAAGGGTCAATGAAACAGGCTGATGAAGGAGTTGGTAACTGGCAAAACCTGGATACTCTCTACTACAGGTTTCCATATGTGAGGAGCATCTGTTTGATAAATGGATGAAGTTTTCCAGGCCATAAGTGTCATCATAAGCGGCTAATTGCATTCTCAGGCAAGGCTTGAGATCCTGACAGTACATTGTCACCAGGGCATGCTCATCCCAGAGGCTGGCAGCTGTATTTAATGAATACTCTTGAACTGACATTGTACCTTGCTTCAAATGATTTTACTGTCTCCCAGGAGAAGCTTCTTCAGTGGAGGATTTAAAAACAGCATTGAAATGCTTGGTGAACAATGTTATTGGCTGTGTTAACGCACCCTTTTGGTTTCATAAGATTTCAGCCCAGCACAGCATCTTTCCTGTAAGCAGAGATATTGTGAAAGCAATTTTTGAAGTGTCAGTAGGATATTGTAATGGTTGCATCTCAAACACTAGTGAGCATTGAAGCAAAACCCATTGCACTCCTACACCAGGCCCGAGTAGGGCACCGGCTGGGCCTGGAACTGGCATTAACCTGCTGAGAAGAAGTCATCTGAAAGGTGGAAGTGATTGGTGTTGGTGATGGTGGGGATGGGATGGGGGTGCTTTCAGAACCTGCTTGAGCGAGCACACAAGTGCTTGAAATTGGTCTGTTGTGTTCATCCTGTCAGTTACTGTCTGGCCTTCTGTCACAGAAGGAGACCAGAACTGTGAGTATAGAGACAGTTTATTTCAATGTATGGCAGATGAAATGGTATGACCAACAAGAATCTATTTCCGTGCAGATTTGGATGTGGACCAAATGATGTGGAGTGACCGGAGGATGAGATGATGCCAAGAATATGGAGGGATCGGGAAACAGGCAACCAGACAAGGCCAGGAGGAAATCACACTAGGAAAGAGAGACGAGGAATACTGGGGATAACAGGGAAACAAGGCAGGTAAGTATACTTTAGAAATAGCTAGATAACACTGACCATAGGAGTTAATCCCACTGTCTATCAACAAGGCCGGACACAGAATGGAGTGAGGTGCAGTTATTTATGGGGCTGGAGTGATGGCTGGGGATGACATGCAGGCGTGGGGCTAATTAGAACTCAAGTGATGGTGATTAGGGTGACTGTGAGTGGAAAGAACCTGGCCTGGCTGTTACATTAAGCAGTCTTGATTCATCTGTTTTTTTTTTTGTTTGCTTGTTTTTAACTTTAGCACAATGGTAATATATTAATAGGCACCTTTTTTGCCCCTTTTTAAGATTTAAAATAAGACTTTTGTGTCACCAGAATGGGTCTGTAAAGTTTCAGCTCAAAATACTCATCATATTATTTATTATACCTTTTTGAATATGGGAATTTTCAGCTCTAAACAGACTGTAGCACACACACACATAAATGCTTGCATTCACACACACACACACACACACACACACACACACACACACACACACACACACACACACACATATTATTTGTAAGGTAACAATTTGAGCAGCTGTGCTGCATTAAAGGGCAATGAAACCCCCCTGTCTCAGCAGGGTGTTTTCACACCTCTAGTTTGGAAAAAGTCAGGAAAGTGGGCGTGTGTAGCTCTGTTTAGGTGGGAGTGTCGGGGGAGGGAAAGAAGGAAGGATTTGCAAATATGGGAGTTTCCGTTTGGGCACGCAGACGCAGGGGAGAAAGACAGTGACAGTGTTTACATGGACATCAGTAATCGAATTACTTGCCAAATTAGTAATTTGTCGACTTTAACTGCAGTTTGGCACTTTCACTTTTTATTCAGGAACATTTCCTGCATGTCGCCCGTGACAAACGAGATATTGAAAGCGAGGAACTGCTGGAAGAGTGGAGTTTTAATGGTATGTTTGATACCGCACGGCGAATGAGAGAAAAAAATACTCCGCACTTCTCGGTAAGATGCACTCGGTAGGTAACGTCAGAAAGCCGTGTGTGTATAGACTATCCTGTCACAAAATGCGGCAAAAATTCTATACAACAGTCAATATTTGATTGCTGTGTTTACATGTTTACATTCAGAGAGCAGCATTTACAGCGGATCTTTCAGTCTATAATATTGTACTATAATATTGCAGTGATATTAACATACTGTAAACTTAATAACTAAATCATTTTGACTATGGTATGACTTTAAAAACTGAAAAAGCACTGCTGATGATATGAAGTAACTTTGCCATCTGAATGAACAAACAAGGGGCACTGATCGCACACTTACTAAATCTATAGCGACAGGACAATCAAACTGGAACTGTGTCTTTTTTTAAAAGGAGACGAGCGGCAAATCTGGATTTCATCATTTCCAGATGCAAAAAGCTCTCGGGTAAAAAATGTTCCTTACAAACGCATTCTGTCGCATGTCGCGTGCACTGTAATCCACATGTGAGTCCAGCTGCGCTCTCATAGCGGGAACATGCAAACTCTGTAACAGGTAAAACAGTCTCCGAAGCTATCATGCATATTAATGAAGTTGCGCCACATACACAATAGAGTGCGCTGATTGGTTTGAACAAAGTCTTTCTCATGAATTAATGCAGCACCCTCAGAGACGTCACGATGTACTCACAGGTACAGACAGCCACTCTCCACGCTGGTGCAGCATCTAAGAGTCTTTGTATTATATGTATTCATCACAAATTGTCACGGTATAGGGGTCCAGGTTTGGTTCATGCACTCTTACGAATGCAGTCAGTCCAGATGTGCAGTCACTGGAGTTAGGCAGAAAAGACCACAGCAGTGCAACAACTGCAGCCTTTCAAAAAGAAAGCATCTTTGTGTTTGAAAATGCGAGAAGCAGCATTCCGAAGTGGTTCTGCCATGTTGCAGTTGTCATGGCATCTTACTACCATAAATAGAAGCTTACAACACTAGTCCTGCCTCGAAGTTCTTCTGAGTGGTTCACTGCTCTGGAACTGACAGTATGACAAATGAGCACTGCTGTGTGTAAAAGTTTAAGTCATATTTTCTTCAAATTCATACAACATCTAAAAAAGTGGTGCAGCAAAAGACACAAGTGTATAATGGTCACACATGTGCGTCAAACAATAGAAATAAAAGATCCTCTCTCATCTTGTGTGCATGTAAGGCAGTCTGTGAGTCCCGTCCATATGCACAAATAATAGCTCGTTGTTGCTATACTTGCTGTTATGGATGGACACAATGCTGCATTTTCATTAAGAGATGTCATTTTTGAGGCTTGCTGAATTTTAAATTTAATACACAATTATTATTATTTTTTTTTTTTTTTAGGACAGGGCTGATCTTAGTCTTTGAAAGTTTCCCAATTATAAAGTTGAATTTTTCATTAGTGTGTATATTTTGTACATTCGCATAACAAAAAGCTGTTCAGTTCTGTAGCTGACTGTGACAAAACACTTCTGCCTGTTCAAAATAAACAAAGATCTGTAGCTTATTCCTGTTGTACCGTACCTGTATCGAACCATGACCCTAAAACTGAGGTATGTACCGAACCGTGACTTCAGTGTACAACTCCCTCACCTCAATCAGCATGCCGATTGAGATCAGCTGATCAGCTTAACAGGAGAGGTCAATATAAGGCACAATGCTGGAGGAAGCGAGATGAGCATGCTAAGGACTGAAGGCTCATAGTGTCCCCCTCTTCAGCTACCCCCTATCGGTCTTTGTCAGTCACGTGCTTTTGTTGTGTGTGACGTCACACCAGCGCCATTTTTGTTGTATCGCTTCCCGAGAGAGACACATAACGCAAGAGAGATACATGCCATAAACAGGTCATGCTGGAGAAGTACAAGAGAATCGAGAGTACGCGGTATCGCAATAAACTAAACAAAGATGCCAGGGATCATAATTTTGATAAACGGTCTTACATTCAGGATATAGATCCATTTGAATTAACCGGAAAAAAAGGAGTGCGCTGCCGCCGAGCCCTCATTGCTCATAATAATAATGACATGTCATACTGTAGATCATCAATGTCTTAATATACAGTGTTTTAGTTTGAACACCATTAAACTACTGTAAGTATTTGAAATTATGTATTGCAGATGTTTGTATCCAAAGCATTTTACAAATATGAACAATAAATGTAATGAAAGCAATATAACAAAAAACAGTAAGTCACTTTAAACTATCTATTCAGTTCAAACTACTGATTGACCTAATGTTTAACTTTGAGCAAAAGCACTTGTCTCAGTTCTTTAAAGGATTATTTAGTTCAGTAATAACTGCTTACCTTGTGTTTGGTTCTGATGTACCAGTTTTGTTATTGTTAAGTACAAACAATAAATGAGTAAACAACAAATTTTATGTCATCCTCCATTTATTTACATTTATACATATGATATTTTATTCAGGCACTGAGGGAAAAGTCAAGGAATGCATCATGTTGTTTACATAAGACAGGATGAAACATCAGCAAAACACTCATACACACAGTGGAAGAAATAAAGATACAAAAATGTAAAGGAATTTGCAAAGAACGTCTCAATTAGGCAAAGAATGCATTTATACACCTGGGCTTTTTACCCTTATTGACAACTCCAGCTCTTCTACACTACAGTTGGACATTGGTTTGTTTGTGCACAACAGACAGTTACAATCCTATGCTGTAATGTGACATCTTCACCTTCACAGGGGAGAATCATGTTGATGGGTCAGTGCTTATTAAGATTGTGTTTTTTACTGATTAGTACTTTTAGCATCATTCTTGTTGCAAAATCCATCGGCCATCCTGTATTCTTCAAGTTCACACAGCAGCTGTCAGTTCTCCTCCAACAGGTGGTTTACTTCTACACATGTCCATACACAATTTACAATCAGTTTGTCTCGGCAATCTCCTTAGTGTTGTGTCTCTCACCATCTTCAACCCTACGTGTCTCTTTCTCTGCATGTTGATATATTTTGCGTCTCAGTGCAGCAGGCAAGGACACGCGATGCATCTGTTTTTACCGCTAGTCTGTCGATAACCTTTCTTCCGAGTGGGGAATTTAAAATATCTGTCGTCGTGATTTTTTTTTTACCTTTTCGATCGTGTGATTTACTATTACAGCCCTTAACACAACAAGATCGTAACACTGTATTTACTCTGCGAAAGACGCTAAAACCATGTTACAGCCACGTTACGCTAACAGCTCACGTTAACTCGGATACAACACAAATGGCGGCTATGTCCCATAATGCAACTCGGTGTTTACGAGCGTGACGTCACCTGACAAAGACCGATCGGCACTTTACTCCACACATCAGACCTGCACAAACTGGAACTTTGGTCTCATGACAGAGACTTCGTCCTTCACACCCTGCTCTTCCTTCACCCCCTTGTAAATCAACAGCCTGGGGATTTCACTGTGTCTCTGTCTGTGTGATCTCTCACCCTCGACATCTGGTGGAGAATGCGGGCATTGTGAGAGATCATACATGATACAAGTTTCCATCAGACCTGTGTTTCCCCATAGGACACCACTCACTCTCACTCCAGACTGCAAGGAGTGAAGATGAAGGAGTTATTGCAGCTTCTCAAGGAGGTTGAGTCAAGGCAACAGCATCTCCTGGGCCAGCTCGCAGAGCATGAGAGGGCAGCACAGGCAGTTGATCCACAAGGTGCTGGCAGCCAAAGAGGCATGGAATAGGAAGCACTGGGTCCAGCTCCTCGCCCTGTTCCTAACGAGGGAGGCCCAGTGGGCCTATTACTTCCTCCAGCTCCAACTTGATCAGAATTGCACTGTGTTCAAGAGGGAGTTTGTCTCATCTGAGGTAAACACCGGCGCACGCAGCGTGCGAGTTCCAGCAGTGGACATTTGATGAGTGCCACCCAACATGGACGCAAGTGGCAGACCTGCTGCATCATGCCTACGAGAGCAGGGTATGTGTTGTCAAGACAACTATGGGGACTTTTGAAAATTATTAGCAAAATTTACCCTGTGAAGCTAGAGATGAACAGTTTTGGTGGAAACAGGTGAGTTGAGGAGCACACTTAATTCTAAATTGAGTTAGGCAACTGTAGTTTTAAGTTTTTTGGGTACAATCTGGGTTAGCACCTGGACATCCCTTTCAGACAGCTTATTTTTGTGTCCACAGTTACTCCTGTTGGATGTGGTTTGTCTATATCTTGGTGGTATATTGACATCACTTTGGATACTGTGGCTCTTGATACATCACAAAGACAGGTCACAGATTTTACACAGGACAACAGTTTTACACCTTACAACCCAGACTGTTGCATGCCCAGAGTGAAGCATGGATTCAGTGATTGCAATATCAAGTGCATCTTGTGCTAGATGGTGCATCAGTGCCAAGGACTATACCGAAGCATTCTAGAGGGCCATGTGCACCCAAAGGTTCAAACATTGTATCAGGATGATAATGCACCAATACACAGCAAGACTGGTGACAAGAAGCGGTTTGATGAACATGAAAGTAAAGTTTCATCTCCCATGGCCAGCACAGTTACCAGATCTAAATATTATTGAGCCTTTGGATGTTTTGGAGGAGCAAGTCAGTAAAAATTTTCCTCCACCAGCATCACTGGTCTCTATTCTGCAAGAATAATGGCTCTAAATCCCTTAAGCCACTGTACAGGAGTTTTATCGGTCACCCCCAAGATGAACTGATGCTGTATTGGCTGCAAAAGGAGGCCCTACATAAGTGTTTCTCAATCACGATTCTGGAAGACCACCAGCTCTGCATATTTTCCATGTCTCCTTAACCAAACACAGCTGATTCAGATCTTTAGCTCATTAGCAGAAACTGAAATACCTGTAATGGGTGTGACAGACAAAAGAGACATCCTAATCATGCAGTGCTGGTGGTCCTATAACAATATTACATATAAAATATTACATAATATAACAATATAATACAATTTAATAAAATCATTTTAAAAAAGTGTCAAATTTAAGAGAAACAAAATTCAAAAAGTCATCTTTGCTTTTAATCGCGGGATTAAGATGGTACAGGATAAAATAGTTCACGGGAGCAGACAGGAGCGGGAATTAACCAATAGGAAGATGACAAAAAAAAATAAAAAAATACACTGCCATTTTGTGGTTTCCTTTTAATACAATTACAATGTAATGCAATTAAAAAAGAACTACATGACCCAAAAGCCATCAGTGCTGTAGGGAGCTAATGCCCGCAGAGAAATTGATGTGGTGAAAAAATGTTTTGAAGCGCAAAGTCAGAGGTAATGACATGTCCATTAAATTTACAGAACTAGTCGGGAAGTCAGAAATATTAATTAAGTTCATGAGAGTAAACTGAAACGGTGATAGCACATTGTATGCTGCTTGTAAAACATGCTTAAACTTAATAAAGTACACCAGTGATTCAGGGACGAGCGGTCTGAAAAGTCACACTTGCAGGGCAAATTCAGGAAAGAATCAGCCAAGCATCTTTTCCCCTAAACTCTGGAATAGCCTTCCTGATAATGTCTGAGGCTCAGACACACTCTCGCGCTTCAAAACTAGATTAAAGACCTATCTTTTTAGCAAAGCATACACTCAGTGCAGTACATAGCGCTATGACGCATGATGTGCCCCACACTTGATTTTGCTTCCTGTTTATATACACTATGAACAGCAGCTACGCTAATTATTCTCCTTATTCTGTATTTCCACCAGGGGGTACTCATCTCGAGGCCCTCAGACTATGCAGTGCCACTGATGCGATCCAAGACCAGCGACGAGATGATCCCAAGGTTTTCTTCGCTTTCGCCAATTGGTGAAGTTTTTTTCTCGCCGCTGTCACCACTGGCTTGCATGGTTCGGGATCTGTAGAGCTGCGCATCGATGGATTTGCTCTTCAGTGTTTGGACTCTCAGTAGTGATTATTAACCCACACTGAACTGAACTGAACTCTGAAAACTGAACTGACACTGTTTCAATTCACTATAATCTTCCATGTGAAGCTGCTTTGACACAATCTACATTGTATAAGCGCTATACAAATAAAGATGAATTGAATTGAATCTTTTCGTTCTCAAGCAAAAATTGCCATCGGGTGTCAAGTCGGTTTTTTTTTTTTTTGTGTTTTTTTTTTTTGCGTCATAGGTTCAGTGTTTTTATATACAAGTAAATTAAATTGAATTAATTGAACTGAAACTAGTAAAATTATTGCATGCATGTATGGTAGTGAGTGACGAGGACTGCAATATCTGGTGTTAACTTTTCCATGTGCCTAACTTCCTCTATAAAACCATGTTTCATATATTTAGGATGCATATGATGCATACATCCACATGTTTTAATATGAATCAAATAAGCAGATAAAAAAGTTGTGTGTGTGTATATATATATATATAGTATATATATATATATATATATATATATATATATATATATATATATATATATATATATATATATATATATATATATATATATATATATATATATATATATATATATATATATATATATATATATATATATGGGCAACCCAGTGGCGCAGTGGGTAGTGCTGTTGCCTCACAGCAAGAACGTCGCTGGGTCGCAGGTTCGAACCTCGGCTGGGCTGGGTCAGTTGGCGTTTCTGTGTGGAGTTTGCATGTTCTCCCTGGGTTCGCGTGGGTTTCCTCCGGGTGCTCCGGTTTCCCCCACAGTCCAAAGACATGCAGTACAGGTGAATTGGGTAAGCTAAATTGTCCATAGTGTATGAGTGTGAATGTGTGTGTGGAAGTTCCCAGAGATGGGTTGCGGCTGGAAGGGCATCCGCTGCGTAAAATCGTGCTGGATAAGTTGGCGGTTCATTCCGCTGTGGCGACCCCGCAAGGGACAAAGCCGACAAGAAAATGAATGAATGAATATATATATATAGTGAGATATCTTGCAGAGGGATGCAGCACTCTTAAAACTTCCAAGCTTCTGAAGCGTGATCATCGAACAATCAAGCGTTTCATTCAAAATAGTCAACAGGGTCGCAAGAAGCATGTGGAAAAACCAAGGCACAAAATTAACTGAACCATGAACTGAGAAAAGTCAAGCGTGCAGCTGCCAAGATGCCACTTGCCACCAGTTTTGCCATATTTCAGAGCTGCAACATCACTGGAGTGCCCAAAAGCACAAGGTGTGCAATACTCAGAGACATGGCCAAGGTAAGAAAGGCTGAAAAACGACCACCACTGAACAAGACACACAAGCTGAAACGTCAAGACTGGGCCAAGAAATATCTCAAGACTGATTTTTCTAAGGTTTTATAGACTGATGAAATGAGAGCGAGTTTTGATGGGCCCGTGGCTGGATCGGTAAAGGGCAGAGAGCTCCAGTCCGACTCAGACGCCAGCAAGGTGGAGGTGGAGTACTGGTTTGGGCTGATATCATCAAAGATGATAAAAAAAAGGCACACTAAATTACAAAGCTGGCACTGCTTATCAGAGCAATTTAACTTTCTGGGCTTTTTTAAAGAAAAGCTGCAAAGTCTCTGAATATGGGAAAGTCGCTGGTACTGAAGGGAAGGGAATTTTAATGGTTAAAGTAATAACATTCATTCTTTTCAAGTTTGGCCCTCAGCAAAAGAACAATAACAGACAAATAAAAAAAAATGTTTAGCATTTATACCTTTTACATGATACTGTTTCTTTTTGATGGGTAAAGTAAAATAAAAAAAACAGTTACAATACATAAAAAAGAAGAAGATATCATCCATTTCATTTTTACTTTTATGCTATTCAAGAGCCATGTGCAGCCAGACAGGTAAAAGCTGTTGGTGCTGAGAAATTGGCCAAAGTTTGCATACATGCATGACTGACCAATTGTGGTGCGCAACAAAGCGTGCAAACATTTTCATGAGTGTCCTCCAAATTAATCCACAAACTATTCATTTAATATATAATTAAATTACTTCAATTAGCAACTGCATGCAATGGCCTCTACTTAATCACTGATTCGTCATAATATTCATGACGGTTACTCTGAGTCACCTCCTGATGTTATAATTAATAGTACACCGGTGAGCACATAAAGTATGAAAGCCTTTACGGTTTTGTGCGCACAGTGAACTGTGACGTCAAGTGAAAGTATAGTAAATCAGGCTTAAAGTAATTGGTATATAGTAATGCAAAAAACACATACAATTAATGACAGCTAAAGAGAGTGAAAGTGAAAGCTTAATAATGGAAATTTTAGGAGATTTAGAAACCAGGGTGGGTTGTATCTTTTTAAGCCCTAAAAAGAGGACATGTCTAGGAAAAAAAATGTATGGATGGGTCACCCATGGATGTATGGTAAGAATGTATAGTCACCCTTAGGGCTGGACAATAATTCGATATCAATATGTATCGCGATAGAATTTTTTTCAATAACGATGATATGATTTTTGAACCCATTTCCGATATTTCGATATAAATTTGCATATATATAAATATATATATTATTATTTATATAAGATCTTGTACATGTATCACTTGTCACTGAATGACGTTCAGTGCTCAGCCGTCAGAAAGAGCGTGATCTGATCTCACTTACGTGATGACGAACAACACAGACACGCTGCCAGCGCTCAGCACAGCAGGTGGTAAAGCTGCGCCGCAGAAAGTTTTAGCTACAAAATGAGTGCTCTGAATACAGATGCGAATGAACACGCTTCCACAAGTAAGAATGCAGACGAAATAGTTGATAAGAAAGGAAAGACTAATGCAGTGGTGTAGAACTGGTTCAGTTCAGTAAAGTTAGCAACAGATTCGCGGATTCGTCTTTTCCGGATCAATAACTCATGACCGAAACATTGTTCCTACACAAATAGCACATTTTTTCAACTGTCGCAATGTATACAACCACCTACAACCTTATTTTCCTAAAAATGAGCTTTCCTACGCGCTGGACGCATTATATTGGTCTCTGCGCAGGCGGCAAAGAGGCCGATCCTTAGGGACCGTCTACAAAGAGCAAAACGCAAAAACCAATACTACAAAAGCTGTCAATAACTTCCCTCTAACTCATTATACTGCCATCAAACTCAGATCACACGTCACTGCTGTCCTGCTGGTAAGACTACAACACTTATTTTTCTAAAAAACTATTTTGCATATTTGTTATGAATTTTTATTATGAAAAATATTCAATAACTGTACTGTAAATTACTGTACTCTCACCAAATTCAGTTCACACATCACTGCTGTCCTGCTGGTTATACTACAAAAATTATTTTTCTAAAAAACTATTTTGCATATTTTTTATGAATTTTTGAGCTTTATTTATTTGATAGTTTATTTCACATTTCTTGTTTGTATAGGCTAAATACAAATAAAAAGTGAACAAATTTTTTTGTACTGTTTTTATTTAAAAAAAAAAGGTTTGAGTCTGGAGGTATTATCGACTTTGCAAATTCACTTTGCAGACATTTGTAGGTACAGACATCCATTGTGTGCGTTCTTGGGAGTTTTTCCTTTCTCTTTATTATTGTCCATATATCGATATCGGAATTATATCGTATCGACCGAAATAAAAAAATATATCGTGATATAAATTTTTGCCATATCGTCCAGCCCTAATGCATACACACACATATGCATATAAACTCGCCGATCCTTGCATATACTCCCACATTAACACACGCACAAACAAACTCGATCCTTGCATAAACACCAAAATGTACACTCACATACACAAACTCACTGCATGCTGGCATATAGCACTCGCGCACTTACAAAATAAAACTCACAAACATATTTATCAGGAATCAGGTTATTGCAAAGCTGATGAAGTAGACAGAATGTGATCAATAGAGCTATTAAATCTGTTTAAGAATGAAAACGTGTTATATAAAACATTAGTCTATATAAATAGACTATATAAAATATTTAAGAGATATTTATGTTAAACCTTTCAATTTAATGAGGTAATGACATACACAAATATAAATAGACAGATAAAACCCTTGAAGGACGTTCAAGATGAAAAGCAATTAGAATTATGAATATACTCAAACAACTCTTCTATTGCAAATATTAATGTAGCCTTTACTCTTTATGATTTTTTATTATTATAATTATTATTCTTTTTCTATGTTTTTTTACGATGTGGATGTCATAATTGTAAGATTTTGGTATTATTTTGATTGTTAAATATTCAGCATATACAAAAAAAAAACACTGATAAAAGTTTCTGTTGATCTTGTTGGTCAAGCTAACCCCCACAAACTGTCTATATACTATAAGCTGAGTCTGAGAGTTTTATTTATTTGATAGTTTATTTCACATTTCTTGTTTGTAAAGGCTAAATACAAATAAAAAGTGAACATTTTTTTGTACTGTTTTTATTTTTAAAAAAAGTTATAAGAGTCTGGAGGTATTGTCGACTTTGCAAATTCACTTTGCAGATATTTGTAGGTACAGACATCCATTGTGTGCGTTCTTGGCAGTTTTTCCTTTCTTTTTAATATTGTTCATATCGATATCGGAATTATATCGTATCGACCGAAATAAAAAAATATATCGTGATATAAATTTTTGCCATATCGTCCAGCCCTAGTCACCCTAAGTGTCTCGTACACACAGAACAAGTAAAACTAAACGTGTAGAGTAAGAAATTTTCCACTTGTTTGAAGGCAGATGTTTTCATTATTCTAGGCTGGTACATAAAACTGTGAAAGAATAATAAATAAAAAAATAAAAATAAAACACTGTGCCACCAAATATACATGGGCAGCCATTAATATAACTGGGTGGCCTGTATGCCAGTGTTTCTATCAATGGTAAATACAGTCAAGACCGAAATTATTCATAACCCTGGCAAATACTGACTTAAAGTTACTTTTATTCAACAAGCATTTTTTTGACCAAAAATGACACAGGCTTCTTCCAAAAGACAATGTACACAAGGCATCATTGTGAAAAAAAACATTCTCAGCTTTTATTCACATTTGAACAAAAGGTGCAATGTGCAATATTGTTCATACCTTTTGCAAACTGTTACAGTGTATGGGAAAATCCTACCATTGGGAAAAGTTACCAAATAGTCCAAGCTATTCTAAAGCATACCAATTACAACATATTTGTTGACAACAACACTTTTAAATCAACTGTTGGTTTGTGAACAGTTATGGCTAGAACAAAGGAGCTAAGTGAGGACTGCACAATGTGGCTGCTCAGAAAAGGGCTATAAGACCATATCTAAATGTTTTCAAGTTCCAACGGAATAATCATGTATATACAAAACAAAATCAAACACGGATAGTCTCAAAATCCTTTTGTATGAGGAACTACTTTCTTCTGCCATTCTTTCACATCTGCAGCTGACATCAGAACAGCAGAAACCGTTGCTACTTCACAAACGTCACTTTGGAGCTAGTATTTGAATGATTCTCTAGCGTACTGTCTAAAGTAATGACAAAATGGGTTATTTTGCTGACATTTTAACATTATAAGGCTGAACGGCATGAAATGCCATCAGTCTACAGAGATTTCCCAGTATTTCTCTGTTGCAATCAAGAGATCACAACAATCATCCCAATAAAAGACAAAGCAGCGCAAATACTACCAGATTACTGTTGAGTTTGCGATAAAGAAAAACACATGCAGCCATTTCTTCTTTCTTTTTACTGAACTAGTCAGCAGTAACTAAAACAGGAGACACATTAGAAACAGACAAAAGGCCAACCCAAAAGAAACTCAGGGTTATACAAAGATTGGCAAACACAAAATATATACATTCCTGATATGCGAGTCCCATCTCACATTCAATACACTACAGTTATATGGTATAAATACAGCACTACAACATAAAAAAGAGAGAGATCGACTTAGAATGTCATTTACCTGTTTAATAAAGATTTGATCAGCTGTAGTTAGAAACCACACAGTTTTTATACTCTAAGGGCCTCTTATGCGGTCTCTGTCGCCATCTTGTGGATGAACAACGTCAACTGTCTTTGATCTGCTAAAAGACTGGTTAATGGCCGCCGATGTGCTGTCTCTCTTATTCATCCATCCATTCGGCTTAGTCCCTCTATTAATCTTGGGTCGCCACAGCGGAATGAATCGCCAACTTATCCAGCATATATTTTACACAGCGGATGCTCTTCCAGCTGCAACCCAACACTGGGAAACATCCATACACTCTTGCATTCACACACATACACTACGACCAATTTAGCTTATTCAGTTAACCTATACCACATGTCTTTGGACTTGTGGGGGAAACAGGAGCACCCGAGCATTAGTCCCACGCGAACACGGGGAGAACATGCAAGCTCCACACAGAAATGCCAACTGACCCAGCCCGGGCTCAATCCAGCGACCTTCTTGCTATGAGGCGATCGCGCTACCCACTGCACCACTGTGACGCCCTCTCAGAAATGATAAATATTTTAAAAAGCACTATCCTTATAAATAAACTGCATAGTTGCAATTTAAACAACTACATTCTCACTAAAAAAGCCTCAAAAGTACATTGTTGTCCAACAGTATCAATATTTGTCAAACTGTAGTGTCCTCTGCTTGTCCATGTATGTGGGCGGAGTAATACACAAGGGTGAAGGGTTAAGAGGCGAGACAAGTGCTGTTATTTTCAGAATATTGCACGACAATTAGTCAATCAGATTCAAGAACCAGACAGAACTGTTGTGTGTGTCTGTGTATACATTGGAAGTTTCTGATTGGCTAATTGACAACATTTGAGTTAATTGGAGGCACAACTGTAGAATAGTATTTAAGGAAAACCTCAAACACACTGCTTCCTTTTGTGACAACATGGGAAAATCAACAAGCCAGAATCAACAAAAAAAGCCAGATTACAATTTGCAAAATTACACTGGGAAAAAGAATCATTTTTGGAGACATTTCCTGTGGTCTGATGGAACTAAGATTGAAATGTTTGGCCATAATGACCAGTGTTACATTTGGAGGACAAAGGGGAAAGCTTACAAGCTTAGGAACACCATCCCAACATAGAAGTATGGGGGTGGCAGCATCATGCTGTGGGGCTGTTTTGCTGCAGGAGGGACTGGTTCACTTCACAGCATAAATGCCATCATGAAGAAAGAACATTATGTAGAAATACTGAAACAACATCTCAAAACATCAGCCAGGAAATTAAAACTTGGCCACAAATGGGTCTTCCGAACAGACCATGACCCTAAGCATACTGCCAAATTAGTTAAAATGTACTTTAAGGACAACAGAATGAATGTTCTGGAGTGGCCATCAAAAAGCCCTGAGCTCAATCCTATAGAAAATTTGTGGGCAGAGTTGAAAAAGTTTGTGCGAGCAAGACAGCCTACAAATCTAACTCCAATTCTTACACTAATTTTGTCAGGAGGAATGGGCCAAAATTCCTGCAAACTATTGTGAGAAGCTAAAGTTGAAGTTAGTATTATTAGCCCCCCTTTAATTAAATTTTTTTCGTTTTTAAATATTTCCCAAAGGATGTTTAACAAAGCAAGGAAATTTTTACAGTATGTCTGATAGTATTTTTTCTGCTGGATAAAGTTTTACTTGTTTTATTTCACCTAGAATAAAAGCAGTTTTAATTTAAAAAAAAAAAAACATTTTAAGGTCAAAATTATTAGCCCTGTTAAGCTAATTTTTTTCCGATGGTCTACAGAACAAACCATCATTATACAATGACTTGCCTAATTACCCTAACTTGCCTAGTTAACCTAATGAACCTAGTTAAGCCTTTTAATGTCACTTAAGCTGTATAGAAGTGTCTTGAAAAAATAATCTAGTAAAATATTATTTACTGTCATCATGGCAAAGATAAAAGAAATCAGTTATTAGAAATAAGTTATTAAAACTATTATGTTTAGAAATGTCTCCATTACACAGAAAATGGGGAAAAAATGAACAGGGGGGCTAACAATTCAGGGGGCTAATAATTTTGACTTCAACTGTGTGTGTGTGTGTGTGTGTGTGTGTGTGTGTGTGTGTGTGTGTGTGTGTGCGTGCGTGCGTGCGTGCGTGCGTGCGTGCGTGCGTGCGCGTGTGTGTGTGTGTGTATAAATAATATTTTTATTTAAAAAAAAATTTAAATAGTCATTATCAGGTTCACTGAGTTTTTATAGACTATAGAAGAATATAGAGTTTGTGTTTATTTAAAAATATATGGTTTTAGTGAGATTGGAGAGACTTTTTAATGCGTTAAACAAACTGATCCTAAAAACACTATCAATAGAAAGTAGCACCTTTTATTTTTAAGCTTAAATTAATTTTCAAGTGTAATTTAACATTTACGTTTTCACTGTCTTGATTGTGCTAATAAATGACTGACAAGAATGAAAAAAAATCCTGCAATTCATTCCAAACATAATACTTTGCAGTACATGTGAAAATTACAGTTTCAATTTTTGAGAACTATGCAAGTTAGAGAGACAAGCTTTGGATTGTGCAAAAAAAAAATAATTTAATCTTGTATTGTAATGTATTGTCAAAATTTTAGTACATGTGAAATTTAATACATTGTATTGTACTAAATTACACTACTTTGTCCTCCGTGCACTCCTGCGGTCACTTTCTTTATCACTATCTATTACTCTTCTTTCACTAGCAACCTGTATTCTTTGATCCATATTTCCTAACAAAATAAATTCGGAGCAGGAACTCTGCATAGGCAGAAATTGCTATCAGCTTGGAATTATTAAGTAATTTTATAGTAAGATTTTCTGTATTCTGAAATGAATATTGCAAAGATGCATGGGATTCATGGGATTCCATTAACATATTTTGTTAATTTTCTACTCTCAAAACTTTATTTTCATGAGTGAATGCAATAATTTTGAGTATTTTATTTGCACAAATTTAAATAAAATATTTAGATTTTTTTCAGTCTCAGATTGAAAATTTTCAAATAGCCAAATAATGTTCTATCCCATGTCAAATGTCAATGGAAAGATTATTTATTCAGCCATGACAACAAAGATAAATCACTCTATTTATACACTATTACAAGTTGTTTAGCTAGTTTTTTATGTCACCATAGAACATATTTGCAGTATAGTTCGATAAAAACGTTTTAAAAAAATAAATAAAATAATTGAAGTTACTGATCTCTTAAATTTTGACGTAAGGCTCAAACTTAACAATATATTAAAGAAAGAAAGAAAAAAAGAAAGAAAGAAAGAAAGAAAGATTACCATAAACAGGTCAACTTAAAAAAATATATAAACAAATATGTGGGAACAAGTCACTGTAGTGTCATATTTTGGTTTTGTAGACACAATACGCATGGGCATTTCTGTCATTCCACAGCATACCATACCAAGTTCATGATCATGATCATATACTTCCCTTCTGTAGACCGGGAATCAGTGGTGACAAGCTAGGGCTCCAAAAACACCCTTCTATACCTCGCTTCTGCTTCCCTCCACTCCAATATATCCTTGAGGGAACTAGTCTGTAAAACTTTACCTCCACCCCCTCCCTGTGTCTTTGCTCAGAAGGAGCTGGTCTTTGTTCAGAAGGAGAGGGACCACTAATAGCCTCTGCCTCCCCTTCAAGGCTCCCTGTAGAGTATTGTTAAAACAAAAAAAACAAAAAAAAAAAAACACTACCCTAAACCCCCCTAAATCATCCCCACCCCCTTTCCCAAAACTCCCACTCACTACAACTCCATGCCCATGCCTTTTAAACAAGCACAGTTTGCATGAGGAAAAAGTGATTAGTCTTTAGATGCTGTATAAGAAAATGAGGGGGTCTTTCAAGCCCATCTACAATATAGTCACAGTTGAGTCTTGTCTTTTTTCTTTTTTGGTAAATAGGGACATTATTTATCCCAGGGACCAGAGAGGCAAGGGCTTTGACATTTACTTTTAAATACCACGAGGAGACAGGAAAGAGTGCAAAACACACTTGGCAAACATAAGTGTTGTACTTATGATATTATACAGTAAATGGGTAAAATATGACAGGTTTATTTTTAATACAAAAAATATTATATGTGTGTGTGTGTGTGTGTATGTGTGTGTGTGTGTGTGCGTGCGTGCGTGATATATATATATTTAAATTGAGTCGATGTCACAGACACTAAAATATATAAAAGGGTTGGACAATGAAACTGAAACACTGGTCAATTTAGTGTTAGAGGTTTCATAGATAAATGTGAGTAGCCTGGTGGCTAATCTTCACCAATAAG